>JAMKFB010000241.1:89296-253740 GCA_036247105.1 Cirrhinus mrigala | reverse complement strand
TTAAAAAAAATTACGTTCTTTAAAAAGAAGACAGCATAGTAAGAGATGTGTTCCATTCAGAAATAATTGCCCTGTTCAGGCTAGCTGACATTATCATGTCAGTGACTTACAGTCAGTGACCCGGGCAAAAAATAAACAAAAACATGTCTTGAGAGTCCAAGCACACATTGCACGATGAAGCCAATTAGAATGCAGTTAGATACCTTATAATTCGAATAATGAAAGAAAAAATATTTCTGTATGAGTTTTTATTGTTTATTTTTATATAGTTGTACTTATATAATCATTATATAATACTATAATCATTATAGTACCATTATATGGTATCATTTAAGTAAAATCACACAAGAATCAGCATGTGTGCATGATCGCAAATGCTAAATTGGCAGTTCAACGGATAAGAAGCTAATCGAGTGAGCTGCATTTTAGACACATTTAATAGTCTATTTCTGTTTTACAAATGAAATACTTCCAAACAAAGCTGGAGCAGAGCCTTTGTGTGTCTCAGAACAACACTGCATTGTTTCTTTTCTGAATTAATCTGTTTTTGAACTTATTGAGTTAGCCAATTATTCAGTGATCCATTCATAAAACAGTCAACTTGCTTTGATTCTAACTGAATCAACCATTTTGAACGAATCAATTGATTGAAGGATTCAATGAATCATTCATTAAAACAGACACTTGTCGCCATCTACTGGTGGTTTCAGTATCATTTAGTGTCATTTTTTTACATTCAGCAAAGTATTGTTTAAGTGATGTTTTATTAACAAATTTCAGGAGGAGCACACACAGATAATTAATGTGGCCAATTCATTGTCAGCAATCACGCTCCCTATCCAGTCGAGCACGAGAGAATCCCTACAAATAACCAAAGCAGTCTTACCATCATTTTTCTCGTCTCGCAGCACTCGGTGCATTCCTTTGCTATTATATCACAGACCCACTTTCGGATCCTCTGCAGCAATCCGCTGGCCCCAAAATTACTCCTTCCCTGCCAGTCATCGCTGCCGAGCGCCAAGCTCCATCGCGGCCACTGCTCTGCTCAACAAGCCACACAATTTCCCCGACGCCGAGGGTTAACCTTGCCTCCATTGCCGAAACTACCAACTTCCCTGACATCCGCTTTGGGTTCGGGCTAAAATGCCTAGCTCGGACCCCTCTCCCCGGGCAGGGGCAGTGCCCCGGGCTCGAGAATGATTACCGAGCTCGAAGCCCTCTCCCAGACAGCACGCCAAATATGCATAACCTTTACTCAGTTTATTATATGCAAGTGTGAACTTGTTAATTATCGTTATTGACAAAAAATGCTGCAAAAAATATATGATTTGTCAATAATGCATTTGATGCAAGTTAGACAAGAATATCTCCGATTGGGGTGTTGTGTTGCTGGATGTAATAATGAACATAGTCGTCGTCATTTCCTCCCAACATCTGAGCTGCTGAAGATGCAGTGGATTACGTTTATTTGTGAATGGAATGCACCTCCCGATCTACATATATCCGTCAGTGTTCGCGCAAATCATTCGTGATCCAGCTTCACTTACAGCAGAAGTGAGTATAAGGGTTTTTTGATGAATCTTTGCGATTGCCTTTCCTAATAACGTGCTAGTTAGCAAGTTTACACTAAATGCAGCTAAAGTAAACAGTGTTGTCATCTGAGGAAATTACGATTAAGATTTAGTTTAATTAAGTTTAAACAAGTGGGTTTTTTAACTAAAATATGAAATGTTATCTGCTTTTGCTATAAAACAAACTTTTAATATGTAATACATTTTTTAACATTTTTTATATTACCTGTATTTAAGTTATTATTACTTAAGCAAAACAAACCAACTGCAGTTTGATATTAATTGGAATGTGCAATAAAAGTGATTTCTAAAAAAATAAATAAATGAACTCAGCAACAACATTGACTACTGCAAGATCAGCAGAGGCCAATTATTTTGTGCCATGCAGCAATTATGTGACTGTTTGCAGAATGCATGTAAAGGACCTACAAGCCTGCACCCTCTAGAGTTTCATGACTAAACAAACCTGTTAACAAGAAGGAAAGAGAAACAAGAATAGAAAAAAAAAAAGAGAAGAGATGGGCAGAAACAGGACAGCTACAACTGATTTACAGCCACACACCTGAGAAATCAACTGTAAATTAAAAACAAATTAAATCTCTCAAGATCTCACCAGAGGCTGAATAAACAAAAGCAGCATTGCCATCTTTGTTTATTATAAACAAATGTATTTATTTCATACATACAGAGTTCTTATTGAGAATTAACATGTTAATTTGGTCATTTGTACAGTATACACCTGTGTGTGTGTGTGTGTGTGTGTGTGTGGTCTTGTTTTTATATCTTGGTGGGGACCTAAACCTGAATACACACAGGCTCATGGGGACTCATGTCACTGTGGGGACCTAAATTGAGGTTATTCTAAATTGTGAAGCTTATAAATCATACAGAATGAGTTTTTTTGAGAAAGTAAAAATGCATAAAGTTTTCTGTAAGGGTTAGGTTTAGGGGTAGGGTTAGGGTAAGGGGATAGAAAATACAGTGTGAACAGTATACAAACCATTGTGCCTATGGAGAGTCCCCACAAGGATAATAAACCAGACATGTGTGTGTGTGTGTGAGTATATGCACACACACACACACACACACACACACACACACACACTGCCATTCCAGAGTTTTGGGTCAGTAAGATTTTTAAAGAAAACTTTGCATTTATGTGATCAAAAATACTGTACTTGTGAAATATTATTACAACTTAAAATTAATGTATTCTATTTTAATATTTTAAAATACAGGTGCTGGTCATATAATTAGAATATCTTATTAAAGTTGATTTATTTCACTAATTCCATTCAAGAAGTGAAACTTGTATAATGCATACATTCATTCCACACAGACTGATACATTTCAAGTGTTTATTTCTTTTAATTTTGATGATTCTAACTGACAACTAATGAAAACCCCAAATTCAGTATCTCAGAAAATTTGAATATTACTTAAGACCAATACAAAGAAAGGATTTTTAGAAATCTTGGCCAACTGAAAAGTATGAACATGAAAAGTATGAGCATGTACAGCACTCAATACTTAGTTGGGGCTCCTTTTGCCTGAATTACTGCAGTAATGTGGCGTGGCATGGAGTCGATCAGTCTGTGGCACTGCTCAGGTGTTATGAGAGCCCAGGTTGCTCTGATAGTGGCCTTCAGCTCTTCTGCATTGTTGGGTCTGGCATATCGCATCTTCCTCTTCATAATACCCCATTGATTTTCTATGGGGTTAAGGTCAGGCGAGTTTGCTGGCCAATTAAGAACAGGGATACCATGGTCCTTAAACCAGGTACTGGTAGCTTTGGCACTGTGTGCAGGTGCCAAGTCCTGTTGGAAAATGAAATCTGCATCTCCATAAAGTTGGTCAGCAGCAGGAAGCATGAAGTGCTCTAAAACGTCCTGGTATACAGCTGCGTTGACCTTGGACCTCAGAAAACACAGTGGACCAACACCAGCAGATGACATGGCACCCCAAACCATCACTGACTGTGGAAACTTTACACTGGACCTCAAGCAACGTGGATTCTGTGCCTCTCCTCTCTTCCTCCAGACTCTGGGACCCTGATTTCCAAAGGAAATGCAAAGAACATAACTTTGGACCACTCAGCAGCAGTCCAGTCCTTTTTGTCTTTTCCCAGGCGAGACGCTTCTGACACTGTCTGTTTTTCAAGAGTGGCTTGACACAAGGAATGCGACAGCTGAAATCCATGTCTTGCATACGTCTGTGCGTAGTGGTTCTTGAAGCACTGACTCCAGCTGCAGTCCACTCTTTGTGAATCTCCCCCACATTTTTGAATGGGTTTTGTTTCACAATTCTCTCCAGGGTGCAGTTATCCCTATTTTTTCTACCACATCTTTTCCTTCCCTTCGCCTCTCTATTAATGTGCTTGGACACAGAGCTCTGTGAACAGCCAGCCTCTTTTGCAATGACCTTTTGTGTCTTGCCCTCCTTGTGCAAGATGTCAATGGTCGTCTTTTGGCCAGCTGTCAAATCAGCAGTCTTCCCCATGATTGTGTAGCCTACAGAACTAGACTGAGAGACTATTTAAAGGCCTTTGCAGGTGTTTTGAGTTAATTAGCTGATAAGAGTGTGGCACCAGGTGTCTTCAATACTGAACCTTTTCACAATATTCTAATTTTCTGAGATACTGAATTTGGGGTTTTCATTAGTTGTCAGTTATAATCATCAAAACTAAAAGAAATAAACACTTGAAATATATCAATCTGTGTGGAAAGAATGTATGCATTATACAAGTTTCACTTCTTGAATTTTTTGAAGATATTCTATTTATATGACCAGCACCTGTATATTATTTCTGTGGTGGCAAAGCCGATTTATTATCAGTGTTGGAAACAGTTGTGCCGTTTAATGTTTTTTCTATCCTTTGATAGGTTTTTTTTAGGATGGTCTGATTAAAGGGGTCATCGGATGCGCATTTTCCAGAAGTTTAAATGATTCTTTAGGGTATTAATGAAAAGTCCATAACATTGCAACAACGAAATTTCTCAATGGTAGTGTAAAACAACACCCTTTTTACCTTGTCAAAACAGCTCTTTTTACAGCAACCTGTTTGGGTGCATGTCCCTTTAAATGTTAATGAGCTCTGCTCACCCCGCTCCTCTCTTCCATGGGGTGACAAGCGGCTCTCTCTGAGACTGTAAACTTTAGCTGCATTTATACTTATACTCATTTCTTCTGTAGATGAAGTTGGATACCCAAATGGGGTAGTACAACTTCCGTACACACTAAATGTGACAGAAGCAGAGACACATTGGGCGGCAGCAAGCGGCTAACTTATCCAATGTGATAGCGATGGAATGCACAGCAGCTGTAGGGTAGGTACCTAACCTACTATAGAGAGGAGGACCTACCCCTTCTGCCCAAAAACGGCTTGCTTAAATGACCCTGCATTAACAAGGGGAGCACAGCCCTGCTCATCTCATGTCAGGAGAGACATCACAAGGGTAGAGAAGAGGTCTAATGAACTAGGTTGCTGGTTCTATGAAGCTCCAGGAGGCAAAGGCCTCAAGTACCCAAATAGGGTAGAGCATCTTCCATACACACATAATGTGATGGGAGGAGGAACACATCGGGCGGCAGCAAGTGGCCGATTTATCCGATGAGGTCGTCGTGGAGCGTAACCACCATGGCTGCCATAGATCTGCCCATAGCAGTGGCAGCCTGCTTGGAGCCAAATCCGTGGTAAGGCGCAGCTCTGCTACCTAATCAGGGGAAAGCCCCTGGCCCTTGTCCAGGTCTTTCAGCACCTGCTGCCGCGTATGCCCTGCCATTTAAGGAAGATGTTCACTGAAGGGGGTCGGATGGCAGGGAGGGAGCCTGAAGAGATGATGCTATCTCTCCTAAGGAGAGATAGCTAGCTAGCGTCTCTTCAATAGGAGGCATCCTCTCAAAGCCATTTTTGCCCATTCCCTCAACATTAGCATAACTAGTATGCTGGAACCTATGAATACATGAAGAAAATGGCTTATTCCATGCCTTCACAACCTCCAAATAGAGATCGGGAAGGAATGGAAAGCTTACTTGAGCTGGGGGTTTATGGTCAGAAAGGAAATGCTCATAAAGACGACCCCGCGGCGCCACCTTCTTAACCCGCTTCCACGGCAGATCCAACCTTGCCGTGGCACCTTCCATAGCCTCCAAAAGCTCAACATACGTGGGGCAGAAGGTTTGAGAAGATTCAGATTGCATTTCTTCATCTAACAACTCCTGTTCTTCCTGGGTAAAACCCAGCAGAGCACTGGCTGCTGGATCAGATGATGTGAGAGAAATCACATCATCATCCTCCAACAGCTCACTCTCATCCCCGACCGACGACCGAGACAGGAAAAGCCCCTTATCTAACTTATTGGCGAGATCCACCTGCGATGCCCACAAGCTCAGTTTCCTCCGCGCCTCAGCAGTGGCAGGTCCTGAACCGCAGGGAGCCAATGGCTGTCCCTCTTTCCTCGAAAAGAGGGACAAACGAGAGCGGAGTTTCTTCATAGGAAGAAGCTCACAATGCACGCAAACTGCCTCCTCGAGAACATCGTGTACATGCTCTTCGCCCAAACATATGACGCAAAGATTGCGTGTCATCTGGTGTCAAGAATCAAGGACACGGATCCCCACACTTTCTAAATGCCTTGCTAGTGCTAGCCATAGTAGGTAAGAAAAGAAAGCTTACCAGTTACATGCAGCTTCAAAAAAAAAAAAACAGTCGCTGAAGACAATGAAGAGGATGTTGTGTTCAACCGGCACCCTTTTACACTATGCGGTCACGTTGGTATGACAGTGACGTCACAGGCTGTAGCCGGCCAGTACTGTGTAGTTTTTGTATGTAGCTTTAGACACGGGTCACTAAGGAGACGTTCCCCATAGCAACCTCTAGAGAACACAGTTTGAAGTTCCCTCAGAAGGAAACTACATAATTTTGCCAAGATTCTGAGAACAGCCTGATCTGAGAAAGTGATTATTATTATTATTGGGGATTTTTTTAAAAAAAAAGCACAGGGTGGAATTTTTTATCATTATAGGGTGGTTGTGTACACACACTGCCAACACACATTTATCCTATTCTTCTATATCTCTTTTACCTGCAGGAAATGGATGTGATCCTGTGTGTGTGAAAGCTGCTCCAGCTCAGCGTCTCTTCTCCTCAGATCATTGATCTCCTGCTCCATTTGCTTTAACCGTCCTTCAGCTCGACTCACTGCAGTATTTTCCTGATCTCTGATCAGCCGTATCATCTCAGAGTGGCTTCTCTTAATGGAGCGGACAAGCTCAGTGAAGATCCTTTCACTGTCCTCCACTGCTGCCTGTGCAGAGCACTGTTATGACACACATCACAATCACACAGTGGGCTTCAATGGGACTGAAAGACAAAAGTCCAAACTGAGACTGAGACAAACTTCTCTTCTTCTCCAGACTCACCTTATTAGACTCCACAGCCTCTCTCAGCTGCTGAAGATCTTTCTTTCTCTGATGGATTCTTTGCTGGATCATTCTCTGTATCTCCTTCAGTTGGTTCTGGAGGACAATCCAATAACAGGAAACATAATAATACATAAAACATGCTACATAAAACTATTTATCATGTGAGCAATTGATATGAAATCAATATCATCAATAAGTGATGTGTTGTAGTAAAGTATCTAGCGTGGTGAGATTAGTTTTCTAAAAAGAGATTATAACTAACCTAGGCAGATACAGAGGTACTGAAGCAAGGAAACAAGTACGAAACTCTGTAAAATTCCCACTGATGGGGAAGACAACAGATCCATTAAGAAAAGTCTTATTCTAACAGAAAGTGAACTGCTGCAGGGCTTTTGGAGAATTTGCATGTTAACATTATTTATTAAATGTGTAGTTTTAAAAGAATAGGTCACTAAATACCTATTAATACCTATATGTGTACCAAATAAACATGGAACACACAGCAATATTATACATTCACTTATCCAGTTTATTTAACACACATACTTATTTACACTTCACATTTGCATCTTGCAAACATAGCAACTTGTTTATTTTGTATATTGTAAATTTATTGCTATTTTGCACATTGTCTGTCTTGTATAGTTATATATTGTTCTTTTTATTGTCTGTTATTGTGTCTGGTCCTGTCACTGTCATGCACTGTGGAGCTTCTGTCACTACAACAAATTCCTAGTATGTGTAAACATACATGGCAATAAAGCTCATTCTGATTCTGATTCTGATAAATAAATAAATGAAATCTACCATCCTGTATTCATTATGTTTTTTTTTTTTTGTCAGCCTGTATAAACAATAAACTGTGACCTGTGCTGGCAAAATGAGTCCGCAAATTCTTAAATTCTCAAAAAAGAGAAAAGGGCCTCCAAAATGCTATGAATCTAATGAAAAATCACACATGAGCTACAGCCATTTAAAGACGACAAACAAAGTCAGTTCTGAGAAAAATAAAGTTAAAGTTTCCTGAAGGTTCCAAAGCAAAATCACCTAGCATTGTTTCCTCCACTTACTTTCCTAATATTAACTATTATATTAATATTTAGAATAAAGCAATTTTTTATTTTATCTTTGTTATTAAAAATAACATTTGCAAAAAACAGCAACAAATATAAGAAAGAAACAAATAGTGCATTAATTTTTCGTTTGACATCTAAGCAAAAACATTCAAATAAGAAAAACAAATAATCAAATGTAAAAATCACTTCAGTGTGTTCATTACTAATAATTTGATTATTAAAACTACAAAAGGAGAAAGAGTCAAATCAAGATCAGCAATCTTGTTAGATTAACATTAATGAGACAGACAGCCTAAATATTAAGGCCTACTGTACTGTACTGTACTGTACTGTACTGTACTGCCTACTGAACTTCCCCAAACATTCACTTAAGACATAACAGATTATGTGTGCATAAATAGCCTACTTAAATACTGTAATTCTGTGTATACAGTATGTATATGTATTGGGATCACACTGGTGAAAGTGCCTTTATGTGCGTGATTGATATGTCACGAGAAGCAGGCAGAGAACGTACAAAAAAAGATCATTCTAGATGTTTAATTACTATTTGGAGCATTGGGATTGCTAGACGAGGGTTTAAAGAATTAATTTTTGTGAAAACCTCAAATTCTACCAAAATTAAACATTTATCACGTTTTTTTGTCTGTAGCTCAAAATTAGCCTGTGCGCATTCCAACTCATTTTGCCAGCAGGGGTCACAATTGATATTCTGTATAATGTCAAATTATGTATTATGTCTCTTATGTAACAAACTTATTGATGTTGGTAACATCAAACCTCACTGGCTCATGCAAGTCACATGACTAAATAAGTCTAATAATAATAATAATAGTGAGCTCCACTGAAAAATCCAGCATAAACCAGCATGAATTCCATGCTAGTCCTCACTGGTCAGTTTTGGTATAGTGCTCATTAGTGCTTATGTAGTGCTGGTATAGCTAGTGGAACAGCATAGTCGTGCTGTTCATAAAGAAAACAGAGCTGGTGAAGCTGATACACTAGCATTTTCTGCAGGGTTGAGTGCGAGTAGGCCATACTAATAAGTGAAAATGCTGAGGATGACCTAATTGTGCACAGCTCGGCTCGACTTGGCTCTCTTTACTGTGGCTTGGTTTGCTTTTCCACTGCAGTTTATTCCTGCTTAAAAGACTGATCATTATAGCTGCGCCACCACCTTGTATACTGACCATGATACAGCCATTTCTTTTTTCAAGCTGTGTGCAGCAGTTGTTTATGCAAGTCGTTTGAAATAGTTGGACATGAAAAAATTAAACTGCAGTGGCTGTTGTTGACTATTTAACCCTCTGGTTGTGTTTGGATTCCTGTCACACTTGTGGTGTTCCCGGTCAAAAATGACCGGACTCCAAACTATTGCTTATAAATCTCTTATTATGCTAAATTTTCACCAAATATTGGATTCAATCTTTTTGTCAACTTGTTTTCAAGTTGGCAAAAAGCAATCCTCAACTTGTTGTCACAAGTGTGACTAAAACCCATAAAAAAAGATGAAAATTAAAAAAAAAAATTCTGAGAAGTACTTATACCCTGTGTGAACACAGTCATTAAGTTTGAGTCCAATGCAATAACATTAACTAGTATTTTCGGGAAGAAGAAAATCTTCTCCAGGTCAATTTGACCCGAACACAACCAGAGGGTTAAATCTAGCAGGCTTGGTGTCTCATGTCACAAATCCAATGACACTGGTAGTGACAATTCTCTCTGACCAATCATTGACCTGCAGTGTTTACATGTCACATTTTTGTATCGGTACAGCTTGCTTGGAACTTTTTGGTACTAAAAAAAAAAAAAAACAGAAAAAGGATTTTACTGTGTACTAGGGATGTCACAATATTTCAATATATTGCGATAATCGTGATATTTAAGCGATAATCGTGATATTTAAAGCATGAAATATTGACACTGTGTTAATTTAGGGTGTGACAATATACCAGTACTGGCGATAACTACAATATGAATAGGACTCTTATGTTAACACAAAATGTAAATACTCCAGTGCTAGTACCTGGTTGATCTCCCAGGTGGCAGTATTGCGCCTTAACACTGACTCCTGTCAAACAATAAGAAGACGAAGTGCGTGCAGCTACTCCGAGAAGAGTCATGTCGTCCGAGTGGGAGAGTGAGAGTCTCTTTCCACATCCAAAAAAGTAAGTGGTTTTCTGTGTTCATATATTTCAATCAGGGGCGGCGTTTCCTTATGGCAGTCGCCATACCCTAGCGCAGTCAGGTGTTTCGTTATTATTTTAAATCACTGCTATTGGTCTTCTTTATGTCTGTTTGAGGGTTTCACAAATGTTTAACCAATGAAAAGCATTCAAAAGAGCTTGTGACTAAACCTTGTAACTATATTGGATCCACAAACTGCACACAAAACCTCATAACTTCACCCCACCTCCATTCAGAATGAAATGCTGTGCAGCGCGCACAGCCTGGAGCACAGCTCTCTGCTTGTTTGCAATGCAAGGGTAAATAAATAACTGATGTTTGAATAAGTACAGTGTTTTGTTTACTCAAACACGCTTGAAGAGCAGAGAAGAGTTTTAGGTTTTGCCATATAGGCAACGTTTGAAATATCCTTTGAATATAGCGCATCATCGTTTATATCATGAGATTTTGGCCAAGTGCATTAAACGACAAGAAAAATAAGTGTCCTTCTAGCTACAATAAAAGTTATAACCTGTACATTGAAAGCACATAATGCAATGCACTTGATGCCTCAGATATAGTCACTCTTATAAAAGACAAAACACACGATTTACCCCACTGCAATATCCTATGGTTTTGTGAAACTGATTTAAATAAAAGGTGATTCTTTTAATTAAGTACCACATTTTTCTTTACTCATCTTATTGTAATGAATAGTCCACTGAAAGTGAGTTGTTGATGAACCCAAGTGCAGTTTTTTTACAGTGAAGACAGAACATAATCCAAAATCCAAACGTAATCCAAACAATGAACAAAGAATTGACTTGACAATGGTTTGATTTGGCACAGACTTGGCATAAACAGACTTGGCATGAAACAGACAGGAACAGGAACTCCCCAACCGCAGTCTTCCGTTCAGCCCCAACAAAACAAAACATTGCAAAACGTTTTTTCAAACAGAAATGGTGGTGCACCCTGTTGTACACCCTGTTCTGATGACGCAAGAGTTGCAACTATGGCAGCTGAGAAGGCCATTATTTGTGTTCTTTTTGAAGAATTTTCAGAGCCTGATGAAATCGGTATAAATACGCGTTTAATACTGCAAAATGTGCCCGATGTTACAGTCACTGCCCTTACCGTTCAGAAAAAAAGAGAACATCCCAATCGAGTGAAGGGATTTGTGGAGACTGTGGTTCCTAATTATTGTGATCCAACATTTGCCTCACATTTCAGGAGGAAAAGACAAACATTTCAGGTGATGGATAATCCACTCCTTACCTACGAGACTGTGTTATGATCTATATGACCTTATTATTTTTATTGTGAGTAACCTTATTAAGCTTATCATTATTGCTGATCACTGTTGTTGTGCTATGATATTGTAATATTTATCATTCCATAATCAGAGGAGTATAGAAAAGTTTATGACAGTGTCACTCCACAATACAATAGCAAAATATATGAATATGTACAGTATTTTCATGTTACATTAATCAGTGTCTCTTTAATACTGAGTGGTTTATATACATGTTGCTAAACATGAAACAAAACCCAAACCCCACGTCACACTTATTTTTGTATCTGTATTTACAATCAAGTCATGACCAAAACACCCTGTGTGTAGCACCTGATTTTTTTGTTCAAATTACACGATTCAAATAATCTAGAAAACTGAGTGACCACATTGCTACATTAAACTTTATAAAATGTTCAGCTGGTCGCAGTGCCTTGCACTTAATGCCTCATCTGTGACTGATCTAGGCGCACATTAAAACTGAATTAGCAGCGCCTTTATTGTATGAATTCATTGGCGCCGGCACAACCATAGGTTAAAAAGCTTAGAAAATGGGTAAGCAAGTTACCAGGTTAAAGTATCAGTTTTGATGTTAATATTTATTCATCATACTGTTGAACTTGACAGTATTTTCTTTCTTGTTATTTTCTTAGAGAGCTTCAAAGAAGACCAAGAAAGCCAGAGTCTCGTGTCTCGTGTTTATGAGTATCCCTACAGTATGTTCATTGGGTAAAAAAGAAAAACTAAATAAACAAAGTAAAAATGAATTTGTCTAAGTCCAACTCTCTAAGCATTAGGCCACAACTGCCCCCTAAACAGTCTGTCCAACAGGCAGTACAGGTGGTCGCTTAGGGCCCTGCCTTAAGGGGAGGGCCCCGTAGCCGTGAGGTCGTTAGTTGAAGTTCTAGGTGTGTTCAACTTGAAGCGCCACTACACAGACAGAACATTAATCATTATTTTAAAGTATCCCGAAGGTGATAAATGTAATGTTGATTGGTATTGTATTATAAATATACATATAAAAATACCCAACATGACTTGAAGAACAGAGATTTTTTTTGACCATTTAGTTGAAATTGTATGTTTATTGTCTTTATGTTTCATCAGTTAAAATGTCTCTATCTGCGTTTTATTCAGCTACAGCCATAGCCTATACCTTTGTACAAATTACAGATTTCCTGGAACAACATATGATTTATGACTTATATGAGTTTCACTTTTGGATTTAAGGCACGAGTGCGCCCTCTGCCTACCTTGAATGAAACAGACATGTGTGCAATCACTAATTCTCACAACACTTTATTTTGGGTATAAAAAACAGACAAATAATACTTCCAGTGTTTCCCCTACATCATTGCTATTTTTAATTAATTTGAAAAAAGAATGATAGAGAGCATGGATTCTAACTTCAAAGCTTCTGATTGACCACTGTGTTCAAAAAATGAACCATTCACACACACACATCCTAAGAATATGGGTTTGCTGAAGCAGTTCTGTAAAGAAGAATGGTCCAAAATTACTCCTGGATGTTCTGCAGGTCTAATACACAGCTACAGGAAGTGCTTTCTTGAGGTTATTGCTGCCAAAGGTGGTTCAACCAATTATTAAAGCACAGTTTCATTAACTTTTAATGGGTGTGTTCAGCAAAGACATGAAAGATCATGACTGTTTGTTTTATAGCTTATAAATATTGTGTTTTTTTATATTTGTGACTTTGGTAAGGACCATATCACATTTTATGACCAATTTAAGCAGAAAACCAGAAAATTTAAAATTGTTCACTTGCTTTTTCTTACAACTATATGTTTGTGATTGCCTGTGCTCAATGCTGCAAAAACACGTTGAAAAAAAAAAAAAAAACCTTTGCCGCTACACAGAACACAAACACAAATACGAAAGGGAGTGTTTGCCAAATCTGTTTTGCCAGTAATTATCTATTCCATTCATCCCCCTCCCAAAAAAAAGGTCTAATGCAACACATATGCATAATTAATTTATATTTTATTTCTTTGTGAATAAAGGAGAAGTTCACTTCCAAAACAAAGATTCACATATAATGTACTCACCCCCTTGTCATCCAAGATGTTCATGTCTTTCTTTTTTCAGTCATAAAGAAATTATGTTTTTTGAGGAAAACATTTCAGCATTTTTCTCCATATAATGGACTGATATGGTGCCCCGATTTTAAACTTTCAGAATGTAGTTTAAATGCAGCTTGTAAACGGTTGTAAATGATCCCAGCAGAGGAAGAAGGGTCTTATCTAGTGAAACAATCGGTTATTTTCATTAAAAAAAAAAAATACTGAAGAATACTGGAGAAAAATGCTGAAATGTTTTCCTCAAAAAACATAATTTCTTTACAACTGAAGAAAAAAAGACATGAACATCGTGGATGACAAGGGGGTGAGTAAATTATTTGTAGATTGTTGTTCTGGAAGTGGACTTCTCCTTTAATGCATTTACTTTACTTGTTCCAGCTCACTAGCACTCCTATTTTTTAATCTGTTTAAATAATTTTATATATGTATGTTGGATGTGTTACACTTAACAGAAATGTATGCTTAAATATTGAAATTGTCTTTTTACATGCTTTCTCTTTACTAGTCATTGGCAAATGCTAAGATACTCTTATTTGCTCCTCTAATACATAAAATATTAGCCTTGAATAAAGAAAACACTGTACTTATTCAAACAAGCAGAAACAGTCCAAACAGCACGTCATTCACAGTAGAGGCGGGATAAAGTTTGACCAACAGTTTGAGTATCCAGTAGGATATTAGGTTTAGTCTTTAGTCATACAATTTTGGCATGACACAATGAAGAATAAATCATTAAAGAATGTCAGTTTTTGGAAAAATTACTGCTTTAAATTCATACCTGTTTCTCTGTCCTCTGTGCTGCAGCTGATACAGTGTCATGTTTTTTATGTTCATCCATTGTACACAGCACACAAATACATTTCTGGTCAGTGCGACAAAAAACTTCAAGAAGCTTGTTATGTTTCTGGCAGATCATCTCCTGTAGTCGTCTAGTGGCTTCAGTCAAATTGTGCATCTTTCCTTTAAATAAACTCTCATGTTGTTCAAGGTGAGTTTGACAGTAAGAGTTCAGACACAAAAGACAGGACTTGATGGCTTTGTATTTTCTTCCAGTACAGACGTCACACTGCACATCTCCAGCTCCAGCGTAATAGTCAGAAGGAAGTTCAGTCTTCTTCAGTTTCTCCACCACTTCAGCCAGAATGGTGTTTTTAGCTAAAGCAGGTCTTGGACTAAACGTCTGTCTGCACTGAGGGCAGCTGTAGACTCTCTTCTGATCCTCTTGATCCCAGCAGCCTGTAATGCAGCTCTTACAGTAACTGTGTCCACAGGGAATGGCCACTGGATCCTTTAGGAGATCCAGACACACTGGACACATGAACTCATCCTGATCCACTGAAATTCTGGCTTCTGCCATTTTACTGCATGAATACAGAGAGAGACACAAATACGCAACAGGTCAAGTTAGTTTCTCTTTCCCTGCTTCCTGGTTCTATGTTTGAGAACGTGTGTAAAACAGGCAGGGTTGCCATGTCCCAGAAAAATTTACAGCCAAATTTTTGGGGGTGGGGGTGGCACAGCTTTTTGACTTGATCCTGACTTTACTGCTTTATTCTTAAACAGTATGAACTTTAAGTGCTTGTGTATCTGAAAACTCTTTACAAAACCGTAAAACTAAATTTTATATGTATACAAAAATAAATGTTATATATATACACATATACAGTACTGGGCAAAAGTCTTAGGCCACTAGTATTTTCACCAGCTAAAAAATGGTTTAAAGTAAGTTATTTCTATCTTTTGCTGTAGTGTGTCAGTAGGAAATATCAGTTTACATTTCCAAACATTCTGTTTGCCATTAATTGTAATAATCTAGTGAGATTTTTGTTTGCACAAGGAGTCTGACAACAGCCAGTGCTCCACACTGAGATCTGATCTCACCATCATCCAGTCTGTCTGGAATGACATGAAGAAACAGAACAAACTGAGACAGACTAAATCCAGAAGAACTGTGGCAACATCTCCAAGATGTTTCAAGTAACCTACCTGCAAAGCTACCTGAAAAACTCTGCACAAGTGCACATAGGGCAAAAGCTACTTTAAATGCAAAGGATGGTCACATCAAATGCTTATTTATTTTAGTTAATTGAAGTTCATTGATAAAGAAAATCTATTTATGACATTGTTTTTGACAGCATCCTCTTTTTAAGTGCCTACCTGTCTAAAAATTTTAACAGTACTGTAGCTTTGTAGGTATAGGTCAGGCATAACATTATGACCACCTTCCTAATTTTGTGTTGGTCCCCCTTTTGCTGCCAAAACAGCCCTGGACCCATTGAGGCATGGGCTCCACTAGACCCCTGAAGGTGTGCTGTGATATCCGGCACCGAGATGTTAGCAGCAGATCCTTTAAGTCCTGTAAACTGCAAGGTGGGGCCTCCGTGAATCAGACTTGTTTGTTGCAACGTCTGTCTAACGTTGGGATCTGACGTCAACCCGATTTTCATTTTCAACTAAAATACCACGTCTGTCCAACGTTGGGGTCCAACGTCAATCTGACGTTATGTTGACATCCTGTGCCCGCTGGGCACCATCATCCAGTCTATCTCTGGAATGACATGAAGAAACAGAAAAACCGAGACAGACTAAATCCAGAAGAACAGGGGCAACATCTCCAAGATGTTTCAAGTAACCTACCTGCAAAGCTACCTGACAAACTCTGCACAAGTGCACCTAGGGCAAAAGCTACTTTAAATGCAAAGGATGGTCACATCAAATGCTTATTTATTTTAGTTAATAGAAGTTCATTGATAAAGAAAATCTATTTATGACATTGTTTTTCAAGATTTGACAGTATTCTGATCTAAACCAAAGGGGTCACTGATTATGATTTCAACTTTTTAACTTTAGTGAGTAACGTTGCTGTTAGAGTATAAAAAAAAAACATCTGCAAGTTACAATGCTTAAAGTTCAATACAAAGGGAGATACAAATACAATACAAACTTTTACAAAATTCACCTTTTAACCCCTTTTCAAGCACCCCCCATTTTGGCATGGAGACATTAATGACATGCCCAAAATAAAAAGGATGCTGCTCAGGAGTCTTTCTGGCTAGATACATAATCAGCATACATCGATCAGGCATAACATTATGACCACCTTCTTAATTTTGTGTTGGTCCCCCTTTTGCTGCCAAAACAGCCCTGACCCATTGAGGCATGGGCTCCACTAGACCCCCTGAAGGTGTGCTGTGATATCTGGCACCAAGATGTTAGCAGCAGATCCTTTAAGTCCTGTAAACTGCAAGGTGGGGCCTCCGTGGATCAGACTTGTTTGTTCAGCACATCCCACAGATGCTTGATTGGATTGAGAACTGGGGAATCTGGAGGCCAAGTCAACACCTCAAACTCGTTGTTGTATTCCTCAAACCATTCCTGAACCATTTTTGCTTTGTGGTAGGGTGCATTATCCTACCGAAATCTTTCTACAAAAGTTATATTGTAAACTTGTTGTTTCAACGGTGAAACAACGTTGATATAACGTTGAATGCTAAGCGGTTGAAGCCCAGTCAAAACATGACCGAAATTCAACGTTGAAATATGGTTGAAGTAACGTCATTGATGTTTCAGTAAACAATATGTAAAATGGTTGAAATAGGTTAAGAAAATCACTTATAAATCAACACTGAAATGAGCTCACCTTCAAAAACAAGTGTTTAACTTAAAGTATAATAATAATAATAATAATGTATATACCTGTGTAACGCCATGCCAGCAGAGGGAGCCCTCACCCGAATACTGACTGCATGCTCCCTCTGCTGCTTCTACTTCCACTTCCTGTTTGGGACTACTTAAGCGATCACCATGTGCTTCCCCATTGTGAAGTATTGCCAGTTTCACCTGCCTTACTGAGCGTTTACTATTACTCTGTCTGACTACCTGTTGCCGTCTTGCCTTGTTCTGGAATTTGAGTTTACGGATTACCCCTGTTTGGATTGTTTGCCTGTGTGGACTGCTTTCAAGGTTTGACCCTGTATCTGCCTTTTGACTACCCCTATTGCTACGTTTGCTGTATTGGACTGTTGACTCGATATTTGACCCACTGCCTGCTTAACCTCTCTTGGATTACGGCTGCTGCTTGGATTACGGTTGTGTTGTGTATGCTATCGGACTGCCTTTCTGGTATTGACCCTCTGCCTGTTTTTCTGTACTCTGCTTCCTGTAATAAACAACTGCATATGGATTCTACTTCTGCCTCAGTGTCCTCGTTACAACCTGTAAATAAAAAAAGTGTTGATTTAGGCAATTTAGCTACTGAAAATATAAATTATTTGCGGTCTGTTGAGATATTGCGAGACTACATGAGAGTAACTAGAGAGAACGCGCAAAAGATTACAAGAGGAAAGAGCGCGGTCACAAAGGTAAGCTCTGGCTGAAGAGAATTTCTTTTGTGGTTTACATTCTTTAAGTAGTATTATGTATGTGTGTAATTGTTGCTAACGCAAAAGTTAGGAAAGTTGTGTCACTTTTGTCGACTTGTAAGGCCTGTCTGTGTCGCTTCAGTGTCAGGTTGCTACGACGATTTTCAGAGGGAAATGTTAGAATATTTTATACAAATTAATTTAATTAATAAATTAATTAATTTCAGAAAATAAAAGTTCATACGCTAATTTATTTTCTGCTTAACAACAGTCGTTGTCATAATTTCTGTCGATTCAGGGTAATATCACGAGAGTGGAGGCGAGACCAGGAACGTTAATGTTAACCAGAGAAGGAGGGAGAGAGCGCAAAAGAAGTCATCGAGGGAGCACGACCAAAAGGTAAGTCTGATTTCACAAATATACATGAGGTTAATGAGTTTCAAGCATTATGTCCATGCTTGAAAAGTTGTAATTGCACAGTTTGTTGAATTAGCTTGTTAACGCAAGATTCTTGAATGCTCTTCCACATTTGTGTCGCGGAGGCCTACTTTTACAGTTGTAGACTGAAGCCAACTCGTGCCGCTTCAGTGTCTTTTTGTGCTTTTACGGCTGCTACGACGATTTTCAGGGATAAGACATTATTCGTGTATACACAAATTAAAAATTTCAGAAAACATAAGTGTACCTAAGTTAATTATTCTGTTTAACAGCCGTTGTCATTATTGTCAATTCAGGATGATATCGCGAGATTGGAAGCGAGAGTAGCCAGGGAAAGAGCGTGAAAGAAAGTGGTCTGTGAGGGTGCGGAATCAAAAAGGCAAGTCTGATTTCACAAATATACGCAAAGTCCAGAGTTAAACGCATTATGTCAGTGCTTTGAGAATTGTAACCGCATAGGTTGTTTATTTAGCTTGTTAATGCGATATTCGGGGAATGCTTTTCCACATTTTTGCTGCGAATGCCTACTTTTACAGTTGTCAACTGAGGCCTACATTACTCGTGCTGCTTCAGTGTAGTAATGGGAAGTTCGGATCATTTTACCAACTCGGACCTCAGCAAAATGAACGAAACTTTTTTTTCGAGGTTAATTTTGATAAAGCGCTAATTGTCGGAGATTTTAACATTCATGTTGATAATACAAATGATGCGTTAGGACTTGCATTTACTGACCTAATAAACTCTTTTGGAGCAAAATGTCACTGGGCCCACTCATTCTTTTAATCATATGCTAGATTTAATTATATCGCATGGAATTGATCTTGCTGATAAAGATATCGTACCTCAAAGTGATGTTTCTGACCATTTCCTTGTATCGTGCATGCTGCGTATCACTGATATTAACTATATGGCTCCGTGTTATCGTCTTGGCAGAACTATTGTTCCAGCCACCAAAGATATATTTACAAATAACCTGCCTGATTTATCTCAACTGCTCTGTGTGCCCATTAATACACAGGATCTAGACAAAATGACTAGCAATATGGGCACCATCTTCTCCAATATGTTAGAAGCTGTTGCCCCCATCAAACTGAAAAAAGTTAGAGAAAAACATATTGCGTCATGGTACAATAGTAATACCCATTCACTCAAGAAAGAAACTCGTAATCTTGAGTGCAAATGGAGAAAAACTAACTTGGAAGTTTTTAGAATTGCATGGAAAAACAGTACGTCCAGATATAGACAGGCTTTAAAAGCTGCTAGGACTGAGCATATCCACAAACTCATAGAAAATAACCAAAACAATCCGAGGTTTTTATTTAGCACAGTGGCTAGATTAACAAATAACCAGACACCACCTGATCTAAATATTCCTTTACAGTTTAATAGTAATGACTATGAATTTCTTCACTGATTAAAATAGATAACATCAGAAATACAATAACCAATGTAGATTATACTGCATCTAATATGTCAACTTCTTTCGCCACACCCAAAGTAAAACTGCAGTACTTTACCGCTATAGGACAGGAAGAGCTAAATAAACTCATCACTGTGTCTAAACCAACAACATGCCTATTAGATCCTGTACCCACTAAACTACTGATAGAATTGTTACCTGTGGCACAAGAACCGCTTCTCAATATTATTAACTCATCGTTATCTTTAGGTCACGTCCCAAAACCATTCAAACTAGCGGTTATTAAGCCTCTTATTAAGAAGCCACAACTAGATCCTAGTGAACTGGCAAATTATAGACCCATTTCTAACCTTCCATTTATGTCTAAAATTTTAGAGAAAGTTGTATCTGCTCAACTGTGCTCATTCTTGCAAAAAAATGATATCTATGAAGATATCAGGTTTCAGGCCCCATCATAGCACAGAAACTTCACTTGTTAAAATCACTAATGACTTGCTTTTGGCGTCAGACCAAGGCTGCATCTCGTTGCTAGTTTTACTTGATCTTAGTGCTGCGTTCGACACTATAGATCATGACATACTAAAAGATCGACTACAAAATTATGCAGGTATCCAAGGACCGGGTTTAAGATGGTTTAGATCCTACCTGTCTGAACGCTACCACTGTTTATTTAAATGGGGAGTCATCTCAGTTATCACCAGTAAAGTATGGAGTGCCACAAGGATCTGTCCTAGGTCCTCTGCTATTTTCAGTATACATGCTGCCCCTTGGTAATATTATTAGAAAACACGGGATTAGTTTCCATTGTTATGCTGATGATACTCCGCTATGTATCTCAACAAGACCAGATAAAACTTCTAAATTATTGCAGTTAACAGAGTGTGTTAAAAATGTAAAAGACTGGATGACCAATAATTTTCTCCTATTAAATTCAGAGAAGACAGAGATATTACTTATTGGACCAAAAAAAACAGTACACAGAATCTCTTGGCGTACAATCTACAACTAGACGGATGTACTGTTGCTTCCACTACAGTCAAAAGTCTGGGTGTTATATTAGACAGCAACTTGTCTTTTGAAAATCATATTTCTCATGTTACCAAAACAGCATTCTTTCATCTTAGAAACATTGCCAAGCTACGAAACATGTTACCTGTTTCTGACGCAGAAAAGCTAGTTCACGCATTCATGACCTCTGGACTGGACTATTGTAATGCACTACTAGGTGGTTGCCCTGCATCTTCAGTAAACAAGCTACAGATAGTCCAAAATGCAGCTGCTAGAGTCCTTACCAGGTCAAGAAAATATGATCATATTACCCCAATTTTAAAGTCTCTGCACTGGCTACCTATTAGGTTCTGCATCAGCTACAAAATAGTACTTCTTACCTATAAGGCACTTAATGGTTTAGCTCCTGCGTACCTAACTAGTCTTCTACCACGCTACAATCCATCACGCTCCCTAAGGTCGCAAAACTCTGGACTGTTGGTAGTTCCTAGGATAGCAAAGTCCACTAAAGGTGGTAGAGCTTTTTTGCATTTGGCTCCCAAACTCTGGAACAGCCTTCCGGATAACGTTCGGGGTTCAGACACACTCTCTCTGTTTAAATCTAGATTAAAGACTCATCTTTTTAGCCAAGCATTCAAATAATGCATCTCATAAATTTTTCCTGCAGTGATACCTGATCAAATGCTCATTATAAATCTTTTAGCTCTGGTTGAACAAATCTTTCTTTGCTTGCTTTGAACAGCAGCTACGCTAATTATGTTCCTATCTGTTCTCTGTTTCTGCCATGGGATTGACATCCCGTGGTAACTAGAAACTCACAAGCTCCATTCTGGATCCAGAACACTTAAGAAGAGATGATGCCAACCCCACAGAGGACTTCAGATGATGCCAACCCTGAAAAAACATACAGCACTACCGAATTTTGCTACTAATTTATGGTGTTTTTTTGTCTGTTTGATTACGTCATTAATTGATCTTTACCATACATCTCGGCCATATGTACATCAACTTGTCATGGTCACCATTAGTAAGCTACTACTAAATATATTGTAAAAACTTGAATTTGGTGTAAAGTTGCTTTGCAGCGATATGTTTTGTGAAAAGCGCTATACAAATAAATTTGAATTTGCATTTGAATTTGAATCCATGTTTCCCTCAATGAACCGCTGCTCTCTAGTACCAGCAGCACTCATGTAGCCCCAGACCATGATGCTACCACCACCACGCTTGACTTTAGGAGAGACAGTACTCCTCACCAGGGCATCACCACACATGCTGGACACCATCTGAGTCAAACAAGTTTATCTTAGTCTCATCAGACCATAGAACATGGTTCCAGTAATTCATGCTCTTGGACAGGTTGTCTGCAGCAAACTGTTTGCGGGCTTTTTTTGTAAGCCAGCTTCAGTAGAGGCTTCCTTCTCAGATGATGCCAATGCAAACTGACATGTTGCAGTGTGCAGCGTATGGTCTGAGCACTGACAAGCGGACCTTCTACTTCTGCAATCTCTAAAGGAATGCTGGCAGCACTCATGCATCTGTTTTTTTGAAGCCAGGTTCTGCACCTGATGCACAGAACGAGCACTCAACTTCGTTGATCGACCCTTGCGAGGCCTGTTCCGAATGGAACCCATCTTGGAAAACTTCTGTATGAACCTGGTTGTTGTTGGACATCCAGTGATCAGTATGAGAGAATTGTACTCAAAGCACCAAATTTTAACTGCTCTAATACAAGATACACAACTTTGTATGGTCCTGTCAAGCAGAAAAAAACATGAACATGATGAATGTGGCTTTGCATGGTTAAATGACATAGTGCTGTTATCACTTAGGGTGTACTCACTTTTGTTGCCAGCTATTTTGACAATAATGGCTGTATGTTGAGTTATTTTCAGGGGACAGTAAAATTACACTGCTATACAAGCTGCACATTGACTACTGTAAAATATATCCAAGTTTCATTTCTATAGTATTGTTCCTTAAGAAGACAATGGCCACAGCCATATCACCCTGCAGCCCAAGACTGGTTGCCCACTAAAGCTGGGTCAGTATCTGGATGGGAGACCTCCTGGGAAAACTAGGTTGCTGTTGGAAGAGGTGTTAGTGAGGCCAGCAGGGGGTGCTCACCCTGTGGTCTATGTGGGTGCTAATGCCCCAGTATAGTGATGGGGACACTATACTGTAAAAAGCACCGCCCTACAGATGAGACATTAAACCAAGGTCCTGACTCTCTGTGGTCATTAAAAATCCCATGGAACTTCTCATAAAGAGTAGGGGTGTATCCCCAGTGTCCTGGCCAAATTCCCTCCTCTGGCCTTAGTCAGTCATGGCCTCCTAATAATCAACATTCATTGAATTGGCTCTATCACTCTCCACTCCACCTGTAGCTGGTGTGTGGTGAGCGCACTGGCACCGTTGTCCTGTGGCTGCCGTTGCATCATCCAAGTGGATGCTGCACACTGGTGGTGGTTGAGGAGAGATTCTCCCATATGATTGTAAAGCGCTTCGGGTGTATGGAAACACAACGCTATATAAATGCGCTCATTCATTCATTCACATACTAAAAACATTGCTGAAATGTGAGGCACCCTAAAACATTTTTTTTTTTTAAATTTGTTTCCTCTTCTAAAGTTTTATTCCTTAAGAGACTCTGAAAATGTGTTCTTGTGTTACATGAATTTAAGTGTGTTCTTTAAGATGCCTGTAGGTGGTGCATTACGCTAAAGTGACGAGGAATTTATGTTCTGGCCAAAGGGCAAAGCCATTAAAGAAAGCACCAGAACGCTATCAGATTCTAATCTGTGTCTGTTCCACTCTTCACACAAACGCTTCGATACACACATAACAGTGCACTTTTATCTAGGTTAAATGTTTAAACTAACATTGTAATATGATTAAAGTGTTTTATATCTATAGATTTTTAGGCAAGTTTATAGTTTTAGAGACTAACATTTTTTTCTGATACACTTTTTCTCGCTACAAGTCTAAAATTAGCTACAAAGTGAAAAATCAACAAGTAAAAATAAAGGCATATGAAACACTCTTTAATTAACTGTCAAATATACATGTACACTATATTGCCGAAAGTATTGGGACCTCTCCTTCTAATGAACAGGTTTGACTTGCCTACTTTAGTAATCCCCTTGAGTACAAATCTTAATGTTTAAGTATATATTGGTATTCAAGGGAATTGTATGCTTCTAATTTTATAGCAACAGTTTGGGCAGGACCCTTTATATTCTAACATGATAATGCCTCTGCATATAAGACAAAAAGGAATGACTGATTCAGTTCCAAACTATTGTTATAAAATTTAAAGCACACAATTCCCTAGAATATCATATGTAGGGCTGAAACGATTCCTCAAGTAACTCAAATACAAAAAATCATTGAGGCAAATTATTTGCCTCAAGGCTTTGTTTAGTCCATTTACTGTAACTACACATGGAACACTGTGTTTCCCCATGGACCATTATTATTGACGCACAAACCGATAAACGCTGGACATATTTAAGACCGTAAATTAATAGTGGTTAGTTATGATGTCCCTATGTTAGCTATGTTTTGTGAAAGACTAAGTGCCATTTATCTTGATTGTCTTATTCTCTCTCTGTGACACAGAAAGTTAGAAAGTTAGTGAATATCAAACTAAGAGTGCCTCAGCATGATTACAAATGTGATACTGATTTTATGCAACAGTTCATCAATAAACAAGAAGTTAATATTAAAAGACTTGCGTTTTAGACAGCATATTGCCTGTTTTTGCTTCTTCCTTTGATTTTAAATAGCTTGAACATGTAAATTGGCAAATTAATCTGTGAAATCACATGATGAACAATGGGGTCGTGACCTAGTTCGTACGTATCACTGATCGACTGCAATCTGTTTAAGCCCTAATAGGCTATATGACCGATCAGAGCCAATGCTTCAGAGAAATTGCTTTGCCGGTTCAATGGCAGACTCCAGTGAAAGTTTTGTGTTCACTGTTTCACACACACCAATCAAGTGCGCATATCTGTATCTTGAAAATAATGCATTACAGCTTCAGTAAAATTAGGTATGTTTCAGTTAATAATTACAATTTAGTGGGGTTTTTATTTATTTTTTTATTTTTTAATTATCATTTTTTTTCTGTGAGACATTTTGCGATTATTTTGTGGTGAAACGACAAGTTATGCAGGATCACAAAAAAGTGCGACATGTTGCTGATTTTGCGTTGGATTTAGCGATCACGGAATCGCGTAAAAAAATGGAGGGTCAATTGCAATGACTCACTTACTTAACAGTGACTTACTGCCACCTACTGGTGGTTTTGATTTCACATTTAAAGTATCTTCATTTAAAAATACATGTAAATATCAGTATTCAGTGTTTTGTTTAAAAGAACAAAATATTATTTATGCATTTGTAACTGCAAGTTAAATGCATTCATGTCCCTCTGAGCTGAATTAAATAGTGTGTAAATAGGCCTACATTTAAATGCCTCAATTTCTTGACTTATGCCTTCATTTTAGGTTATAATGTTTACCTTTTTCTAAAGTAACGTGAAATTGATTTTTGTATTTTTATTATTTTTATTATATATATATATATATATATATATATATATATATATATGCCACACTCTAATCAGCTAATTAACTCAAAACACCTGCAAAGGCCTTTAAATGGTCTCTCAGTCTAGTTCTGTAGGCTACACAATCATGGGGAAGACTGCTGATTTGACAGTTGTCCAAAAGACGACCATTGACACCTTGCACAAGGAGGGCAAGACACAAAAGGTCATTGCAAAAGAGGCTTGTTGTTCACAGAGCTCTGTGTCCAAGCACATTAATAGAGAGGCAAAGGGAAGGAAAAGATGTGGTAGAAAAAATAGGGATAACCACACCCTGGAGAGAATTGTGAAACAAAACCCATTCAAAAATGTGGGGGAGATTCACAAAGAGTGGACTGCAGCTGGAGTCAGTGCTTCAAGAACCACTACGCACAGACGCATGCAAGACATGGGTTTCAGCTGTCGCATTCCTTGTGTCAAGCCACTCTTGAACAACAGACAGTGTCAGGAGCGTCTCGCCTGGGCTAAAGACAAAAACGGAGAAGGGTCTCGCTGCAGCCTGCGGTGGACATCCAACGTCTGTGTGTGTGTGCTACACACACACACAAATACATATATACATGTGTTAATAGATCAATAGTGCACTATTAGTGATAGTGTACTATCTATACAAGCTGCACTATCTATTCTATCTATCTACGTCTTATGACATAGTGAATACTGAATCAATGTGCATTTTTTATTTATTTTTTTTTTTATACCCTGACCCCCACACAATACAGTCATCTCACCCACTCAGACACACTTCATCCCTCTCACACATATATACTTACCTGGCCCCCCACACAAAACGCTCACATACATATGACATCTTTAATGATAAACATTGATCACAGTACCCATGCACAGTAAATAAGATGAGTAACCACATCATTTCATTACGTCTTGCTGGATAATTCTGTGTATGTCACAAATTATCTTTGTATTCTTCTATATTAATGAAAAATCACATAACGTTTGTCAATGTTTTTGTGCATTTGACACATTTTCAGTCCAAGCCTGAAGCAGGGCTGTTCTGCCAGGTTGAGGGGTCCCTGCTGCAGTTTTACCAGTAAAGAAAATGACTCATTACAATTCACTTGGAGGACCACATAAGCCATGCAGTGGTGCATGTAGGTATGGTGAGAGCATTTCTCTAGATATTGATATAGATAAATATATAAATCACACATATGTTTGTATGTAGAATGATGAGGTAGCCTAAATTCTGAGGTAAATACTTTTTAGTGGACATATATACCTTCCAACACAAATGTATTCTCTATTTTTATCAGGAGCACCAAGAGGACATAAAGTGAAAGTCTGCAAAGGTCCATCGTGGTGCTGGAATCAGAGTCACTGAGTTATTCTGTGGGGTGGTGAAAGGTCCTGCCTTTCTACAGATGGACAGTAAAAATCAACAGAATGCCATCAAAGACTGCCGGGGGAGAACCGGATGAAGCAAGAGATGTCTGTTTATTCATCTTTGAGTATCTGGAGGAGCTGGACACATTCATATCAAATTGTCTTGACGAACAAGGCCTCATACCATGTTCTGTGAAGAGTCTTTCAGAGCAAGGAATCTCTCTGTGTAGCCTCTGTATGTAGATATGTGTACTGCATAACAAACTGTTTGTCTGATCATTCAACTGTTCATTCAACTGCTCAGACTTATGATATTTGGAACATATTTTGTTAAACACAATCAGTCAAACATTTTTGAACAGAAGATTTTTAATGTTTAATGTTTTTTTTTTTTTGTTTGTTTTTTTAAAGAAGTCTCTTCTGCCCACCAGGCCTGGATTTATTTGATCCAAAGTATAGCAAAAACAGTAACATTTTAAAATATTTTTATGATTTAATATAGCTCTTTTTCTATTTGAAACAGTTTTCTATATTTCTATTAAAATGTAATTAATTCCATTTATTTCAAATATGACATTTAGCATTACTCCAGTCACATGATCCTTCAGAAATCATTCTATATTCTTATTTGCTGCTCGTTATTATTATTATAATTATTATTATTATTATTATTATTATTAAGTTGAAAACAGCTGAGTAGATTTTTCTTTCAGGTTTCTTTGATGAATAGAAAGTTCAGAAGCATTTATCTGAAGCATTTATCTTTGGATCTTTCTATTTATCAAAGAATCCAGAAAAAATGTACTCAACTGCTTTAAATATTGATGATAATCAGAAATGTTCCTTGATAAGCAAATCAGCATATTAGAATAATTTCTGGAGGCTCGAGTGACACAGAAGACTGTAATGATGTAATGATGCTGAAAATTTAGCTTTGATCACAGAAATATATTACACTTTAAAATATATTCAAATAGAAGCTTAAATTTTGTGTTATTGTGGATCAAATAAATGCAGGCTTGGTGAGCAGAAGACTCTTTTAAAAAAAAAAAAACTAAAAATCTTACTGTTCAAAAACTTTTGGCTGGTAGTGTATATTTTTGTAACATTTTAAATTGAATTATTTTTGTAAAATAATAAATATAAAATGTCCAAATAAGTAATGTATGTCTTTTTATTCATCTTTAAGTATGTGGAGGACCTGGACAAATTTCATATCAAGTTGTGATGAACAAGGCCTGAAGGTCAATGTCATGATTAAACTATCAAAGCAATCAACCTCTATTTAGCCTATGTATGTGTAGCCTACTGCAAATGGAGAACTGTTGATTCTGTCATTTAAATGTTAACACTTTATGATAAGTGGAGCACTTTTTAAAAAAAAATAACTGACAATTATACAATACCAACTCTTAGAATAATTTTACACACTTTTACAATACCAAAATCGAACTGTCCCCTTTAAACATTACATTACATTTAAAATTCGTCTAAAATCGATCGTAATAACTGTGAATTTATCTCATTACATAAATGAACAAGGTAAGATTTAAAGGTTTTTATTAACAATTAGCCTGTAATAGGCTTGCATTGACTACATTAGGCTGTCATGATGACGAAATCAGCTCCGTATATTAGACATATTAAATATATTAGATTTAAGTTGTGGCATTTTAGCCTAGACATCCTTTACACAAATAAGAAAACGTGTATTAGTAAAACGAAGGACAATGGCCTATTATTTTATATAGATCCTCGAAACAACCGTAAGTTGCTTCGACATACTTCCGGGTTTCCCGGTATAGGGATTGGGGAATCACAAGGTGACGTATTTGATATGGGCGTGACTTTCGACGTCACTCACGTACGCGGGCGGGGTTGTATCGGCGATGGGCGTGATGTCTGATGTCATGTGTGGATGTGGGCGGGGTTGGATGTCCACCGCAGGCTGCAGCAAGCCCTACTTGCAAAAAGGACTGGACTGCTGCTGAGTGGTCCAAAGTTATGTTCTCTGATGAAAGTAAATTTTGCATTTCCTTTGGAAATCAGGGTCCCAGAGTCTGGAGGAGGAGAGGAGAGGCACAGAATCCACGTTGCTTGAGGTCCAGTGTAAAGTTTCACAGTCAGTGATGGTTTGGGGTGCCATGTCATCTGCTGGTGTTGGTCCACTGTTTTCTGAGGTCCAAGGTCAACGCAGCTTTATACCAGGATGTTTTGGAGCACTTCATGCTTCCTGCTGCTGACCAACTTTATGGAGATGCAGATTTCATTTTCCAACAGGACTTGGCACCTGCACACAGTGCCAAAGCTACCAGTACCTGGTTTAAGGACCATGGTATCCCTGTTCTTAATTGGCCTGCAAACTCGCCTGACCTTAACCCCATAGAAAATCTATGGGGTATTGTGAAGAGGAAGATGCGTTATGCCAGACCCAACAATGCAGAAGAGCTGAAGGCCACTATCAGAGCAACCTGGGCTCTCAACACCTGAGCAGTGCCACAGACTGATCGACTCCATGCCACGCCGCATTGCTGCAGTAATTCAGGCAAAAGGAGCCCCAACTAAGTATTGAGTGCTGTACATGCTCATACTTTTCATGTTCATACTTTTCAGCTGGCCAAGATTTCTAAAAATCCTTTCTTTGTATTGGTCTTAAGTAATATTCTAATTTTCTGAGATACTGAATTTGGGGTTTTCATTAGTTGTCAGTTATAATCATCAAAATTAAAAGAAATAAACACTTGAAATATATCAGTCTGTGTGGAATGAATGTATACATTATACAAGTTTCACTTCTTGAATGGAATTAGTGAAATAAATTAACTTTTTGAAGATATTCTAATTATATGACCAGCACCTGTATATATAAATTAAGCCTTGTGCAACGTAAAGGGCATATATTTATGTCTTTATTAGTTAGATTGGGCTCCGAATCTCTAATGAATGTCAAACGTCAAACTAACTTTACAGCAGAGGCATGGACTGACAAGATTGATGAAAGGCTATGATAGAGAGCGAATGACTGTGAGTCAAAATAATCCAGGCTGAGTTAGCAAGAATGAAACAATCATCACAATGGAAATATACATGTACGGTAAGCAAGTAAAACTCAGTAAAAAGCCATTTTAAAAATGTATGTGTTCTTCAATTGCAGTGCTTGCTTACCCATTTATCTATATGTCAGCAGACATTCCAGGCCAGAAAAACCTTTTCAAAATGGCATCTCTGTTTTTTTTCTGACCTCTCTGAGCACCTCTTGAGCTGTTGTGAAAATATCATTAGCCTCCTCTTTCCCTCTCACGGGTTTAGTTTTAGTGACCTTACCAGAGCCTTTTGGGTAGTACAGTGCTCCATCTATAAAATAAATGATTAATTTATATATAACATCTATATTATATATAACAAATATATGACATCACAAAATCAGCATTTAGACATACAAATAAATAAATATGACCCTCAAATACTAACGTCTATTTTAGCTACTTTTTAGTTTTTTTAAACCTTGCTACGTGTACTGCGTTAAGTTAACGTGTGTTCTAACGTGTGCGATAGGCTAACGTGTAAATCTCTTTGGATAAAAGCGTCTGCTAAATGATTATAAATGTAAATTCAGAACATGATTGCTTGGCCTATTCTTAGGCTAAACCTTAAATCTTCACCAGAACTTACCTTCCAGGACTTTGAAGCCTTTCGTCTAATTTCATTTTTTTGTAATGTTTATCGGATACTGCCCTTTAGTTTTGTAATCCAAAATAGTTGTATACAATTTTGGATCCATGTTCTACCGTTAACGTGCTGCAGTTGTCTGCCACTATTGATTTCCAGGGTCTTAATGGGGATTCCCCAAATTTCACATTACTATAATCAATTTATGCATTTTTTATTTTGTGTGATATTTTTTTTATTTTTATTTACCTTTTTATTTTACCCTAATTTCCATATTTTTATGCAAAAAAAAAAAAAAATATATATATATATATATATATATAGTTTTTCTTATATTATTCCAGTAAGTTCAGACAAGCCACAATCTAAAATTTTGGGGACTTTGGTGACATGATGGTAATAAAATATTCTAAATATCAGTAACCACTATCTGGCTATAGTACTCAATGGCTGCATAGAGGCTGAAATCTACAAACCATTGTTGTAACGAATGTAACCTCTTAAGTTTTATATTTTATCACAAGCTAGAATTAATTATAGGGGGAAAAAAACTGTGTTGGGTGAGACTATAAAAAAGATGCCAAAAAATGCTTACAGACAAATCTGGCAATGCTATAAGGAAACAACAAAGTAGGAGACAGAGTATCATTTATTTCTTATTCATTTCATGACAAAAAAAAACATAATTTATTTATTAAACATTTATTTTTTAAGCAAATGTGCAGATGCAGTTGACTGTAAAATAAAACATAGGTATCTGTTTTTGCAAATAAACTCTTCATATGCCACTTTGCAAGCCTCTTTTGTAGGCTGACAAACAACATTTGACACGCTGAGAACATCTAGTGGATTTAAACAGCACTGCAGTCTCTGCCCACAACTCGTTCTCTGCCAGTTTGCCTAGTCCTCACCCTACTGTAAAACATTATATTTATATCTGGGCTTTAATGAAAACAAAATGATATGTGAACGCTAATGAAAGAACCGATTGTTGTTCGTATGGTTTCGTTGTAAGGCGACCGTCTTCAAATGCGCGTTCCCGCGACAGGGGTGCTGTTTTAGGGGTGCTTTTTTAACACCGGCGTCTCTGTCATGCAATAGCGCGCTACTATTCAGCTTCCACACTCGCACTGAAACTTCATGGCGCACATTTTTCTAGGTTAACATTAGATTGAGCGGACATGTTAAGTTGCTACTACATACATTTTTCAGATGAAAAGCCATGTCTGAGGTCGATGAATGACAGGTGAGCATTTGGATGTGCTCCATTACCACATAGACCAGCCGTTAACAATCAGTCCGTTATGAAACATTATTTATATAAAAGGTATATTTGTGTAAAAACTTTGGTATCGGAGCGTTACGATTCCCGGTCCCACCCACTCCCGCTGACATTTTTTTCCTGCCCCGTCCCAATCACGTGATTTTGTTTCCCATCCTGCGGAATTCCAATGGGATCCCCGAAAAAATGGCAGCCTCTAGAAAGCAGATTCTTTTACATGCAACGCTTATCTGCTCGTAAGATTTTTTGCTTTTTTTTTTTTTTTTTTTTAACTGTCATTTTTATTTTCTTACTGTATGTGGGAATTGACAAGTATGGAAAAACATGGACATTTTGAGAACTTGTCTAATAGTCTAACATTTTGATCAGAGCAAGTCTTTAGCTGTGGAGCACAAAGGCACTTCCTTGTTCATGTAAGTAAGCATAAACTACTAACTTAATCATGAAGCACTCAAGAAACACGATTAAATATGACAAATAGAGATTGCAATATTATAACGTGTTACTGTTATGTCCCAGTGGGTGCTGGGCCTGTTTCGTATTGGCTTTCTTAATATAAGGAGAATATCTCATCTTTATATTCTTTGTGCAATCTTGAGGTAGAATATCTGATTCCAGAAGACTTCAATAACATTGTGTATTTCATAAAAAATTACAATATAAACCGGAATTCGGTTTTAGACTATAACTGTGACACTGTAACACTGTGATTTTTCTATTTGTTAAATAAGCAAAGCTAAAAGCCATCAAACCCTGTTTGAGATGTTTTGCATATATTTTTAAGTGAGTTTAGACTCATTTTAAAGCTTACATGTAACATGAAGCAAGGGCTATATCTCTTCTTTTGAAGATCTCCTCCCCAAAATAACCAGATATGGAGCTTACAAAGCTTATTCATAACCTCAGTTGAATGCAGTTAGCATATGCATATTCCCATCTGATACTTTAACATTACAAGAAAATATGATTAACAAACTGTAAATGTCACATTACATTTGTTAAAATAATATATTTAAAGGTTATAGAATGATTTAGAACAGTATAATTTTAACCTTTTTTTGTGATTGTTTGTCACTTGTTTAACAGACATCTTTATCAGTGGTGGAGATCAAACAGTTCAGATCCATCATGGATGAAACACAAACATCTGGAGATGTTTTTTTTTCCAGGATGCAGGTACTTTGAGTAACACATTACATATCCTTTTATGTAAAGAAAAAAAAAAAAGAAGAAGGTATAATATTTATTGAAAACAATGAGACCATAAAGACTTCAAAAGTCATTTTCATAAAAATACATTTTGAAGTATATTATTAACTTATTATATTAAGATTCTCATAATACAGGATCTGTTGTGTTCTAGTTCAGTTCATCAGAAGAGATCAGAAGCAGAGCCCAGTTGTGTGTCTATGAAGAGTGACTGGTCAATGGACCATGCAGAAAGGTTTAACAGTGGAGATTCACAGTCTGGTCTCAGGTACAACATTTGTATACAAATATGATTATAGCATAACATTATATATTATCATATCACAGTGTAGTTCACAATTTTTGTATAAACATTGTATTAAATAATTCTAAAGTGTTCTTTAAAGTGAATTTGATAATGATACGTGTATAACTGATTTGTTGTTACAGTCATTTAAATAACTAATGGACTCCCTTTATTAATGGACCCTCTGGGGTCTGAGAGTGTTTTTGGGCCCTGGAGAAGGTTTGACATTTCTTGACACATGAACAGATCCTTTTTAACTGTTGAAACAAGTAAAACATACCTGGTATTTCCAATGTGTTTGCTGCTTCTTTCCATGAACTGAAGAAAAAACAGTCCCACCATCAGTAGTCAGTGATGGAGCTTATGTGACCACATTCATGTAGAATTTAAGTCCAATGTAACAGCTTCTGATGTTGGTACAGTACTGGAACTGTGCAATTTAACATGAACATAATAGGTACATTGTACATAACAATTTATTATTTTGATGTGAGTATAAAAGTACACTAAATATAAAGTGGGGCCTGATTAACTAAAATCTCTCTCTGTTTTAGTCCAGTTCATCAGAAGAGATCAGAAGCAGAGCTCAGTTGTGTGTCTATGAAGAGTGACGCATCTATGAATCCGCCAGTAAAGTCTAAAAGTGGAAATACACAGCCTGGTCTCAGGTAAAACGTTTCTGTAAAAGATATGATTTAAAGATATGATACAGAATATGTAATAAATTGTGCTCATTAACTCATGTCACAATGTGATTTTTTTTTTTTTTTTACAGCCATGAAGTCCTCAACACATTTAGATCAAATCTGATGAAGAAGTTTGAGTGTCTGTATGAGGGAACAGCAATACAGGGAAACCCAACACTGCTGAATGAGATCTACACAGAGCTCTACATAACAGAGAGTGAGAGTGGAGAGATCAATAATGACCATGAGGTGAGACAGATTGAGACACAATCCAGGAGAGCAGCAACAGAGGACACAGCAATTAAATGCAATGACATCTTTAGACCTTTACCTGGACAAGACAAACCCATCAGAACTGTGCTGACAAAGGGAGTCGCTGGCATTGGAAAAACAGTCTCTGTGCAGAAGTTCATCCTGGACTGGGCTGAAGGGAAAGAAAATCAGGACGTCCAGCTCATATTTCCACTTCCTTTCAGAGAGATCAACTTGATGAAGAACAAAAAACTCAGTCTTTCAGATCTTCTTAATTTCATTTTCCCAGAAACACAAGAAATGAAAATATCCTGTGATGAATATAAAGTGTTGTTCATCTTTGATGGTCTGGATGAGTGTCATCTGTCTCTGGACTTTAAGAGCAAAGTGAAACTGTGTAAAGTATCTGACTCAGTCTCAGTGGACGTGCTGCTGATGAACCTCATTGTGGGGAATCTGCTTCCCTCTGCTCTCATCTGGATCACCTCCAGACCAGCAGCAGCTGATCTCATTCCCTCTGAGTGTGTCCATCGAGTGACAGAGGTACGAGGCTTCAATGAGCCACAGAAGGAGGAATACTTCAGGAAGAGAATCAGTGATCAGAGTCTGGCCAACAGGATCATCTCACACCTGAAGTCATCAAGGAGTCTTTACATCATGTGTCACATCCCAGTGTTTTGCTGGATCTCAGCCACTGTTCTAGAGAAGATGTTGAGTCAAGCAGAGAGTGGAGGGATTCCCAAGACACTCACTCAAATGTACACACACTTCTTGATCCTTCAGACCAACATCAAACATGAGAAGGACTATGAGAATAAAGTGAATGATGAAGACATGATCCTCAAACTGGGGAAACTGGCTTTTCAGCAGCTTATGAAAGGCAACCTGATCTTCTGTGATGAAGATCTGAGAGAGTGCGGCATTGATGTGACAGAAGCATCAGTGTACTCAGGATTGTGCACTCAGATCTTCAGAGAGGAGTTGGGCTTGTATCAGGGGAAAGTCTTCTGCTTTGTTCATACCCAGACGAGCATGAGTGAGGCACGCAAGACGTCAGATCGAGGGTCTACTACTCGCGTCACGGTACTCGCACCTATTAATCCTTCACATCCTCAATCCAACCCACTCTCCATTCGCAATGACGATCCTACTTGACCGACTCCAAAACCAAACGAACTGTCTCATCTTCAATAACGCTTCTTTCTAGATGAACACCCGGTAGAATGCGAGCTCCACACGTATAAAGTTACTCATCTTCTCTAGTATGATCAAGTCAATACTCATCTACACACACACTCAGATATATCACTGATGCGGAGGTGACTGATACACACAGAGTACACAACATCATCATTACGCGACCATCATGCCTTCTCTATAATCTTCCCCAGTTCCGTCTAGCATAAACTCGCAGCTTTGGTCCTCTCAGTGGAGTCCAAGTCTCTATAACATGTTCTCGAGATGTACAACAAGAATCTACTTGCGAAGTGACACACTCTTCTATTCATAATCGATGATAAGTCTATCACACAGCCCTGTGCAACATAAGAGACACACGCCAACCTCGAAGCACCGCTATTCTCTCTAACAACACACACTCCAACAAAGCCACACCCGGACATTTCTGTCATCTACACGCAGTTCGCGCTAGAGTGCAGTGTACAGAAAACACTCCAGGGAAATGCTGTGTCTATCAGCGCGAGGTTCTGCATCTGCGGTGGCAGGATCGCGCACAGAACATGCAACAGACTGCTGTGGAGACTATCCCCTTGCTTAATCAGCGAGAAATCTGGAGAAAGAACACAGCGACCATAAAACACCATCCGCGTCTATCCTCGTTTGTCACAAGGAGTGAGTGTGGAGGCCGGACAGGGGGACCAGGTTGTAAGTGTATGGAGTGGCGTCGCGTGGGGGATGCGTAGCAGAGTCGCAGAGAAAGGTAGGATGTTTTTTGCGAGTCCTCTAAACAGATCATTCAGCGACAGGTGTTTAGGCGAGCAGTCTGATTATCTCACAGTGGAGACTAGCACAGGATATGGTTTATATAATAGATAGCTAGTTCAGTACGCTTATTTCACTCCATCGTAGGTGTATGTCTACAACGAACACCCATCCACATGAAATCCCTTCAAATATCTACGCTCAATGCGAGAGCCTCACAGAACGCGTTAACTCTTTGACATGTGCAAGACACTATACTTCCCCTTCTGCTCAATCACTTTTCTATTGACACAAATTGTCAATCCACACACTTATTACAGGCGTACACCCTAGCTACTACACCAACGACTGCTATTCTCTAGGCGTGACTAGCACTAAAGTTCTATCACTAATATCTCATCATCACGGTGCCTATGATTACATATCTTCACAAATCAGATTCTTTGAGACTCTGAACTTAAGATAGTAGTTCACTATAGTCTATCAACAGCTGCAGTCTCTGAACACACAAAACCTCAGATCGTTTCCGCTGTTTATAACTATGTTACAGACCACCATCTATCGCGTTCGAATACATCACAAGGGAATAGTTTGACACTACTCTATCTTCTATCTTCTCAACACCCGTGCGAGATGGAGTTGCACTTATTTTGATGTGGGGGTGGGGGGGTTGTAAACATCTATATTGCAATCTAGTGCTCGCGAGCCGCTCAGTGGGGGGGGGGGGTGCAGGCGGAGTCATCATAAAAGCCAACCCCCACGGGGGGATTTGGGGAGGTGGTTGTTGGGAAACATTGTATTAAGATGTTGAAAAAGAAAATGTTATTCATGTTGTTTATATTTTGAAATGTGAAAATCCACTAAGATTTGTTGCCAGATTAGGGTATAAAAACAGGAATATTCTCAATATTTACAATTAATGGTGTCACAAGGTAAACTGTTCCCCCTGTTCTAGTTATTCTATTATTGTGCAAGTTGAGGTGGTATGGGTTGGTGAGTGCATGAGGGGTGAGGTGGGGTGTTTTTAGGGGGTTTGGTGTTCCCCTTTGGTGGTAATGGGGATGGTGGGGGGCCCAAAAATCACAGAAAATACACAGAAATCACAGAGAATACAAGGAGAACCCCTTGATAAAAAAAAAAAAAAAATCTCTCCGAGATTTAGGGAGGGGGATGTTTGGGGATTATAAATTGCATCAAGGTGAGTGGATCCCCCTCAGTAGAAATCGCATTCCAGGGCCAGGGGCCTTATAGGCCCCTCCTGGCCTCTGGGCCCCCTGCACACAGTCACCTTTCTATTTATTTTGAGTTTAAAAATTGTGCAAATATTAATATGTGCATGTAAAACTGATATTATTACATTTAGTTAACTACATTTTGCATTTGATCAAATAAGATCAAAATCTACTGAATCATCCTCAGTTTCCTCTCTCTCAAAAACTCCACTGATGAGCCATTGGTTGTGGTACATGAAAATAAAGGGTCTGAGATTTTGGTTAGTAGTCGATCTCCTTCAGCTTGACAAAACCAGCTTGTAGATGCTGTTGCTTTCTTCAGCATCTGCTGAGTTTGAAACAGCATCTTTGTATCATTTAGTCAAGGTACTCAATGCAGGTAGTCTCTCAAGTAGGCCTTTCTAGAAAGCATCCAAATCCACCACTCCAGATGATAAAGCTCTGAGAGCTGCTGTGTCCAGACTTGCAAAGTAAGAAGTTAGTTCATTTTGTGACACATCACTGAATTGTGGAATGGCTTTGTAACACATTGCCATCCATTAAAGCAGTGTTACAAGGTTCAAACACCTTGACCTCCTGAAGAAACTTTATGGCTGGTTGCCCATCTGCCATGTACTTGCTGAGTTTATCCCCTGCATTGCTTATGCCTGGCTAACTGTGGCAAGAATCTCAGTCTTAATAGCAAATGGGAGTACACAGTTTACAAAGTGCTGTGTACATGCTTTATACTGAAGCTCCTTATTGGCAGTGAAGCTGACATGCAGATCTTCCAGATACTTAATATGTTGGTGGTCACTTGACGTCCACTCTGGAAAATTCTGAGAGGCTGGAGGATGACCTTGCATTTGTCAACCATGATGATCATCTGGGCATTTAGAGATTGAGCCAGATTTGTCTCTTTAAGTGTCTCATGAACTTTTACCACCGATGGCAGTGAACATCTGCCACCAGGGGCGGATCTACCGGGGTGGCACGGGGTGGCAACTGCCACCCTAAGAAAAAGCGGTGCCACCCCACCTGCCACCCCAGAATTATCACAGAATAAAATATAAATGTAAGCAGTGTTTCATGTGCTACATTTCAGCCACAGTGATGACAGTGTAATGCAAAATAATGGCAAAAAAACATGTCTTTCAATAAAATGTGCATGATGGTTGCACGCGCACGCAGTACGGGTACTTGTAAGTACTTGTAAAACAATACATTTAGAGTTTGTAAAATACACACGGATATCTATGGAAGCAGCAATAACAATCAATTCAAGTATAATTTGCAGACGTGTTTGATTCATATCAGATACATGTATGTACAAGCTGTAAATCCGGCTAACAGGACTCTCTGAACGGCAGCGCGAACAAACATGGCGGCGCCCATCTCATGTTATAGATCAAGATCCCGATAATTTATAAAGATTTTAAAATGGCAAAATACACTCACTTACACGTATTCATGAATCGGAATATCAGATAGTTGAAGACATGGTAAGCAAGTGTGTGAATATTTTGAATAAAAAAAGGAAAAACGACATAAAAGCGATATGTTTAATATTTTAAACTCACCAGTGAAAGGGTTAACAAATGACTCGTATGAACCGGTTCTTTTTGAGTCAAAAAGACAAAGCGCAGCCCAGTTCACTAACTAATTCTTAAACATTTGTTTGTGAATCAGATAATTACTGCTTCTCGGCTAACTCAGAAGTCCTCTGAAAAATCTAATCCCATCCGGATATGTCTGAGATTTATCGCGTAATTGTTTGGTGATCCGATTCTCTGACTGCTCTCTCCACGTTCATCATAGATATAGGCCTTTTTGCTGTATCCGACAAAACAATAATAGCATGAAATCAAAAAGAAGATGCCGATCACAGAAACTAATAGCAGAGTTAGGTAAGCATTTAGTCGTATTGCAGTTTCTCAATTGTTAACAAAATGTAACTGATTTTAGTTGGCTCACTTTCCCAAACCATTCATTCAGTGCTCAAAACAAAGACACATTTCTCAAAAAGTTCAACAATAAGTAGGTTAAACATTAAGTAGCAAAGCTGATGACACACCAATCAGAATCTCTGCATCTAACAACAGAGAGAGGAGAGAAATTAACAAATCTTTTACATCGGTATTATGCTTACAAATACAGTATAATTACATAGTACAGTACCAGTACATTAGATGATGGACATTTCACTATTCTATATGTACAGTAAACTGTAGCACATGTTGTATACCTTCAAAAGTGTGGCTGTCAAATTTTATTTATAACCATTTTTTTATGTGTAGCCTACTGCATTTTTGCAGAACTGAGAAATGACTACCTAGAGATATAGTCTTGTGTCAGGAGTAAAAAAATATGTATTTTTTTTTAATTAATGTAAGCATTTAAGAATATCAGCAATAACTAGATTGAAACTTTGAAAGACAAATGTATGCTGGCTTGTCCTAAAGTCTTGTTTAAAAACATAAATATTTTGATCAGTTACATGTTCTGGATGTTTGCTAAAGTGTTGCTTGTTGGTTGCTAGGATATTCTGGGTGGTTGCTAGGCTCTTGCTATGAAGTTGCTGGGGTGTTGCTAGATTATATGGTCGATAGTGTGTTATGATTTCAGACATTCCCACCTCTGTTAATAACAGAAAATCGAACATTGTTTCCAAAACTGATCCAGTTTCAGTGCTTTGATATTATAATATTTCTTTCTAATGTTAGGAAATAAACATTAAATCATCAACATTAACATGTTAAACTTGCACTAAAACGTGTTTTATACCATCTAAGTAGTAATTTAATAGATTCGTGTGTCTTCTTTGGTGATACAAGCTTAGAAACATTTACTGTATAACCTGTTGAAGTTTTTTTATATTGTTTATTGACATGGTGCCATGATGGACACTGAAATGTTATTTATTTTTCATTTTAAACAGTATAGATTATTACTTAACAGCAATACAATATTTGTGAACACAACTGTGTGTGTCAGACTATAAATCCCCAAAAACTATGCATGGGGGCTTGCTTTGGTGTTGCCACCCCTCACAGACTCCATACCACCCCTTTGCCACCCTACAAATTATCTTCTAGATCCGCCCCTGTCTGTCACACATCTGGGAATGAAAAATGTGAGTCAAAATAAGGCCAAGCATACAGTGTTCGCACCAATACATTACATGTAATTAAAATTCTGAAAATTAAGAAAAAAAGTATACAACTAGGCTGACATTGTTTGATCTGTGATATTTTGAATCGGAAGGAAGTCTAGGACAGGTCAACAAGGAATAATTTTACTTAATCTTGTACAGAGACTTGTATTTGATTCAGACCTACCTCTATTTCCAACTCTGTGAACTCCCTTGTAGAGTCCCGATGAGGTTCATGATGTGGGCCATGCAGTTTATGTTGAGTTCGGGAATAATGACTGAAGTGCAGCAACAAAAGCTGTCTTCATGTAGGCAGCGTTATCAGTGTCAAGCACAATAATTAGTCTTGATTAGCAATGCTTTAGATACTTCACAACAGCCAGGTGAAAGTATCTTGCCAAAAATGCACCAGCATGCATAAGTAATCAAGCACTAAATTCGTCTCTGTTAAATTAAATAATACAAGCTTGCTGCAATTGGACCCACTTTTCCTTCCCTGCATTGCTGTAACAGATGTTTATGAAAAATTTCATTACTAAAACATTCATTTAAAATCTAAAGAAAGACCATTTACTTGTTTTCATTATAGTTCTGTCTTGTTCTTTAAACAGGTTATGTGGATGCAATCTCAACGCTCAGTCTTGTGGGAGTTTATCATCAGTTTTACAATCCTCAAACATTCAGGGTTTATGTTACATGACAAAAAAAAAGAATAATAAAAAAAAATCATTTCACTCCACAGGGAACCATGATTGAAACCTTCCTTTAGTAACTTCAAATTAAACACTTAAATCATGGAAAAACACCCCACTATGATTGCTTTACTGTTCTTTATGTATATGTAGCCTACATTGCAATATATGGTTTCTTTCAGAGTACTGGTAATTTGGATTTAGTAATGTGAATATTTGACTGAATCTGAATTATGAATCACTGTGAATCAATGAATGATTCTGATCCGCATTAAACCTTTTATACAACCATTATCTGTAGGTTGAGACAAAATGTGCTCTGAGCAGCAGTAATTTAAAACCAGGGCTTTTGTTTTGTTGTACCCACATTTTACCCAGCTTATTATTCTAAATTGTACCACAATTTAAGGAAACTAATTGGTCCATAAAATATTGGGTAAATTGTCCAGGTTTGGTGTTGTCAGGATGACGCTCTGTTTCTTTTCTGAGACTCTTATTTTGATGTTCTTTTCATCCTGTTGTATCTGAGTTCTAATTTCCTGTGTTTATTTTCTGTGTCTTTTATACTGTTGGTTCCTAAGTACGTTTTCATTTGTTTTAATAATTGCTGATTAGTTTGTCTCCTATGTCTAGTCTACTTCTTCATTATCTTGTATATTTATACTCCTTGGTTTCTTCAGATCATAGTGCATGTTTGTTAGCTGTTTTGTTGTGATTATATTTTTCTTCATCTTTGGACCCTTTTGGACATTTTCTTTGTTAAAGGGGTCATCAGATGCCCATTTTCCACAAGTTGACATGATTCTTTAGGGTCTTAATGAAAAGTCTATAACATGCTTTGGTTAAAATTGCTCAATCGTAGTGTAAAAAACACCCTTTTTACCTTGTCAAAATCAGCTCTGCAGAAATCATCCTCTTCTGGTTTAAATGCATCAATGTTGCTTTAAATGTTAATAAGCTCTGCTGGCCCCGCCCCTCTCTTGGAGTAATGAGTCTGTTTACTATAGCTGCATTTAGCCGCGTTTAGCCACAAAACTCGCTAACTAGCATGTTTTTAGGAAAGGCGATTGCAAAGATTCATGAAAAAAACCCTTATACTCACATCTGCTATAAGTGAAGCTGGATCACGAATGATTTGCGTGAACATAGACCAGCGGTCACCAGACCCAGTCCTGGAGGGCTGGTGTCCCTGCAGAGTTTAGCTCCAATCCTAATCAAACACACCTGAACCAGCTAATCGAAGTCTTACTAGGTATACTTGAAACTTCCAGGCAGGTGTGTTGAGGAAAGTTGGAGGTGAACTTTGCAGGACACCGGCCCCCCAGGAACAAGTTTTGTGACCCCTGACATAGACGGTTATATGTATACACATTGCTGTAACAGGTGTTTTATGAAGAACTGAATTACTGAAGCATACATTTAAAATCTAAAGGAAGGCCTTTTGCTCGTTTTCAATATAGCTGTTTGTTTGTTCCTTACACAGGCTATGTGGATGTAATCTCACTGCTCAGTCCTGTGGAAGTCTGTCTTCAGCTCTACAATCCTCCAGCTCAAACATCCTGAGGGAGCTGGACCTGAGTAACAATGACCTGCAGGATTCTGGAGTGAAGCTTCTTTCTGATGGATTGAAGAGTCCAAACTGTCAGCTGGAAATACTGAGGTAAATGGTTTCAATAATATAAACTAAAGTGTGTTTATCAAATTGTAAAGCTTCACTGTAATTATATATTGCGGCACTATGTTTATGTTCATGCAAAAAGCTCATGGTCCATTGTTTTCAATGTCTTTCTGGATTTGAAAATACAACATGTATCAAACATCTGCCCTTTTATTTGATTGGCCATCCTAATCACCAGTTGACTTGACATACTGTTAGACAGCTGTTTAAATGTTTTTGTCATCCAAACAAATAGCTAATATGTGTGTAATGGAGTGCAGCAGAGCAGCATGAAGAATATCTCATATTAACCTCTTAGCATTCCTATAAAATGTAACTTCACATCGGGCGATACAGTGGAACGCTAACATGTTAACATCAAATCAGGGCTCTACACTTAATTTTCTTTTTAGTAGCACTTGTAATATTCAGGAGAACCTTCTGATCGGTATTGCAAGATGACTCCTTCACTCAAAGTCATTTACAGGAGCTTTTCTTTATATCTTTGTAATGCCATTTTTTCTAACTTCATTAAAAGGATTGTTTTATGTCAAATTCAAAGTGTTATAAGCTTTATCAAAATTTCAAATTCAAGTTACCAATCAAATGAAATCAGTATTAACAAAATTAATTTGCACAGAGGTGGCAAAGAAGAACATAGAAGTGGCATGTAGGTGTTTTTACAGACATTTAATGAGGCTCAGAGGTGACAAATTCTAGTTTCTATAAATATTAAATGATGGTACTTTAAAAATGAAATTAAAACTGCCTGCAGGTGGTGTCAAGTCACTGATTTTATCATTGAATCATTCATTCAGTTGATTCCTTTAAAAAGCTGATTCATTCAGGAAAGGATGAATGTCTTAATGAATGGGTAACTGAATCATTGACTCACTAGATTTGTTTAAAACGCATGTTAATTTATAAACAAAACAACGGTGTTTGCTTGGAGATGTGTGGTGGCTTAGCTGTGACATTGTTTGAAACTATTTCCGTTAATGAAATAGAGCAAAATCAGGCAATAGTGTTAAGGCCACACTGTTAGACATTTCAAAGGGTTTTTACAGTAACTTACTGGAAACACTGTTGTCAGTAAGTTACTGTAATTAGGATTTACAGTAGCAAACCGTAAAATAGTAGCAGTCAAATACTTAAAAAAAAATTCATCAGTATACTACTGTAATTCATTTTAATATAGATTTCAGTAGATTTTATATTTTTTATATTGAATTCATTTAAATTTATTTTATTTTTACTCTACATAGGTACTACTGGCATTCAATTAAAACAGAAACAATGGAGAAAAAGACATGCAGCCAAAGAATACACAGCCATCTGCCAAACCTACAACCTGTTGGCTACTGGCCAACATTATACTAACACCTGAACAAAATTTCACAATAGTTAACCTAATGTTAATATAAGATAAGCGTTAAAAATTATTTTAATTAATATTTTAATTAAAACTTAATTTAATAAGCTGACAAAAGCAGTTTAAAACGACAGCACAGTTTACTATAGTAAAGTTTGTAAATATTACTAGGTTAAACTGGTGTGCAAAAATCTGACAAACACTGACAAACGTATATATATTTTTTTACCTTACTTGCTTGTCTTAATCTTTCTTAAATTGCATCGACACACAGCGTAGATATTCTCCGGAGCTCTTTCACGGGTTCATGCCCGGGCGAGTGGCGCGGCGCAGCGCAACTCTACAAAAGACAATGTAGAACCCATTAAATATACTATCTACAGTGGATGCTTATAGCAAAGTAATGCCCCATATATTTCTGACTTACAGATGTACTTCAGGCGCTCGCACTGTGTCTGACATGAAGGACAAACGGATTTTCCAGTCATTACAAGCGATGCAACACACCCAGTGTAGTCCGTCCCAAGCTGTTGTGGCGGTGTAGACACAGTGTAAGCCAAATCATGCCAATCCAAATATAATAAATAAGGAAAATGAAACGACCTCAATAGACCGTCGCCAATGAGGCCGTTACAGCAAATACAGTAGTATACAGCAATTTTTAAAAATACAGTAAGTCTCTGTATGTGCAGTCTGACGTCACAGATAATTCCCATAATGCAACAGTTATTAGTTATTTACTGCAAATTTGCAGTATTAAAATGTCTGCAGTATTATACTGGGTGATGTACAGTTAATAACTGTAGAAACTGCAGAGATGTCTAACAGTGCAGACAAAGTCACTTAATATTAACTTCTTGTTTATTGAACTTTGTATTAAATCAATATCAGATTTGCAAACTCCCTTAATAGTTCATAAAAGTTGTCACTCATTTGATTGTGATCTCACAAAGTTAGATTCTAATTAATGAAGCTCCCTACACTGCACAGTGAATCTCTTATGCACACCCTGTCTACACTTAGTTTGTTATAATGAGAGAAATGAGATTTGTGAGCTTGCATAGCTCAGCACTGAACAAAACTCTTGTTTTGAGCAGTGAGTGGATTCTGATTAACACTGTTCAAGGAATGAGATATGAGAAATGTCTGTGATACATTACCTAACACTGCAAAAAAGTGCTGAAAGTAGAAACCTTTGAAGCTTCCCTGAGTGCAAACAAACATACTGATCGAGTCAGTTGCACTGGTGCTCCTAAATATTTTTACATGGTACACAGTAGTTGCTTACTACTAACTACATGCAGTGGTTTTTGCAGTAGTTTTTAGTCACAAATGTGACTGAAACGGTTGCACTGTATAGCCCTGCAAATCAGTATACAGAAATTACAAATTTACCTTAAACTCTAGTGTTACGGCGCCAACCTCACCATCACTTAGCTGAGAGTGCTCTGTGTTTCTCTTACATATGAGCAAGAATGTCTTACATACCACATAGACCTGACATGCTACATGTAAATAATATGCATTTCTTCAGTAGAACACAAACGAAGATTTTTAACTCAAACCGTTGCAATCTGTCAGCCATATAATGACAGTCAATGGCTACCAAATCTTTGAGAGTAAAAAAAACATACACAAACAAAACTAAATTAAACCCTGCGACTCGTGACGATACACTGATGTCCTAAGACATGAAACGATCAGTTTCTGTGAGAAACTAAACAGTATTCATATCATTTTTTACCTCTGATTCACCGCTGTTTTATAATGTGATTAATACAAATTAAAAAATGTAGAAAATGACATCAAATAGATGAAAAAAGAAAGTTATATTAAACTGTTTTTAAGTGATGTTTTTCCAGTAACACTGGTGACACAACTCCATTGGACAGCATTTCCATCATATGATTTATAATGTGTACATGACATTTCATATTTTTTTCCATATACATTTGTTTATAACACAACCATATATGAATAATTTATGACTAAAATGTGTGGTAGAGATTTGTCTGATTGTCACATGGACTATTGCTGTGTTTCAGATTGTCTGGCTGTATGGTGACAGAGAAAGGCTGTGGTTATGTGTTTTCAGCTCTGAGTTCAAACCCCTCACACCTGAGAGAGCTGGATCTGAGCTACAATCACCCAGGAGATTCAGGAGTCAAAATACTCACTGAAAAACTGTTGGATTCAACCTGCTCACTGGACAAACTCAAGTATGTCTAGCAGGAAGATTTTAGACTTTTCTATTTCAACTCCTCAGTGACTATGTGCTATATATATATATATACTGTACACATATACTCATATTTGCATATGTACACACACACACACACACACACACATTTATATACTGTGTGGAAGTCTTAGGCTACTAGTATTTTCACCAGCTAAAGAAATGGTTTAATGTGTTATTTCTGTCTTTTGCTGTAGTGTGTCAGTATAAAATATCAGTTTACATTTCCAAACATTCATTTTGCCATTAATTGTAATAATCCATTGAAATTTTTGCTTGTACAAGGAGTCTGACAACAGCCAGTCTCCACACAGAGATCTGATCTCACCATCATCTGGAATGACATGAAGAAACAAAAAACTGAGACAATCCAGATGAACTGTGATAACGTCTCGAAGGTGCTTCAAGAAACCTACCTGCAAAACTACCTGAAAAACTAAGTGTACCTTTTCTGTTTCTTCATATCATTCCAGACAGACTGAATGATGATATGATCTCTGTGTGGAGTACTGGCTGTTATCAGACTCCTTGTGTAAACAAAAATCTCAATGGATTACTTACAATTATTGGAGATAGAAGATAGAAATAAGATGGAAATAACTGTATATATAATAATATATAGATATACATATACATATATATATATATATATATATATTATATATACACCCCACTCACGACTAGGCCTGTCGTGATTATTAAATAATTGTCTGATCGCGGTTATTTCATCTAACTGCGGTCAATTCAGACAACCGCGATTATTGTGCACAGAGGCATTGTGTTTTGTTTATGTTTGTTCATGCTGCTTCACAGAGTGTGTGCTGTCTGTGTTGCCATTATCACTCATTACAAGAGCTTGTTGTTTAAGCTTGGATGGACAAGCGATCGGGTTTATGGAGCGATCAAACTAAGCAGACACGAGTCACTATATGTTGTTATTATTTTTAGCATAAAGCATTTGGATTTACTTCATTTTTTATGGTTTCTACTAAGATCTGGCAACACGAGCGAGTCAAGGCTCTTGTTGCTCAGGTACTGCTTTCCCTGTGATTCACCCATGGATTCACCCATAAAAGTTGAACTGACTACCGAACTTAGCTGCAGTATGTATGTGGCCAGAACGGTCGCAGAGAGGACAGAATAGATGCAATAACGAGAAATACCGTACAGGCACAGCAAATTCATTGTTCATGATTCTCGAAATATAAGAAGAAAAATCTAAATATTGGTGTAGGGGTTCATATGAATGTGTTTCTGAGGGTAACTCTGGTTTTCAGAAACGTTTTATCTTTACAATGAGACTTCTCAGATGCACTCTCCAACTTCACCAGAGCACTAATCAAAAAAGCATGGAAATGGTACAGGTGGTGAGAAACTTCAGTAGAACAACAGTGAACTGCAGTCAGATGAGATGTTGTCAGGCCATATGTCAGTAAAAATGAATTTTCCTGTTCTGTCAGCTGTTATACTGTGCTGGTAGTGTGTACTCTTCAATTGCATGCACAAATGTGGTGGCGGTGTCATTTCATATCAAAGCACGAAACTACGAGCATGCAGTGGTAGTTATATCATCAGTTAATCATGTTCAGCAGCGACAGATCTTAAAGAAATAGCAGCCAAAATAATCTAATAACCCAGCTGTTGTGATGTCTATAAATCAAAGAAAAAATACAAAAAATAAAATCAATTACTTTTACAGCTCTAAGGGTTAATCTATATTTAATTATAGAATTTAGTTTTTTAATAACTTTATTCAATTTCTGTATATTTCCTACTCGCTGAAGGGCCAAATATGACATTTATTATAATGAGTTTAGGTGAAGATTGTTTTAAGTTCATATAAATTAGAAGTTATTTTTTAAAGTCTATTAATATGTTAAAATTGAAAAATTGAGGAATATTTGACTGAATAATTAAATTACTAGAAAAATAATGCACACCTGCTTCATGGCTGCATCACCCGGAGTTATATTAATCATTCATCTCATACTACAGTTACCACACCTCAAGACATAGATCAGGTGATATATTTCAAGGCTTTCGTACATTTTTTATACTTAAAACACTACTGTGAGTAGGATTAACTTCTTATGCATCTCATTCAGTGCCTCTGTTGTTAATTCAGAAACCTCATTTTAGAATAACGGAGGCTTGAGCTGTTGATAGCAGACTTATGAAAGTTACTAGAGAGAGAAAATTAATCGCTGTACAGCTCAGTTGTCACCTCGCTTATAAAATATATCATGCAGTTTTAAGTTGCAAAACTATACTGATAAAGTGTATGTTTCTATGTACATCTGTAAAGGAGAGAGAGTGCGAGAAACAGAGTGTGTGCTTTCTGTACATAATGCTGAATGGCTGTAGTTTATGGTTAAATATTAGGAAAAAAACATTTTCTAGGGACATCAGTAGTATTGGTATCATTGATACAGACCTTTTCTTAAAGTTCAAGTTCACGTTTATTTATAAAGCACATTTTAAAACAACAAGCGTTGTACCAAAGTGCTGTACAATATATAAAACATAAATAACAATATAACAAATAAATATGACAAATAAATAAAACTCCTAAAATAGAAATACAAGCATGCAAGATAAACCATAAACAACAATATACCCCCAGTAATCTCAGGCCACACCATAGGCTAAAGAGAATAAATGAGTCTTCAGTCTAGATTTAAAAGTGTCCAACGTGGAAGAGGATCTCACGGCAACTGGAAGTGCATTCCACTGCTTAGGTGATGCATTTGCAAAAGCTTGGTCACCCTTTGTCTTTAAACGGGACCGGGGAACAGATAGAAGCATTTTGTTACAAGAGCGGAGAGATCTTGACACAGAATGTGGTTTGAGGAGATCAGCAATATACTGAGGTGCTGCCCATGCAGAGCTTTATAAACGAGCAGCAAGACCTTAAAATCAACTCTGTATTTAACTGGTAGCCAATGCAAGGAAGTGAGAACAGGAGTAATGTGCTCTCTCTTCCTAGTGCTCATCAAAAGTCTAGCTGCTGCGTTCTGAACCAACTGCAAACGATGTATAGAGGAATGAGATTGTAAAATTGTAAAGGGTTCACAAACTTTCAAGCAGCCTGTATATAAATATAATTTACTAACTGCTTGTTTTCTTACAAAAAAACTCTAGCTCACTATCTTCTCTATTCTTTTTGTATTCTGTCTGTTTTCTTTTTATTAATTATACAATTCACAAAAAGCAAAGTAAAAATGCCTCTAATATTGGCCTGCTCTATTCCTCTGCTATTCTATTTCTTTTAATTTTTTTAATATATATAATTAAAAAAACCTTGCTATATGTACTGTATCAAGCACTGAGACTTGTCATAGCACTTACATATCATTGGTCTTTTGTTGATTTTGATTGCTTCCATTGTCATCATTTGTAAGTCATTTTGGATAAAAGCGTCTGCTAAATGACAAATGTAAATGTAAGGAATTTAAATAATGCCTGTATAAAATGTGAAAAAATGGTCAGTGCTATATAATGCATTGTGACAGATTTTGCCATTCATTTTCTGTACAAATCTTGACTAAAATCTTGTGAAACTTGACTCAGACAGAGTCTTGGGCATTCTGAAGAAGTATGAATAGAAATCTTGCTGTAAAAACTCTGAAGGAATTTAAATAATGCCTGTTTAAATGTGAAAGAATGGTCAGCGCTATGTGACAGACTTTGCTTTTCATTTTCTCTAAAATTCTAGGATAAAATCTCGTGAAAGTTGACACAGACAGAGTCAGGCCCAGATAGCAAAAATCAGGCCCAGGCCCAGCGAAAGTTCTGGGCCAGATCTGCACAACGGACTCGGGGCGGTCTCCTTTGGCACAACGGGTCAATACCTGCTCAGATCTGTTTTTCTGCATCTGGACCAGAACTGGGCCAGCTCTGGACCAGATGTGGACTTCTATATGGTGATTTGGCTCAAATGAGGGCTGGATCTGGGACGGTTCCATACCGGTTCTGGTTCAGTACCAAGCCAGATCTGGTCCAGTAACATGCCAGATCTGGGCCAGTTAATTTTATATACATATTATATTAATATATGTTTGCATATATTTACATACACACACACACTCACCCAAATAGTGTACATATCTAAAATGTCAAGCATTTTCTCTTCTGCGATTAAATATGCTACTAATATTTTTCCTTCAAATAAAAAAAATATGCACTTATTTATACATATAAATAGCTACTGTACTGAAAATAATACCGCCTCTTAATCTAATTAACACAGCAGTCACTACTTCACTGTAAACATGCAGTAAAAATAAAATTGACATAACTTTCTACCTACTGTGCTTACATAATATTCACCAAGCTTGAAACAGTGCTACACAGTGAGAAGAATCCGGATAATTACCACATGGAAACTGTAATACAACAAACTTTCAACAAAACAATATGAACCGGGAGCCAATTTTTACTAACTAGTGTGACACAGACATTATTAACTGATATTTTCTCCATGTTTTTGGGCATTTGTTACATGTTTAGTAACAAGGAAGGTAGGGGAGTGATAGAATGAGGAATAAAATCCAATAAATATCTTGGGTCAGATGGGTTAATACACTAACAGTTCTTGATCTATTGTTTAAACACAGTTTCAAAGAAAATTAAATTGTCAGTATACTTCATACTAATGAAAAAAATCCATTCATTTTTACAACACTGTTTCAAAAAAAGTTTGGTTGTTGTCTAAAATGTAAATAAAAAACAAATGCAATGATTCGCAAATTATTAAAATGCTACTTACCTGAACAGTACAACAAGAACATAAATTATTTCATTTATTTATTTATTTATATTTAACTCTGTGCAACTAAAAAAAAGTAAAAATAAGAACTTCATATAATGAACTGTAGGTAACAGGCAGGATGGTGTATGTGTAGGTAACAGGTCGGACAGCCAAATTTAATTCCCATTTGACATCTGCAAAAAAGACCAAGAAGAAAGGTGTTAGTTTTGATGAGTTCCACAGTGTTAAGAGCTAAACTATTGCTAAACTATAAATTAACTTACATAGGTTAAAGGAGAAGTCCACTTCCAGAACAAAAATTTACAAATATTTTTCTCACCCCCTTGTCATCCAAGATGTTCATGTCTTTCTGTCTTCTGTCATAAAGAAATTATGGTTTTTGAGGAAAACATTTCAGGATTTTTCTTCATATAATGGACTTCAATTGTGCCCCTGATTTTGAACTTCCAAAATGTAGTTTAAATGCAGCTTCAAAAGGCTCTAAACGATCCCAGCCGAGGAAGAAGGGTCTTATCTAGCTAAACGATCAGTCATTTTTTTTTGAAAAACAAAAATGTGTATACTTTTTAAGCACAAAAGTTCGGGAAGCAAAATCAGGGGCACAATTGAAGTCCATTATATGAAGAAAAATCCTTAAATGTTTTCCTACAAAACCATAATTTCTTTATGACTGACGACAGAAAGACACGAACATCTTAGATGACAAGGGGGTGAGTGAATTATTTGTGAATTGTTGTTCTGGAAGTGGACTTCTCCTTTAAGTTGAGTTATAATGTCTGTACTTGAGCTATTTTACAAAATCTAGCACAAAATTATGACACTGCTTTTTTTGTAGATCTGTAAAAAAAAAGCAAAAAAAAAAAAAATGCAAGTGAAATTAAATAGTGTTCAAAGGTTAATGCTTTATCTTGTTTGGAAATCATGAAACACCTATACTAAATCTACCCTAAACCTAACCAATACTGTTAACCAAAAAAAAAAAAAAAGAAAAAAGTAAAATCAAAATGCAGATGGATGGTAATATATGAACACCAGCCAATGGAATTGTATGATTTACATGAAGCATGTCAATTCTGTTTCGTATGTAAAGCCAGTTTTACACTGCACAGTTTAGCAGAGCATAAGCATAGCATTTTATTTAATTATTTTTGGCATCCATGTTAACAAATTCAGTGTCTCTCACTGCATGCGAGGCGGCGTAGCAGCAGGAGCAAAAGCAGCATTGAGTTATAATCAATCTATTTCTGTTGTGCCTGAATTAACATATTGAAATATCGAAGTGAATTTATTTGCTTGTCTCAAAGTTCAAATGGCTGGCAGCCCAAACTTACTAGAGCAGATGCATTTACTAAGTCTTGGTCACGCGACTATTAAACAGCACTGTGAGATCAAATGTAAATCTTGAATTCTGAACACAACTGACTTGGTGGTTTAAACTACTTTAAAGCCAGATGAAACAGCACTGACAAACTGGACAAACACTGCATGCAGCGAAACAGTCAGAAGACATTTCAATCTACAAATCGTCATCACTTACTATGGATTTACTGTAGTAACAACTCCACCATATTATTGTGGCAGAAATATGGGATATTCATATCGAATTTTATTATATTATTAATACAAACATATATTGAAAGAGTAATAGAATATAATTACAGTATTTATACTAAATGTATTTGAACTATTGTTTTTCATACAAATACAAACCTAGAAACCATTTAGATACATTTTTGCCATGGTATTTAAGTTTTAACTGTGGTCATCATGATCTCAGTGTATGCTACTATAGAAGACCAATAGTTAAATTTAATAAAACTTAAACAGTCAGAATAATTCAATTCCACAATTTAAAAATGAGGTTGCTACATTTTCGTTTACAGATATTATTGCTTTTGATAATACACATAAATTAACATCTGCATCCTTACTCAAGGTACTACTACTCTCAACTCAAGCTACTGTCAAATGTGCATTTCTGAGAGACAAAAAATATTATTATTAATATTGTAGCCTGCACTGCAAACTGTGCTGAAGATACGCAGCATTAAAGTCAGGCAACACGCATCACTCTTAGAACATGCAGAAACTAAGAAAATAATTTTTCTAGTACAACATTTATTTTGTTAAGGAGAAATGACAGGATAAGTGTAAAAAATTCAAAAACTTGTTTGTCACAGCAGCTTACAGTAGCATCTCGAATACTGTCTGTATGAACATGCAACAGGAATTAAGCCCATATTCCTTACTAATAACCATAACAAGAGTGACCAAAGTAATATCAAAGATGGCGATGTCCATAAAACTGAAAGTTTTTTCACTTTCTGACACAACAGTCCAAACTACTTTCATATTTGGGTGATGAGCGGAGCATTTGAGCCGTGCATAAAACACAAAACTGATGGGAGCGACTCTGGTGGAGACTGGATATAAAACTATGTGTAAATAACCACTATGTGTGAACGTAACTGTACCAAGAACTCAAATACAGGACTCACAACCATATTTTTGTCAATTAAAATAAGTTTTTATTTTGTTATCGTCTTGTTTTCGATGGTGAAAATGTTGTTGACGAAAAACACAGTTGTGTTTGAATAGAGATGTGACTTTGTTTCAGACTATTTGTATTGATGAAATTGAGCAAAATCAGGTAGTGTTATAGTCAGATATTATGATTTAAGGCACTTCATATAACCACATTTTTAAGAGTTTGAAATAGGTGTTGCTCAGTTTGGGACATTAAAATACACATCATAACTTGGAGAAATAATGCTGACTAATTACATAAGGTACAGATCTAAAGACATCAATCTTTATTTCCAAAATTTGAATTTCAATACAGCATAGAGCAATATAGTATCAGACGCTTGTATTATTTATTGCATATTCGAATCAATTTCAGATACTAATACCAGATATATGTTCATGTTTAATATTTTCTGCATAATCCCTTACGTAGAGAAATATATTTTGTGTTGGATCAGTTAACTGTGTCAGGAAGTGCGCAACTGACACACCCACCTGAACGATTTCAAAACATTGCTTATCCTGCCTGAAAAGATGATAAACATTGCAGATAACATTTTAAGTAAAAATTCATTTACATACACATATCCTAAAAACTAGTCCTGTGTGACTGACACGCTTAAAATTGGCTGATTTTAGGTCAGCGGTTTAGCTGTGAGTCAATGGTGCTTTCTGCCGGTAGGGAATAGTAAGATGGCTGATCGAACTCTTCACTGCCTAAAGTCAGTCTACTTGTAGCTAAGACTTAGTGTCCAAATACTTTTGAGCCTTTGTAATGAAGGCACAGATAGAAATCTTGCCTCAAGTGTTACGTTTTGTAAATTTGTTTTTAAAACATCAACACAGAGTGGGACATGTGTCTATTTGTCACAAATTTATACAGAGATTCAAACATTAAGAATAGAGTCAAATTATGTTGATGGCAAGTGGAAATAATATATAAATTCTCTCACTTCGGCTCACTTCCATGATTTAGTATGACTGCTCTCAGAAACTAACCATACTATAACCACCTGAAGTTCCACCCCTTTTAGGGTTTGGTTTGCTGGTGTGCACATGAGTTCAGTGTTCACATTATCCAAACAAACCAATCTCTGACATCAAGTGAACCTGGGTGCACACCGAAATTGCTAGTGTTGAAAGCCCCGTCAAACACAGTTTAGGGTTGTGCTGACAGATGAGAGTATTGTGTATCCATGATATTCAAAAATATTTCCTGTTGCTGATGCCTCTAACGATAGCAAGACAATTATTATTATTATTATTAGTATTATTATTATTATTATTGTTTGTCAAAAATAAACTAGATGCCTATCTTTAGCAGTGCAGCACAGGGAGCCGTTTACAGCTCCGAAAGTCATTGGAGCTGATCGCAGCCACTACAGTAAATGCTTGTGATTATACTAGCCACGCGGCATCAAGTGTCTCAAGCGGCACGGCTGGTATAAACACAAGCATTCGCTAGAGTGTCCGTGAATTGCGATCAGCATCGGTGGCTGTGTCGGAGCCACAACACGCTGCAGATGTGTGCAGTGTAAATAGGGTAAGAGATTTATTTATTATACAGTGTAGATAGCTTCAACGGTGCATGTGCTTAATACTCGCGGAGACTGAAGTCAGTGATTATGTTCTTTGCTAATGTAAATGTTTTTTGCTCGTTTTTTGTAGTTGCGTTTTGAATAACTGAGAAAAAATGTAAGCATTATAATTAGTAACTTACAATTTTTTATTTAATTGTTGTCATGTTAAATCCAAATTCAGTCATATTAAAAACATAAGGCTCATTTTAGCCTTCTGCTGGTGCTGGTTCACTTTCTGGCAATGAAACCAAGTAAATCATTTAATAAGTTAGCACGATAATAAAGTGTATCTGCAATCTCAAAGTTGACAATAGGACAATATGAAAATTGAGCATATCACACTAACACAGTTTAAACAAAACTAATTAAATCAAAGAAAAAAATTAATTAAGTAATATCTTGACCATACACAGATTATTCAGATTGTAGAGGTGGTTTTAGAAAGGTGTCTATTACTTGACTTCTTGGTATTATACCAAACTTACTGATCAACAAACTTCGTGTAAGCATTTCCTTAAAGCACTTCTTCCCATTAACTCCTTTCCAGTTTATTTGTTTGGCTACTGCATGTGAGAAAAGCCTTGAAAGTATGTTCCATGTGACTCTTTTGGTGTTTTGTCCTCCAGTAGCACCCAGAGCAGATATCTGAAAAGACAAAAACACATTATATAAAATTAGTTATTTTCAGTTAGAGCAGAGTATATAGTCGTGTAGAGAACGTTTGAGAGCTATGTTTGTAAACCTTAAAACTGATGTAAACCACAACACATAATAAGCATCTGTAATAAGCAATTTCAGTGACAGCTATATGCAACATCTTACACAATTCAGCTGTTATCATACAAATGAATACATGCAGCGGTCTTCATGACTGGATATGAAACAGCCAACAAAGTAAAATGATCCCAAACATAACTATGGCACACTCTCTTCATTTTATCATATGATATACAACATTGGAAACATTTCTTTAACATTGTCCTTCACTCCATATATTTGCATTCTTTGATCAATTCTGTTATTACCAGCATTACCAACTTGCCTTTTCCTGCAAGAGATTTAAAATTACACATGCACAAGGAACAACATATACACATAATCTGTTAAAATTGTTATTAAATTTAATTAATAATTAATTACTGTTAAAAAATTAAATTTCAGTTAAATCAACATTCTTTAAAGGGGTGGTTGACTGTGATTTTACTCTTTTAACTTTAGTTAGTGTGTAATGTTGTTGTTTGAGCATAAACGGTTACAATGCTGAAAGTTCAATGCAAACAGAGATATTGTAGTTTAATGCCTACAAATACGGCTGGTAGGGATTACAACTAACTACTTCCTGGGTTGGTGACATCACAAACCCTCAAGTTTACTTATTCCATGGTCTGTCAGGATATTGGATTCTGATTAGCTGTAACGTGGATGCGGAGGCTGAGTTTGAATCCATATGCGGTCGTTTATTAGAGTGAGTAGAAACAGCACAATACAGGAGAGCAGGCAAAAGGTCAGTAACCAGAGAGGCAGTCCGATCAGTAAACAATACAACAGGGCAATCCAAGAAACAACAGTGAAAAGACAGGCTGTAGGTCCAAACCGTAATATCAGTCCAAACCAGCGAACAAAACAACAGGGGTAATCCAGAAGACGATAGTGAGGAGGCAGCCTTAGGTTCAAACCGTGTAAGCAGTCCAATCGGGCAAACAATACAACAGGGTAATCCGTAAACTCGTGAATCCAAAGACAAAGCAAAACAGCTGTATAAGTCGAGTATATTATAGGCTACTACAAAGTTGAATCTTGACACAGAGGAACACAACTGAGGTTGTCTGATATAAAGAGGCGTAATCACTGAAACAGAGCTTCACATTTGTGATATATCTGAAATATCTGCTAAATGTGTTACCTATTTTTGTCAACCTGGCAACCATGTGAACGTTCTCTCTCTCTACTTTAGATAAAAGCACTGCTTTCTGAAAACACCAGTTTAGTGATCAACACTTCATAATCTATTCTCAGAAAAGTGTCATTCATCAAGTGTTTATTTATGAGAGAGAGACTGTGTATGTATGAATTACTTCCATTTTACTGTGTTTATCATTTATCAGTGCAGCTGTGACTTTAATTGATTCAAATAACAGTGATGTTATAAACTCCTTGCAGAGGAAGATCATGCAGCTCTTCAGCAGTTAAAATATTTTATTGGTACAATTTGTGGGTCAGCGCTGAAGTTTCAGTGTGTGTGTGAACTGCAGTGAGGACAGTTTTTTTTTTTTTTTTTTTTTTAAGGTAGATATTGTGTTATTATTTGTGCAGTGATCACCTACCAGCAATGTGAAGATGATTTTATGAATATATGAGCTCAACTGTCTGTAGTTATCAATGATCTACAGTATTCAGTGTGTAATAAACAGCTGTTTCACTCAATTCTGCTGAACCACACCATGTACCCTAGCAACCACATAGCAACAGCCCAGCAACTACCCAGAACGTATTATCAACCACACAGCAAGTAACTTAGCAACCATACAGCAACAGCCTAGCAAGCACCTTAGCAACTACGTAGAAACACTCTAGAAACCACCCTGAACATCCCAGACACTACATAGTAACACCCCAGAAACCACATTGAGTGTCTTAGCAACTGCATAGCAACCACCCAAGTACCTTGGCAACTACATGGCAACTCCCTAGCAACCACCCTGAGTACATTGGCAACTGCATAGCAACCACCCAAGTACCTTGACACAACTACATAGCAACTCCCTAGCAACCACCCTGAGTACATTGGCAACTGCATAGCAACACTTTTGTTGACTGTCTGAATGTGTGTGTGTGTGTGTGTGTGTGTGTGTGTGTTTTCTAGTGTGGACCATGGAGGAGAATCCAGGATTACAGCAGGACTGAAGAAATGTACGTCTACAAACACATACACACACACACACACAGCTGTAATGATTGTTGTTGTGTTATAAATGTGTCTGTTCTTGTGTTCAGATGCCTGTTTTCTCACACTGGATCCAAACACAGCACACAATTATCTCAGACTGTCCGAAGAGAACAGAAAGGTGACATTTGGGTATCAATCGTATCCTGATCATCCAGACAGATTTCATGTGTATCATCAGGTGTTGTGCAGAGAGAGTGTGTGTGGACGCTGTTACTGGGAGATTGAGTGCAGTGGATGTGTGGATATATCAGTGTCATATAAGAGCATCAGCAGGAAGGGACGGGGTGTTAATTGTGTGTTTGGATTAAATGATCAGTCCTGGAGTTTGATCTGCTCTCGCTCCAGATACTCATTCAGACACAATAACAGAAAGACTGATCTCCATGTGAAGCCCATCATCAGTAGAACAGGAGTGTATGATATCTATAGAATAGGAGTGTATGTGGATGTGAGTGCAGGAACTCTGTCCTTCTACAGCGTCTCTGACACAATGAGTCTCATCCACACAGTCCAGACCACATTCACTCAGACGCTCTATCCTGGGTTTTATGTTAATTATGGATCATCAGTGAAACTGTGTTGATGAATCAGAATAGACTGATGAGAGATTCTACCCATAATGCTTTGAGCTGATGATGAATCAGTAACAGTGAGATGTTACTGAGTCTCTTCATGACATTAATACTGCAGCTCAACTTCTGTCACTCAAATAACAGAATAAATGTGTCAGAAATCACCATATAGACAGAAACATCAGTGTGTGTGTATTCATGTTTTTATTGTTGTGTCTCATCAATCATTTGTTTTAGTGTCAAAATGTAAAAATGTCACAATCATGATTGATGAAGAACATGTAATTAATTTCACTATTTTTTGAACAGAAATAATAAAACAATGAAAAATCAACTTGAGATTTTAATTGATGTTTGTATCATGAATATAATCTATTCCTCACAAGACTGAAATGAGTTTCTGACATTATAAAATATGACAATCACAGAATTTAATAAAATATATTATTGTAACGACAGTAAAGCTGTAATAAATTATTATAAGATTCTTTTAATAAGTGAAAGAAACTGTTTTAATCACAGTATATTTACAGGCAAAAATCATATTTTTTATTTACTGTTTTTATTTACTTTTTGTATATTGAATTGATATGAACAAGTATTATATTATAGATATAATGCAAACATTACTTCAGCTGACATATTTGTATAAACACTTTTTATTAATTTAAATTATTTTAGATTCAATTATTGCAATTATAACAAATCAATAAAAATATGTTATGATTATAATAATACTCCTGTGCTCTTAAATAAATCGTATGTATGCATGTGTGTAATCATGCATTTATTAATAATAATAATAATAATAATAATAAATATTAATTTTATATATGTAAAAAAAAACTATGAATATTACAGTAATCATATACATAAAAAGTCAGCATTTTAATAATAAAATAAAATTATTTTGTCTTTTTTTATAATGTAAATTATAATAAATATTATAATAAAAAAGTAATAAAATAATAATAAAAAAAACAATCATGACAAAATTATCAATAATATTAATTATAATTCGATTATTCAAATTACAAAAACAAAACTTAAAATAAAGCTGTTGTAATTGCAATAATAATATTGTAATAATAAGTAAAAACTCAATATTCATTAATAATAAAAATAATAATAAAGAGAATTTAAATACAGATTTTTTTTTTACTTACTAAAAATTTTATGGATTTGTTATCATTTAAATAGTATTTAGCAAAGCTCTTATTATTATTATTATTATTATTATTGTTGCTGTTGTTGATTTGTTGTAATTGTTATATTAAAGAAAAAACAATTTTACAATGCTATTTTACATATCATTATTATTATTACATTATTAAATACTCCCTTTTTATTTTACAGAACCGTTGGATTATTGCATTTGTATTTTTTTTCTCATGTGTTAAATTGATTAAAATAAAAAAATGTTTAGTTATTATTATTTTGTTGTTATTATTTTTATTATTAATAATAATAATAATAATAATAATAATAATAATAATAATAATACATATTATTATTAAATACCAACATTTTATTTTACAGTGCAATATGTAACCGTAATTTAAGAGTTTTTTTTATTTGCATAATTAGTATATTTACAATAAAGTAGAAATAATATTTTATGTAGTATTGCTGTTACGGATCTGGTCGGTGAGCTGTGGACCACTCACCACCAGATGTCGCTCTCACCTTGTTTACACACACTGACTGTTATACCACACCCCGGACTACATTCCCCATCAGCCACTGCTCCCATCACCCGCGCCCAATCAGAGCCACTATTTAAACCCCGGTCTTCCTGTTTTGCACTGCCGAGTATTGGATTGCTTTTAGCACAGTTTGTGTTAGCACCTGTACGGTGCCTTAGTCATTCGTGTTTTCTAGTCTAGTCTTGTTCCTTGCCATCCTAGCCTTGAACCTTAGCCTAGTTACATCGTTGTCGCTGTCTTGCTGCCTGCCTTTCAGAACTCTCGCCTGTCTGGATTATTCTATAGCCTAGCCCTTCACGGATAACGTTCACCGCTAATCGACCCCCGCCTGCTTAATGGACTATTCTTCGTCTTGCTGTCTATGTACCTGTCTGCCGCTGTTTGAACCTGCCTGCCTTGACCATGTTTCTGTCTCGTCCTTTAAATAAAAGTATGCACATGGATCCGCTCGCCTCTCGTCTCTCTGTTACAATTACTATAAATTGCAATAATAACAATACTACCACTAATAATAATAATAATTGATGTTGATGTACATATTGCAATTACAAAATCATTTTATCTTTTAATAATAAAATATAATAATAATAATAATAATAATAATGCTAAATATATTTATTTGTATGTTTGCTTAATATTATAACAATTACAACGAATAATAATTATAATAATAATAGTTGATATTAATGTACATATTGCAATTCCAACATAATTTGTTATCTTTTGATAATAAAATAAAATTAACAACAATAAATAATAATAAATAAAAAACATCCATCATATTTAATATTTTCTTATTATAGCATTTAATTGTATTTTTCCTTAATATAAGAAAATAAATAAATAAATAAATAATAATAATAGTAATAATAATTGATATTGATGTACAATTACAACATAATTTGTTATATTTTATTAATGAAATAAAATTAATATTTAGTCTATTATTAATAAATACTGACTTATTAAAAAATATTCAATATTGCAAAAAGATTTTTTATTGATTTGTTACATTTTTGTAATTTAAATAAGAAAATCTAATAAATATATTTTTAACTGACATTTTTGTTATTATGATTATTTAAATTATATGCTAATTATTAAATCTTAAATTTGTTATCATTTAAATTAGTAATAGCCAAAATAACTGTAAATATTAATGCATATTAAGGTTTTCTTTTTATATTTTAATAATATTATTGCATTTTTAACATCTTTATCATCTTATAATAATAAAATGCATTGAATAAATATTACAATAATATTATTGCAATAATAACGGTTTTGATAGATTTAGTTGTAATTTAAATGATAAAGTTATAATTAATTATATTGTTGATATTTTTGTTATGACTTGCAATCATAACATATTTCTGTATTTCAATATTTATAATATTTGTTATAATTTAAATGACAATAGTACCTAAAAAAATGAATTTTATTTTATTGTTAAATACTATTACAATAATCATATTGCACTGTGAAATAAAATGTCAGTATGTAATAATAATAATAATAATAATAACCAAAATAATTATTATATTTTGTTTTATTATAACAATAAAGAAATGTTACGATTGCAGTAATCCTATCATACTGTAAAATAAAAAGTATTTTTTAAAAAACAAAATATTAATTATATTTTATTAATTAAATTATAACAGTTACTATTACATTAATCCTGCTGCACCGTAAAATAAAGTCAGTATTTATTATTATTATTACTATTATTATTATATACTGATCTTTTATTTACAGTACAATGATTTCTTTAAGTAATAAAATTAACACAAAGTAAAATGAATATTTGTTAATAATAAAAACACTTTTGTGTTCAACAGATTTATAAATGCTTCTCATTACAGATGTGTGAAGATGGTTGATGTGTGTTGTGTCTTAAATGTATGTTATAAACGAATCAAGCTCTGTTCATTCATTGAATAAATCGATTTGAAATGTATTTGAAAATGCAGCATGCTTTCCTCTGTTTCATTTATACAGTTTATTTGTATTTCAGTTTTTTTTATCCACACATGTTGATCAGGACATTTGAACTTACCGTGAAAACTCTTTTCAGATTTGCAAACGTGTAGATTTATTTCTGTCTCACAAACACAAGAGTTTCAACTTGTCAAACTCTTCACTGCAGGAGCACAAATCCTGTTCTGTCAAACAACAAACTCATTCACTCTCAGTTTTACTGCAGTCAATCTGATTCAAAACACTTTCACACACCACAATCAAACTATGTGACGTCATGGACACAATTTGCACATCTGATAATCAACATGTGAATTCATACAATGAGAGTCACACTCTTGTAGCATATTTTCTCACAAATACATTATTTTTCCTGGATATTTAGAACAAATTCCACAAATCAATAAAGGTCTTTCTTTTTCTGAAATCACTCACCATAATTCTTATGAATATAATGTAAGATGAGACTTGTGAGCATTTACTGTGGTCAGATAGTGATGTTTACAGGAATACCATAGTAAAGTAAAGGGATGTCAGAGTTTACACTACAGTAGTCAGATTATAGTAGTTAATTGATGCAGTAATTATTTCTCTCACAGTGAATCACACCTCAGCTGATCTCAGTGTGGGACAGTCCTGAAACTGGAGTCTTTGTCCCGTGTGCTGCAGTGAATCACAGAGCGACTTCATTCACATTTCATAAACACTACAGTCATTTATAACATGTTTTTCACCAGTTGTCACTGCAAATATGTGTTCACATCATATAAAATCAGTATTTACATGAACAGAAAGTGATCTCACTCCTGTAGTGAATTTTGCTTTTGCCAACCTAGGGAGGTGAAATAGGGTAGTGATGGGTTTTCATGTCACAGATGACGTTATGATTCTTGGATCACGTGTCAATTAATGTGTGGTTATGAGTACATCACATACGAAAGATTGGTGGGATCTCTAACTTGTAGAACCTCTTACTGTATTATCAACACAAGGAAGACACAAGTTGTAATGAAACAGATTTTATTAACAAAATGTAGACTAATGAATGGTGCAGACGGAGGCGCAGTGTCCTTTACTGCACACAAGCACGCGTGACGCTCACGGTGATTTCATATTAGGCTTGTTTGAGAGGAGCAAATTCTGCGCAGAATCGATCACCGCTGATCACCGCAAGATGCATGCCGGTTAGAAATGTGTCCGAGTTACGTCCGCCTTGCTCTGATGTCATGCTGATGTGTGCCAAAAAATTCTCGCGACCGCGAGGCGAGCGACGCCTGGATGACGACACAGCTTAAAGCTCATTGGTCCAGACAACCGTCATGTTGCCGTTCTTTTCTAAAATGTTTTATTTTTTAATCTAATATCATGTGGTTATGTGTTTAAATTATGCATGAATATTTTTATATATATGATTGTTGTCATATTTCTATAAAAATCTAAAATACACGTTTGTATTAAAGTAAAAATTGATGATAAATACGCCTTTCGTATGGAATTAAATAGCAAGCACTTTGAGTGTCTTGTTCATCATATTTATTTTCATATAAAAACAACAGAGATGAAATTATATCATGTTTATCAGCAACACAGCGAGTGAGTGTGATAACGCGATATCCGCCTTTGATGTCGTAGGTATCTGTTCTACTTCGAGAGGTCAGAACTGTCCGTCTTAACTTGCACTTATTTCACTCCTCCCCTCACTGCAGCCGCCTACTCTCGCCTACATTTCAGGCGAGGTGGGGCGCATCTCAAACGAGCCTAATTTCAGTGTCTGCCATAGAAAATGCATGAACAACATCTCCAGAAGTGCTGAGAGTACTTTGTAAGCACTTCACTGTTTCATTTGAGTAAACCAGAGTCATATACTCACAGAAATGTAAAGGTATTCATGGAAACCCGTCAAAATAAAAGTTTGGTTTAGTTTGTAGACATTGTGCCAGAAATACATTACTATCATTCAGTAGAATGTACGTACTACTACTACTACTACTGTTGAAAAATTAATAAAACTTTGTTACACAATATTTCTTCCATCTTTTACATTTTAATAGTACATCCCCTTCATTTATCAAAAAGTTTATTTAAATATTCATTAATTAAAAGATATATTAATATGTTATGCCTTTATTTCATAACCAGAAAATATGCATTTTAAACATATGTATAAATTATAAGGTGAGAAAAAATAAAACATTTCATAGGGCCCTAAACATAACTTAATTTTTGATGAATTGACTTTAAATTGTATAAGTTTCATGTTTTAATTAATTAGGCATCTTTTTTGATTAATAAAATAAAATTTAACCATTAAAAAGGAGTCCAGAAAAAAATAAAACAGAATTTAGAATAAATTAATGAATTGTAAATAAATAATAAAAATGGGCCCCTATTTTTGCATGCAAACATATATTTTTAAATGTATTTTATTTGTGTAATATATTTTTGTAAAGTTATAATTTTGTGATAATACTTTGATATGTTTGCTATTTGCAGTGATTACGATTTACTATTTTTTTCATAGTGTAACAATGTTGTTTTGTGCTAAGGCAAAGTATCTGTCAAATGAACTAAAATTGAAAGCAGAATATGACTTTGCTCACACGATGAGTTCATGAACCGATGTTTTCAGAGTATCAGAAGAGGGATGTGTCAGGTCATAAACCTTTTTTTTTGTTCAATTTGCACACTGAACATGGGTTAACTTGGAGATCTTATTTTTGAACTCTCAAAGTGCACCAGATTAACCTGTGTCTAACAAAACGTTAAAGTATGATATGTACATCATACATACATCATACGTAAGTACACTGTGTGCAGAATTATTAGGCATGTTGATATTCTGGTCATATTTTTTTTCCAAACACATTTTACCAATTCCAAACCACATCAGTCTTAATAACTACTATTAATTTTGTATTTAATCATTTGTAAGTGATATATAATTGTCCGTGAAGGCTGGAAGTGAAAAACTCCTTATATTCAGGTGTGCAGAATTATTAGGCATGTTTTCGTTTACAGCTAAAATGAGCCAAAAAAGAGATTTAACCCAGACTGAAAAGTCCAAATTATTAAATGCCCATGAGAAGAATGCAATACTAATGCATTACAAGAATTTGCAAAGTTAAGGCTTGACCATTGGACAGTGAAATGCTTGTTGAGTCTGCATGGTCAGAAAAAACAGGTGGAGAAGAAAAGATGCATGTTAACTGCAAAAGAATTAGGAATTAAGGTGAAGAATTAGGTGTGACACCATCAGGAACCGTTTCCAGTTCTCCAGCGCCACCATTTTCCAGAACTGCAACCTACCTGGAGTCTTCAGAAGTGCAATGTGTCAGGTTCTCAGAGACTTTGCTTGGTAAAAAATCCTAAAAAATGCCCCTGACTTAATAAGAATAACAAGCTGACGTCTTGTGAAATACATGAAGACAGTTTTTTTTTTATAGGCGTTATAGACAGATAAGTTGAGAGTGACTCTTGAAGGACAAGCATCACATCCTCTTGTGCCTCTGATTCAAAAATTTATCTTCCAAAATCTGGCAGTAAGTTTTGGGAGTTCATGTTTAGTCTCCTATCCTGAAAAGTCTGACTTGCAGAGATGGACTAAAATGAACTCCCAAAACTTATTGCCAGATTTTAGAAGATAAATTCTTGAATCAGAGGTACAAGAGGATGTGATGCTTGTCCTTCAAGAGTCACTCTCAACTTATCTGTCTCTAAAGCATATAAAAAAACTGTCTTCATGTATTTCACAAGACGTCAGCTTGTTATTCTTATTAAGTCAGGGGCATTTTTTAGGATTTTTTACCAAGCAAAGTCTCTGAGAACCTGACACATTGCACTTCTGAAGACTCCAGGTAGGTTGCAGTTCTGGAAAATGGTGGCGCTGGAGAACTGGAAACGGTTCCTGATGGTGTCACACCTAATTCTTCACCTTAATTCCTAATTCTTTTGCAGTTAACATGCATCTTTTCTTCTCCACCTGTTTTTTCTGACCATGCAGACTCAACAAGCATTTCACTGTCCAATGGTCAAGCCTTAACTTTGCAAAATCTTGTAATGCATTAGTATTGCATTCTTCTCATGGGCATTTAATAATTTGGACTTTTCAGTCTGGGTTAAATCTCTTTTTTGGCTCATTTTAGCTGTAAACGAAAACATGCCTAATAATTCTGCACACCTGAATATAAGGAGTTTTTCACTTCCAGCCTTCACGGACAATTATATATCACTTACAAATGATTAAATACAAAATTAATAGTAGTTATTAAGACTGATGTGGTTTGGAATTGGTAAAATGTGTTTGGAAAAAAAATATGACCAGAATATCAACATGCCTAATAATTCTGCACACAGTGTATAATGTGAGCTCCCATCCACCACTACTAGCCCCAGATGTTTTCAAATCCTAGAAACGCCCCTGCTAGCACGTACTGATGGAGAAACGGATCTTTTCAAAACTCTGAGTCAACTGAATCAAATCCTTCACGAAATGATTCAGTGTTTCGAAGTGCTCAAATGGCTGCACGCTGACAACACCTGCGGCTCAAAACAGTGTAAATGCAATGAGAACAAACAAAAATGTTTAATGTCAAGTTTTACAAACAATAGCATTTTTTGAAAGTTTAATCTATTGAATATAAAATACTAATAATTAAATACCTAACATTAATCAAAACAAAGTGTTTGTGTATTTTTAGTATTTTATTCATTTGTTTATTACCAATACTATTATTATTATTATTATTTATGGTTAAAGTTTTGAGTGTTTTTAGCTAATCTGGTGATTCAAGGGCATTAATTATCACACTGACTGACTCACTTACTTGTGCACTGAATGGGAGCTGATTGTGACACAACCAGAGATTTAGTTTGGGTTTTTTTTTTTTTGTCGTCTTAAACAGAACAAAGTGTTCAAACAAACAGAAGCACTTCTGGTGAAGCAGCTGAGATCCACATTACACACTATTTATAAAGATTTTACTAAAGAAGAGATTGAAGACATGAGGATTGAAGAAGCATTCAGAGTCAAACATGAAGATAATGAGGAACAAATAGGTTGGTTTTCATTCTTAAAGCTGAATTATTTTGTTCTGTACATTTTCTCAATTCATTTGCCTTTGCCAGGTGTTTTTGTACTCTTGTCTGTGCTCTTGCATCTTTCTCTCCTTTGTTTTTTGAAAGGATTTCAGCTTCATTTAATGCTTTATTTATTTATTTTTATAATATTAGTAAAACAACAATGTTAGTATGAAATCTACACACATTTAAGAAAAGTCAAGGAATTATAGTTATGTGGGTATTATTTCTAAAAAGTTATTACATTGCAAAATTTTAAAACGGTCAAATTGACTGTCTTGGTAGTTCTAGTGTTAATTGTTCAATGTAAATGCCTATTGCTAAGATTGAGTAACAACTTTGCATATGAAATATGTACATGTGGAACTCTTTTGAAAATATTTCTTACACTTTTACAGTTGCCAAGATGAACTAATCCTGAAAAGTTGTCTAAAGCCGGGCTCACGCCACAGGATTTTTAAAATCCTAACCGATCATGAAATCTGGTTACAGCGCACACATAAGGAGAATCTTTGCAGATTATCTTCCCTGAAATCTTAAACATGCTCACACTACAAGATTTGGAAACTGTGGCGCATCACACACTACAAGATATTATTAAGATTATCATGACGGAGGGAGCGCCTCACGTGATCTTACGCAACAGATTGTCATTTCAGCAACTAATGTTTACAAATTTTTTTTTTTTTTTTTTATTTGTTTATTTGAATGTCATGTTATAATTGTATATGTTTTGTTGTAGTTTATTATAAAAAAAATGTTTACAAATGTTAATTAACTATTATATGCTTTAACTGTTTTATATCTATAGATTTTACTTTAGGCAGGTCGTGATTTGAGAAGGCAAAACTGATTAAACATAGTCTATGATCAACTCACTGTCTGCCGCTGACTGCTTGATCGTTAAATTAAAAAAACAAAAACTTATATTTAACGAACAAAAAATGCTCCAAACGTTTTTCTAAATTAACCGATAAAAAACCGAAACAAAATATAATCACTTTGCCATTACATACAAAATTGTACTATTTTAATTGCTAAAACAGTAGGATAAGCCGTTTTGGGAGGAGGGGAAAAAAGATGGGCTCGGGTCGGACTCGGGCTTGTGGTATGTTTTCAACATATTATACAGACAGTGTTAGTACAAAAACATAAGAAGCAGTTTCCTCCATCACCACTATCCAGTGGACCGTACAGCAGCTGTTTTGCGGTTGCGCATTGGCTGTTGTGAAAGTACTGATGTAATCACAGCCGTGATCATCCCAGTTTAAAATCCTGAATATCAAATATGTTTCATATGATCGGGGCGGCCCCAATTTGTGTGAGAGCAGATCAGATTCGATCTGTGAATAATCCGTGCCGAACACCGGGACCGATCGAGGTGCTCAACAAGATTTTTGCTCGGGAGGGCAAAATCATGCTAAAAATCCTGTAGTGTGAGCCCGGCTTAAATGTGGTCCATCTCACTTTGATGTAATGTTGACATATGCAAAATAAACTGACCTGACTAGTGCTGCCCCACTAATAGTCAGCTGAACATTACTCGACGAGAAGAGGCTTAGTCACCAAAAATTTTATTAGTCAGTTAATTGCAGAAAAAATGGTCTGCGTCCATGAAGGACAGATCGGTCCTTGAGGTAATTACAGTATTTCAGGCAGGAAATCCAAACATCCAAAATCATTAATCAACCTGTTGGAAACTCAGAAGTGAAGACCAGGAGACTCTTAAGCCCCGTTCACACTACACGCGACACGCAGCGACAAAGCGACGCGATCCCATTCATTTCAATGGAGAGCTGGCGATTTCCGGCGACAAGAGCGACAGCGGCCGTCAGCGACCGGATGTGGGCGTGTCCAGCGACGTGACAAAGTTCAGAATCTCTCAACTTTATGCAAATGAAGAGCGACTTTCGGGAGCGACAGCCAATAGGAAAGAAGACGATAGTGCTCATGTGATCATTCTCCTCTCAGCTCCAGCAGTGATGGAGGAGAAATTAATTCTTGCCGTTAGCAATTGTCCTGTTTTATATGACATGTCCCTGCCCACATACAGGGACATACATTTAAAAAATGAGGCATGGAAAGGGGTGGCTGATATCGTGGGGATTCCAAGTAGGTTTTTAATGAAATAATAGGATGTAAACAAACTTTATATTAATACAATAGGCTATATGTATTCATGTATTCAGTGCAATATAGGCTACTGCATGTACAGTATACATTTTAGAGTGCATAAATACACACACTCACACACATATACATACATTATATATATATATATATATACACATTGAATATTTATATATATAAATGTATATAAACAATACATACTATGTATTCTCATTACAGTTGATCATAAATTGTCATAAATGGTAATAACAGAAATATTTATCTTGTGTGTGTGTGTGTGTGTGTGTGTGTGTGTGTGTGTGAATACTATTTTTCCCTTTTTTTAGTTGAAGAATGCAAAAAAAATGGAAAAACCTTTGTGATTATATATAGAAGAGAGTTAAACAAAATAAAAGAAAGAAAAAGTGGCTCAGCTGCGGATCCAATAAAACCTTGGAGGTACAGTGCCATCATGGGCTTCCTTAACCCATTTATGGAGTACCGAAGCACGAGTGGAAACATGTCCCAAGGGGTTGGGGAGCCCACTGTGGCACTTGAACTCCAAAGCCAGGTAGCACCAGTCACACAGCCAGCAAGTCAGGAAGAAGCAGCCAGCCAGCCAGCCACAGTCACCACTCAGCCAGATCCCGCAAACAGCCAGCCGAGTGAAACCAGCAGCCAGCTAGATCCAGGCAGACAGGGAAAGCAGTTAAGACAAGAGGATGAAAAGTCTCCCCAAGGCATCTCAAAAAGGCACCGGGGGGGTAGGACATTAACTTTTTTTGAGAAACGTCTTCTTTCTGCTCTAAATAGGGCAGAGGCACCTCCATCTCACCCCACATCTCATCCCCCATCTCATCTCCCATCAACATCTGATGATCCAGATGAACTTTTCCTCCGAAGCTTGTTGCCACAAATTAAAAATCTTAATTTGAGAAGGAGGGAAAAGGTTAAATTTGAAATACACAGAATCATCTTTGAGGCACAGTGCAGCCAGGACCAGGAGCAGAGTATGGTACAGATGACACAGCCATGAGGGACACCTTTGTGGTCCTGTACCCTGCAGCTAGAGTAAAAATATGTGCTTAGTGTTCATATTGTTTGTGTTTTTTGTTTATTAGAGCGAGGTACAGCTGACAAGGTCCAAGTTTCTATATTTACTATTACTGTTTACCCTCATGCAGCCTCATGCAGTTCTGAGAAAAAAATGATATATGAATTAGCATGTTAACTTTAAGGCATTTTTTCAAATAAATTTGTTTCAGCCTTTTTAATGTTTCTTTTTCAGATTATAGTTAAGGGGTCGTTAGTGCCACATGATCCTTCAGAAATCATTCTAAAGTTTAAATGTGTTGCTCAGGAAACATTTCTGATTATTAATAATGTTGAAAACAATTGTATACCATTTTTAGGATTCTTTCATGAATACAGCATTCAAAAGAACAACAATTATCTGAAATAGAAAGCATTTGTAACATTAAAAAATAGTCTTTACTGTCAATTTAATGCATCTTGTATTAATTTTTAAATATCTTACTGACATCAAACTTTTGAACAGTAATGTATAATGTTGCAAAAGCCTTCTATTATGTGTATATTACAGTTCATAGCCTTTTGTTGTGTGATTACCATACCGCAGTTACTGAACCAATAGTCTTCTCAGCCATCCTGACTGTCCGTTGCACTCTCCTGATGTCTGATTTTGTACGCATCAGGTCTCTGCGGAGAGGGAAGGCTTCATCTGCGATGAAGACGTGAGGCTGGGGCCCCAGGTGATCCGCTCCTGGCAGCAGTGTGTCCTCCGGAAGGCAGAGAGTTCCATTGCGAAGACCATTTCCAAACGGACTATTAGCCAGGGTCCCACCATCACTGGTCTTTCCATAACTGCCAACATCTATGATGCGGAAGCAGTATTTGGCATCTACAACTGCTAAGAGGACAATAGAGAATGTCCCCTTGTAGTTGTAGAATAGTGATCCAGAGTTGCTGGGAGCCTGGATCACTACATACTTCCCATCAATAGACCCAAGACAGTTTGGGAAATTCCAGCGATGGTAGAACTCTGAAGCAATGTCCCGCCAGTCTTCTGTGGTGGGAACAGGCATATAGTCCTCCACCAGGGAATCCCAAATGGCCTTTGCCACGTCGGCAACAATACCAGCTACAGTGCTGTGCCCAACACGGTAGCTGAAGGAAATGGTGCGGTATGAGTCCCCTGTTGCAAGGAAGCTGTGGAAATATTTGTGTATAAGTTATTTTGCTCATAATAATAATAATAATAATAATAATAATAATAATTATACACACACACACACACACACACATACAGTAGTCAACATTTGAAGTGGATCAAAAAGTTTAATTAAATTTGTCCTAAAACCAAAATAATACCTATTCTTGCCTTAGGACAACTTGATTAACCTTTTTTGATCCACTTCAAATGTATATATACATTATATATATACACACACACACACAATATATATATATATATATATATACACACACAAACTCATTAAGAATAATACAAACATTATAATAATTAATTAAACATGATATATAGAGACCTCTACATCGATTTTAAAAAACATTCAACAGGGCTCAATAAAGGCATTATTTTTGTTACTCACCCTAAGCAAATGGCCAGCCGTTCACCTGGGGAAATGGCTCGGCGGATCCTCGTGTCATCCTTTGCAATCAGGGGACCCACCCTCCGCAGCAGCTCATCAAATTGGGTCCGGTCAAGCCTGAAGTACTGCTGGAACCGGACTTCATCCAGCCGCAGTTCCTGCACAAGCCGGTGGTACTCGCCGTGCCGACTCCGAGCCTGAATGGTTTTATGGACCCAGACTGAACGGCGTTTGTGTTTTTGCCGTAGATAAACGCACGCAATGGAAAAAAGTACTCTCTGTTTCTCATTCATTTTTGTTTGTATGTATGGATTCAGTGTATATTTATATTATATTCAGTCTTTTGCCTCCAAAATGTTTGTATTTAGCGGCAAGAAAACTGATTCGCTGTCAACAATGACGTTACTAAGCAACCAGTAACGAGAACGCCCACTAGTGACCTCATCGCCAGCCTCTGGCGACATACAGCGACAGAAGTCGCTGCTAGTGTGAACGGGGCTTTAGGCTCTTCAGCAGAGTTCTTTATTGAGAATGTGCTGTGTGGTGCTGCAGTCATCAAAAGTCTAACTAAGGCAGTGATTCATGGTATTTTATAAGCATTCAGTGGGCAGTCCTTAAAAGTGTGTACCCTACACAGCCTCAGAAGTGACCATTTCTAAAGACAATACAAGAGATCAACCCCTGACAGTGAGTTTAGCAAACTTACTCCCTAAAGATAACATGAGAACTAAAGACTTGTAAAAAAAAAAAAAACAGCAAACCAGCAGAACCTCCACACTCAAAACTATATTGAATCTAATCAATAAACAGATGCCATTATGTTTGCATGATCTGCCAATACAATCTAGATCACCTTAATTTTTTATATGATGTTACATCAGGATGTAGGATCTGCAGATATTAAGCAAATTCTTACATTTGTAATCCCACAACCTCAAATATGGTTTATCTTTAATAGAGGTGCATTTCTGTAGTGTGGAGATGGTGAGTCAGCATTTTCAACTTCATCTTTGCTGTTTTTTGACACCAAGGTTGAGTGGTAATTTAAGTGGTAGTTGAGTGGTAGTTTTTTTTGACACCAACACCAAGGTTGAGTGGTAATTTAATTGCCGTCTGAACCCACATTTCTGAGTTTACAAGAAATCTATTCAAAATTCAGTGTTTAAATCCTTTTAGACCACTGCCGAATACTGTGTGGTAACTGTTGTGCTTGGCTGTAATTTGCAGGTGTAATTATTGTGAAATCCCGGAAAGAACAATATTTCATAACTGCTTCACCACAGCAAGTGGGAACTGATAAGAACTAAAAGAAGAAACATAAGCACAAGTTTTTGTTTTGACCCCTAGTGTGGTCGATCTTACACACAAGGAAGAGAATAGAGATCTTCATTAGTAATGTGTAAGTAGGCTGTTGTAACGCCATGCCAGCAGAGGGAGCCCTCACCCATTGACTGCCTGTTGCTGCTTCTCTGGTAACTTCCTGTTTGGTGGCCATTTAAGGAGGCCTAAACCAAACAGGCCCTGCAAAGTATTGTTTTGCTGTGCGGACTCTACTAAGCGTTTTCTCTTGTTTCATTGCCTTGTTTTTGCCACGGTCTTGTTTCATGTCATTGTTTTGCCTTGTTTTTTGCCATAGTTTTTGCCTTGTTCCATTGCCTTGTTTATTTGTTACTTTTGGACTGCTCACTGGTATTTTGACGTTCTGCCTGTTTTTCTGGATTACGCTATTGTTTTGCCTACTTATTTTGGAGATTGTTTGGAGATCGACCCTGCCTGTCTGACTACGTTGTGTTCAATAAAAGCTCACACTTGGATCTATCACGCTTCCCTGGAGTCTCCGTTACAGCTGTTAAGGCTATTTTATTCACTTTAAATATCGGATTAAGTGTTTCTTTTTTCTCTTTAATATACAGATGATGCTGGATTATTAATTAAGTAGACATGACAAAAAATGATGATATCCGATGCATTTTTCTTTGAGCGATTATAAGGTTACCTAAATGTTTAATACTGTGGAGTAGCTTGTTAACATTAGATAGTAAGTTACTCACTGCAAATAACATGACAATAAGCCTATGTGTAAACTGATATTAGGCTTCCTATTTTTAATACACAAATACACCTATTAATACACAAACATTAATTCACAATATATTATTATTATATATATTATTATATTTGGCTAAGTTTTCCTCCTCAATGTTGTGTTCCCTTAAAAAATTGTAAATATCATGCAGTTCCATGGCTTGTCAGATAATGAATAAAGTCCTGTAAACCTCAACAATCAACAATTCATCATCAGGCGACTTGGGCAAAAAGCAGATAAACAAATTTGGGAAATTTAACAAATACTGTAAGTTATTACTGAGGTAAAACGAAGAGCTGATTCAAAGCAATACAATTAGGGTAAAGATGGTCGGTTCTTTTAACATAAAACTTGTGGCCACAAGAACCAGATGTCGTTCCCTCTTCATAAGAATTTGTGGCCATGAGAAAAGGATGTTGTTACCTCGACAAAACAATCTCATGGTCACGACATATCACATTTCCTAATTGATGAGTTTGAAAAAGTTGATTTATATCTACTTTCAATCAGTTTCAAAAATACATTAAAAAAAAATAGTTAAAAGAAAACAAACTGACAAAAAGACTGATATCAATATTAGTTAGATCAATATTAGACCGGGAACACCACAATTGTGATTTATTTTTATTTTACTTTTATATTTTTTTGTTTTATTCGTAAAAAAGAAAATCGTAAAATATAAAAGTTTTTTTTGTTCAATAAATATTGTCATTAAAGTTTTATATATATATATACACTGCAAAAAAAATTGCAACTTTTAAAGTTGTCACAACTTGCAGTTTTAAGGCACATTTTTACACTTTCCTTTGTTTTTATTCAAGCACACGACAAGTGTAAGAGGATTGCATCTGCTTTGCGTTGTGTAGAAACTGCAAATGACAGTCTTACATTTGTGTAGACATTTATTCTGTCGACAACACATTCAACAGTTTCAACAATCACATGTACATGTTCTGTAATGAAGGTGAACATCAAACTTGATTTTACCACACATGTAACAGTGGCAAGAACACAGATCATACAATATCCTTCTAAACATGTCAATATTAATTCATGAAATGCTTATACAATTAATACAATATATGTTTCTCATGGAGCACTCACTCACCACAGCCATTCACTGTCTCAGCTCATCTAAATGACCCTACTGGAACCAGTTCATTATATGTCAAGATCTGGGTGAAGACCTGTTACACGAGCACTGAGCATGTCCATCTCTGACTCCGCACCAGCCAAAGCACGGAAGCATATTTGTATTTATCAGTTAATCACACGACACACTGAACGCTCTAGTCACACCGGTGTGATTGTTCATGTTTAAGAGCTACTTTAAGTTCGAAACTCTGATCACATGTAAACGGCTTCTCTCCAGTGTGAATCTTGTAAACATGATTTCTAAAGTTTCTTTTATCAGTGAAACTCTTTCCACATTGTTGGCAGGTGAAAGGTTTATTTCCCGTATGAATTCTTATGTGGACATTAAGGTTATGTTTATGTTTAAAACTCCTTGGACACTGAGAACATATGAAAGGTTTCTCTACACTGTGAATTTTCATGTGGTTTTTAAGGTTTGCTTTTCGAATGAAGCCGTTTCCACACAGATTGCAGGTGTAAGGCTTTTCTCCAGAATGAATTCTCATGTGTTTTTTAAGGCTTGCTTTTTGAGTGAAACTCTTTCCACACTGTTGGCAGGTGAAAGGGTTTTCTCCAGTGTGAATTCTAATGTGAATATTAAGGTTTCCTTTTTCAGTAAATCTCTTTCCACACTGTTGGCAGACAAAAGGTCTCTTTCCAATGTGAACTCTCATATGGTAATTTAAGTTTCCTTTTCAACTGAAACTCTTTTCACACTGTTGACAGGTGTACAGCTTTTCTCCAGTGTGAACTCTCATGTGGACTTCAAGGTATCCCTTTCTATTGAAACTTTTTCCACACTGTTGGCAGGTGAAATAACTTTTATTTGCTGTCTTTTTAGCGCTTTTTTGTGAAGTCTTTTCATTATGTGAGCAACTAAATGATTTTTCTCCAGTCATGAAATCATATTTCTTATGTTGAACATTATCTTCTTTCTCACTAAGTTCTTGATTCTCCTCTTTCGATGTCATCAGGTCTAATGCAAAAAGAACAAATCCAAATTAACCCCATTTTTAATGGCTCACAGAACAAACATCAAAACCAACATGTTAAATGTAATCTCAAAACCTCTTCCAATTATTTGAAGTGATGATGATAAAAAAAGATCAATTGTATAATCTTAATTGCGTATGTTTTAATGCTCAATTTCAAGGTAATGAGTCATGTGATCTCAACATGTCTGTCCACATGAGTCGACCCGCTCCATGTCAAATAAATCCACTTTAATTACAACAATCATATGAGATTCTTCAAAAATATCATTCCTTCCTGTAGTGCTGGACATTTTATTAAGGATCAAATGATGAGTGAGTTTATCTTTGAGAATGAAAACCAACCTGTTTGTTCCTCAGTTTCTTCATGTTTGACTCTGAATCTTTCTTCAGTCTTCATGTCTTCACTCTCCTCTTTAATAAACACCATCTTTGTTTGTTCCTCAGTATCTTCAGGTTTGATGCTAAATCTTTCTTCAGTCTTCATGTCTTCACTCTCCTCTTTAATAAACGGCATCTTTATATTAGTGTCACATGGATCTGTAAAAGATGAATCAGATTCCTAAAGTGATCAATAACACAGATCTTCAGTCTTATAACCAAGTGTGAAGTTCTCTCAATTCCCTACAGAGCATTTGTGATATTTCCAGTTAAGAATTAAGTTAAGTATCTTTATATAAGCATTTTTTTTCCATAAAAAAGAAATACAGTCCAAGCTGTACATGTTCAGATTCATCAACCAGCAAAAAATATAACGGCATACTGAGGTTTTACTACTCATCAGTCATTGTTATGAGTGAATGATGTTCAGTTTCTAAATACAAGAGCAGTTTATTAGAAACACTTAAACTGTAGAAGTATATCCTTCACAGAGTACTTAAAAAAAACTACAGTATTAGCGAAGTTATAGTTTTGAGACAAAATACCTACAATGTCCAGTTACACCGGTCGGAAACTCGGAAGTGAAGATCAGGAGACTGAGTGAATCTTCAGCAGATTCTTGATTGAGATGTACTGTGTGGTGCTGCAGTCATGAAGACTGGCTAAAGCAGTGAATCACTGTAGTTTTATACTGATTTCAGGAGGCCGTCATCAGAAGATTAAGTATGCAAAGGATGTAAGCAGTTACATGAATTTGCCCAGACTCTAATCAGCATAACTATAACATTCATTATCACAGAGATCAGGGAAACTCACACCTACAGGCATTACATTCACACTTAACCCAAGTACTGACTAACATGAACAATGACGATCAGTTAAAGTAATGGGACACAAGCAGCAAGAGGCAATAAAGACAAAAGGTGACAGACTCACCTAACCATGATTTTAGATTTGTATTCACACACTTCAAAACAAAAGAGGTGCCATTAACTTTCTAATGCCGAGTTCACACCGCACGATTCTCAAAGTCAACGATCACCATTGTTTTTACACTGCACGACTATCCAGCATTCAGTTGCTGCTGTGTTCACATTACACATTGGATCGGCAACAGGAGGTTACCTTCTGCATGACTTTACAATAGAAAGAATCACAGACAGCTCTGGTCTGCAAACTATGTTTCATTCAACTCCTCCCCAAACTTCTTGCTGCCCTGTATTTTGCTCTCTCATTGGTTGTAAGTCACTGCCCAAGTATTTTTCAGTCAGAAGTCATTTCACACAGCAGGATATATAATTACATTCATTTGGCCACCCCCATTAACTTTAATCCAAAAACAACAAATTCTTCAACGTTACACAGCAAACAAACCGAGATGAGTATCATCAGTGTGTCATATTTGCAGCTGAGAAACATTTAATGTGGGATACAGCATCAAGAAACTGCAATGCAGTTAAACTGACCAACACCATCAACAAACCAACTATTTTCCCCCATCTGTAATTTGGAATGTACTGTTGTTTAAAATAACAATAACACTCACAACTCATTTTTGTTTTGTTTTGTTGTAGGTCCCAAAAATAAAAGCTTCTATGCACCATTCACCCTAAAATCATTAGTGTAGTTTCTTAAGAAACACAAAACTTTACAGTAACATTAAGGTACAGATGTTTTGGACTTGCGGTCTTAAAAATAAAAGGTTCTTCATTGAGATCAGTGGTTCCATGGAACCTTTCCATTGTTCTTTATCATAAACCCCTGCTCTTTAGACTTTTAAAATGTACAAGTACATATTTAAATTATTGTTTTCTAAAATGTTTGGGGAACCAAGAATTGTTCTACAATAACAGTATTGGTATAACCCACTTTCAGAACTTTTATCTGTATGTTGCATTGTATCTTGAAGGTACACTTCAGTCAAACTAAAGTTCATCATTTACTCACCCTCACATTCTTCCAAAAAAATCTGTTAAACGCAAAGGAATAGATTTTGAAGCATATTTTAATCCAAACCATTTAAGGCACCACTGACTTTAATAGCTTTTCTACTTAAGTCAATGGTGCCCCAAAGTGGCCTGTTTATAGACATCTTCAAAACGTCTTCCTTTCAATTTTTTTGGAATAGGCCTCTATAAAATGGTTGGAAATTCACTTCAATGCAAGCATTTTTATATATTTTGTTTTTCTGCTACCCAAAATTCAGGGGACAGTTGTTAAAATGCACGCCTCAGCAAATGTCACTGCATGGGAAAGTACACGCAAAATTCAAAAGTGTTTCATACAATATACATCTGAATGGGTTGTTTACTTTGTGGGAGAAATTAATACATCAGCTTCAGCTAGGAAGGACATACAATGGAGCTTACCTCCAAACCACAGGGTGTGCGAATAGAAATCAACAAACTCTGTCCGAAGTGTCACAAACCTCTCCAATCAAATCACAGATGTGTTACATGCAAAACTCTTCAAAACACAAAAAACTACATTATTGAGTGTCACAGAGTGATTAAAGTGTTAAAAAATTATGAAATTGTAACTGTAACAATTCAACTCCAATTCAACACTAACAAAATCCATTAAAAGCTTGGCCTGTCAACAGCTAATGGATAAGACAATGAAGAGCTACTGCTGTCAAGCAAGTCACTTCACTTTACATACACAAACACTCTTCACATTGTCAAAACAAGTGAAGCTACTCCCAAAAGCAAAGAAGAGTTTCTGAGCTTGCCCATCAGTGACATGACAGGGTGCTTGTTTGACAGCGATGAGGAATGAGCATCAAGCTTACAGTCCTCTGTAACAACCAAGAAGAGGAGAACCCAGAGGAGTCTGAAACAACAAAACAAAATGCAGGGTCAAAGAAAATAGATAAAGTAATTTTTTTCTTTCTTTTTTTTTCTCTCCAAATGTGTCCCATCATCTAAAACTGTTACAGAGCGAACGAGACGTGAATATGTAAGCTTTTATTGAGAAAAGACATGGTCATACACAGGCAGGGTCAACAACAGATACAAACAGGGTAAAACACAAGAGTAATCCAGGGACAGGCGAGGGTCAGTCGACAGCAAATGTAATCCAGGGGGCAAGGTAAATGGGTCATCCAAACAGAGAGTCAATAGTTCAAACGAGGGGTGAACAGAATCCGAAATGGCAAACAAAGGCTTAATTCACAACAGGAGATAAATCCAGGGCAGGCAGAAATCAGAAAAGACAAGCAAATCAGGCTAGGATCAAGACACAGATGACTAGACTAGATACAAGACTTAACTAGACTAAGGAAACTAGAAATTCTAGGCTCTGTAATGTAGCTAACAAAAGGAGAGATTTAAAAAGTGTCCATGGGATATAAGTCTGCATTTGTATTGTTATGCATCATTTCTAACATATCTGCATTGGTTAAAAAAAACAATTTATTTAGATATAATTATTAGATGGGCTATACTTTTATTATTTATAAAGTAACCAATAATTTGTGAACAATTATTTTATATGTATATTGATTTCTCCTCCCTAAACTGTTTTTCAAGTGCATTCTCACATCACCACTGCTGCTACATGAATATATGGTTTATTGCTCCATCCTGTACCCCCAGTGCACACTGGTGAAACCCATGAGATTTGAATGAGGAAAGAGACAAGAGTCCCATTAGAAAGTCTAAATTCAAAACTCTCTATGCTCCAGATACAGTACCAATCCAATATAAAGAAAGAAAAGGAGAAAAAAGGATATATACCATTTCTGAAGAGACTGGAACAAGAGTAAACACATGATCTCTGTAACACTCCTTTGGAAAAACCTTATTCAGCATTGAAGGTGACAGTCAATGTACCCCACATTCAGCTGCAGTTTTCACTCAGCATTTTGTCTTGTCTCAGCATTTGCATGAATTTTCACATATGTGTACTGGGAAAAAAATGTTTTTATTACACTGAACAGTTGAATGTCAAATGAATGTGCAAATGACTGTTGAAATTGCTCCTTTTTCTAATCCTTGTCACACTGAGGAAAACAGCAATCTCTTCACAGAATGAGTTTTCAAATGACGTTTCATGCTGCTTTGACACGCGAAACTCTTCCCACACTGAAGACACTTGTAAGGTTTCTCTCCAGTGTGAATCCTCATGTGAACCTTGAGGTTTCCTTTAACTGAGAAACTTTTCCGCACTGTTGACAGGTGAAAGGTTTCTCTCCAGTGTGAACTCTCAAGTGAATCTTGAGGTGTCGTCCTTCTGAAAGACTCTTTCCACAGTAATGGCACTTGAAAGGCTTTTCGCCAATGTGAATTTTAACATGATTCTTAAGGTGATTTGTGTCTGTGAAACTCCTTTCACACTGTTGACATCTAAAACTGTTCTCTCGAGTGAATCTTCATATGAGTATTAAGGTTTGCTGTATATCTATAACTCTTTCCACACTAACCACATACGTAGGGCTTCTCTCCAGTGTGACTTCTAATGTGAGTCTGTAGGTTTCTTTTACGTGTGAAAATCTTTCCACATTGAGGACAAGTGAAAAGACCCTCTCCAGTGTGAATTCTCAGGTGCACATTAAGTATTTTTTCCTCTAAAAAACACTTTACAGTTTTTCTCGATTGCTAAAACACTATAACCAGTCTTTTGAACTAAAATTTCAAAACCATAATGCCATTTTTCAAAAAGCACACCCATTTCCCTGAACTATAAACACTATTCCCTACTATTGCTTTAGTCAGATTTGGTGAACTGTTACTACAAAACTCTACACAGAAATCCCTTAATTTCTCAGTGCTTACACCATGTGGTCATTTAGAAAGCAATAGCATTCAATATTGTTCACTCAAGTCTACGAAGTTTGAGCTCAATTAGTACACAGTTACCCAAGTGGAAACACTAGGAGTCAAAATGTATCACACACCAATCAGAACCTTCGATGGAGATAAAAGGGCCGAAGTCAGCTTACAGTTTGGTGCATTTCTCAGATCAGAAATGAAATTCTCAGAACTACTTGCTCAACCTCCACATCATCTAGTCACTTGTGCACATCATAAAATGTTTCAATTTTTTTTAAACAAGTTGCGTTTGCTTTGGTACGTTCATGCAACTGATTTTGCAACTGATTTGTCTGCGGTTTCCTACATTATCAGTTCCTGTTGTCATGTTGCTCAAAATGTATTACATGTATATAGTTCTCTGTGTTATAGTGTTACTCCTCAAACATCAAGTCATTAGCTCATCGTATATGTCTTTATAGTAAATGCTAAATTTTTGATTTAGTTGCCATAAACTGTGATGCATATTCTACACATTTCTATTAGACTTTTTGTAAATTTGCCATGAATTGTTCAAGTGAATATTAGACTACAGATCAACCAATGATAAAGCAGTTCTCTGAAATAGATCAAAGGTACATCTCAACATCTCATGAACCTTCAATTGGAAAGCATACATTTACAGAGGACAACAGAAGAGTTACAAATTCTGACAGTGGATTTTCTAATTTATATTTCCGCCTTTGCCCATATTTCTTTTAATTTTCTATTTCACAATGACTTTGTAATGTATTTTCATTTTTTATTTTTTTTATCTTGATATATATATATATATTTTTTTTTTTTGTCAGACCACTAGTAAAAGTGTAACTGTGAATCCTGTCCGGTCTTTTTCAATCAATATCCTGCATACAGTAATGTGTAATTTCAAAGAGGAAGAGTAGGAGGTGAAAGAGGAAGAGGAGGAGAAGAAGGAGGACGACGACGACAGCAACAACATGGAAGAGAAATAGGAAGGGCAAGGGCAAGAAAACAAACAGTTTTGGACGTGCCGGAGACTCAGAACGAAGGTTTGTTCTGTTTGTGTCTTTTCCTTCACAGGACTCGGACTCAGAACGAAGGTGTGTCTTTTGGAAGGGTACCTTTATCCCTTTCCGATGAGGAGGTGATTGCAATTTGGTGCGTCTCCATTTCCGTGCTGTGATTGGCTGGTTCCATCAGAGTAGGGGGACACGTGACGGCCCACCCTTCTTTCCTCCTGTGGAATTTATTTGCATAGTCCAAACACAAAGCTAGAAAAGTGTCACTAAAGTTTTACCGGTGCATTTATCACTTCTCAAACCTTAACCAGAATGCATTTGGCAATGTTATGAACACATAACATTTTTTTTGTCAGACCACTAGTAAAAGTGTAAGTGTGAATCCTATCTGGTCTTGTTCAATCAATATCCCACATACAGTAATGTGTAATTTCGAAAGGGAAGAGTAGGAGGTGAAAGAGGAAGAGGAGGAGAAGAAGGAGGAGGACGATGACAATAATATGGAAGAGAAATAGGAAGGGCAAGAAAACAAGCAGTCTCATATATTTTAGTTGATGCGTGCCAGGGTTGGATCAGGCATGCAAGAGGATTTTACCCCCGCTGCCTGTCCAGGGCCAATTTAGTCTGTGATGTTGAGGAGATTCCTTGGTCTGTCCAAGACCAAAGACAGGATGCTGGGGCAGAATAATTATTTTTGTTGTTGTTTGCTGTTTTGTGCTCTACAGTTCAATACATTAAGGATTAAAACTTGCAAATCCATACATTTGTAGTGTTCATCATGTGATTTTTTTTTTTTTTTCCCCAAGCAACACTTATTACCAGTTTTCGTAGTATTGTTTTGAATTGATCTCACCAGTGTGTAAAACTGTGTTGTAGTGTGTGTGTTTTTGAGGATTTGTGTGTCATGTCTGAGAGCAAAGTTTGTTTTTTTCAGCAAGACTGGGCTGTTTTGAGTGGAGAGCTTAATTTTGAGCTGAATATAGTAAGTTCGGGGAATTGAGTTAGAAGTTACGGATTTGTGTTTAGAGTTTCGCAAAAAAGAGGCATCATTTCAAGAAATGTGTTTAAGCAATTGAGAAAAACTGTAATATGAAGAAGATCCCACATGTGTGCTACTACATGAGTTCAGGAGAAGAAACTCTCATCCTAGATCAACTTCTGATGATACTTTTACAGCTGATGCTGTTAGAACAAGTGAAAATCACAGCAGATGTTTCTGTTAGTTCACAATATGTCTTTTTCAGTTACTCAAAAACATCAACTGTTTGATTTGAGTTCAGCTTTGAGAATGAAAACCGACCTCTTTGTTCTTCAGTATCTTCATGTTTGACTCTGAATGTTTCTTCAATCTTCATGTCTTCACTCTCCTCTTTAATAAACACCATCTTTATAATAGTGTGTCATGTGGATCTCAGCTGCTTCACCAGTTTTGCTGTGTTTGGACACTTTGTCCTGTTGAAGATGTAATTAACAGAAATTAACTGAATTATTTAACAATTAATATTAATAATAAACAGAAAAACAAATCCAGACTAAATCTCTGGGTGTGTCTCTATTTAGTAGGTTAGTCACTGCATTGGTAAAAAAAAAAAACACTCAAATGAATAAAATAACACAAATTATATACAAGGTTCATATTTGTATTAAGATTTACTTGGTCTTTTCTGATCTGTAGGTTATATTTAATATATTACACTTTAATAAAAACATATGCAATTGGTGTTTGCAAGGTAATTTCACGTTTCGTCATTTCATTTACACTTTTGATCAGCAGGTGTCGTCAGCGCACCCTGATTCAAATGATTTAAAACAGTGAATCATTTTGTGAATCAATTGATTCAATTGACTTGGAGATTTTCCAAAACCTCCGTGTCTCCACCATCACTCCACCTCCACTATCAAACCCCAAAAGCTGTTAATACAGATGAGCTTTATATCTAGTCTAAATGCAAGCAACTGTGAAGTGCTTTCAATTCAAGATAAAGTACAGAGCATGTGTGATATTCATAAATTATTTCCAATCCTGTAATTTGAATATCAAGACAATGGAGTTTGTCTTTGAGAATATTACAAACTCATAAAGAATTTGTAGATAAAAACTGAATTTATAGTTGCAGAGTGATTTATGACAATCTTATTCTCAGTTTCTCCCCAAAATGTTAAGGTAATAAATCAAATTTCAGCTTTATTTAGTTAAAGTGGAAATTATCAAAGGTCTGTGACTGTAAACTGTAAAAGATTACATTGATGGTTTAATGGAAATGGTTCAAATAATTTGTTCTAAATGTTAACGAAATGTGATTTACATTTCCCCAGATTAAGTTTATTAAAATTAAAAGCCAGTCTATATTATCTGTGCTAAAATATGATTATTATATAAACAAGTTGAGTATTAAGCTCTCAGATTTCAATAATTCGAAACTCATTTATAAACATAATTTTACTTCCAAGATTAGCCCTTTATGAAGAGCAGATAAACACTGAAAATTACTGTCTTCTGTGTATTTGTAAAACTACAACAATTGTGTGTGTGTGTGTGTGTGTGTATGTATGTATGTGTATATATATATATATATATATATATATATATAATTTTGTTTTTGTTTTGTTTTGTTTGTTTGTTTTTTTGCTGCCAAGGATACACTATAACAAGACCAGTAGGCCTACCATCTATCAAAACTTATTTTTAAGAAATAAATATATAACATGAGCTTTATGCATTAACAAAAACATTGTTCTGTTTTGTATTTTCACTGCTAATAATTAATGCCAGTGTACTTTTTTGTTACCTCAGAACTAATTTTAATCAGCACTGGACAAGACTGTAAAAGCGCGCTGGCTGGTGTTTAAGGTCACACTGTTGTCATGGCTGCAGTAAGATGAATGTGAATGATGAGACTATATGGAGTTTTGTATATAAACAATAAATAAATAAACATACAATAATAATTTCAAATTCATTAATTCAGTCAGCAAGGGAGACACTGAGACCAGACTAACACCTTGTATGTGACCAACCAAAAAGCAAGAGCAAGCTAAAGGACTGAATGCATTGTACCCAGACTGTACTTTCAGTGGACAATTGGTTTTTTGGTATTCAGTATTTTAGTTTTTTCATGATAAAACATTCTAGCAGAGTCACATGCTTAAATTTACAGTTACAAAACTGTCACACTCAGAAAAGGGAATCATTTTGGGCAGTGATGCAAGTGTTGCAAATGTTCATTTTAGGCTCAACTATTTCTTTGGTTGAAAGAAATGTTACATATTACAACACATTTTGTTACATTACACATTTATTTGAATAGTACTGTATCTAGGGGTATGCGATTATCGTATTAGTGTAAATAACGTATTGAGTGTAAATTATAATTTTAATTCAAATTATTAAACAGATGCCACCTTATTGGGACAATAAAGCCCTCCCTACACCTAGTCTAACCCTACCCGGTACTTCATTTTCAACTTTTCAATTACTTCCTCGATTGTATTGAAAATTAATGCCTTTCCAGTATGATACGAGATTTGAAAAGGCAGAAAAAAAGTTGGGCAAAAGGCAGATTCGAACTCAGGTCAATTGCGGCTAAAACGCTACAGTATGCGCTTTAACATCTACACCACTGGAACTAACGTTTGACAATCATCTTTTGTTAGTGTTAGTGTAGTGTAAATAGCCTCTGTCAACAAGCCAGGCTATTTGCACTTAGTGTAAATAGACACTGAAGAAATTAATACAGGATTGGGACAACATGAGACTATAAATAATAAGATTGTCTGAGATGCGGCTAGCCTCGTCTGAAATTTAGGCGAGAGTAGGCGGCTGCAGTGAGGGGATGATTGAAATAAATGCAGTAAAGATGTGCAGTTCTGACCTCTCAAAGTGGAACAAATACCTACAAGATCAAAGGTGGTCAAAAATCAAATTTGAAAAATGTATTGTTTTTTTTATTTGCACTAAGTGTAAATAACGATAGCGCAGTGGTGGAGACAGGAAGTAGTTGGTGGGTGGGCCTCAAAAAGAGTCAGCTGGCCTGAATAATTTACATCTCCCAGCTCAATAATAATAATAATAATAACGATAACCATAATAATAATAACAGTTCCTCAAGTGAGCAAATAATTTGTACAGATCTGCCAGAGGAAGCAGTCATTGTGAACAGCTGATTTGTATGGAGACATCTGATGACCAATCAGAATTTGCAAATGGAAAAATAAAGTGAGCTGGGTCGATTTGTGTTTACAATGCATGTTTTTTGAGAACTGTACCTTTAGATGAAAGACCACCTCCCGAATTCAGAGTGTTAAATGGTGAAAGGTCCCCTTTAATGCAGTAATACAAGCCTACATTAATATGATGAAATTCTATATACATTTCATATTTATGCTAAAATACCACAGTGCAGTTAGTGTTATTACAGTAAATCCATGGAAAAGCATTTAAACTGGATGATCCATGGCTCTAGTGTGAATTTCCATATGGACTTTAAGGTTTCCTTGTTGGTTGAAACTTTTTCCACAATGAGGGCAGATATAAGGCCTCTCTCCAGTGTGAGTTCTCATGTGCCTGTTAATGCTTCCTTTATGATTGAATCTTCTTCCACATTGATGGCAGATGAAGGGATTTTCTCTATTGTGTATTCTCATGTGGACTCTGAGGTTTCCAAGTTGACAGAAACTTTTTCCACACTGACAGCAGGTGTAAGGCTTTTCTCCAGTGTGAATTCTCATGTGCCTTTCAAGATCTATTTTATGAGTGAAGCTTTTTCTACACAGTTGGCAGGAAAAAGGCTTCTCCCCAGTGTGAATTCGCATGTGCCTGTTCAGGGTTCCTTTTTCGGTGAAACTTTTTCCACACCTTTGGCAGGTAAAGGGACTTTCTCCAGTGTGAATTTTCATGTGCCTTTCAAGACCTGATTTACAAGTGAAAAATTTTCCACACTGTTGGCAGGTAAAGGGACTTTCTCCAGTGTGAATTCTCATGTGCCTTTCAAGATCTATTTTATGCATGAAGCTTTTTCCACATTGTTGGCAGGAAAAAGGCTTCTCCCCAGTGTGAATTCCCATGTGCCTGTTAAGGGTTCCTTTTCGACTGAAACTTTTTCCACACTGTTGGCAGGTGAAAGGCTTTTTTCCAGTGTGATTTCTCATGTGGACTTTGAGGTTTCCTTGTTGTCTGAAATTCTTTCCAAACGGAAAACTTGAGAAATAACATTTAGTTCCTGTCTTTTGAAGATTCTCATTTTGTTTCTCCTCTTCAATCTCATCAAGTACTTCTTTCTCCTCTTTCAACGCTATTAGATCTAAGGTGAAAAAACAAAAAAACAAAACAAAACAAAAAGTTTAAAACAACAGTTTGAATGGCACAAGACAACAAGTATCAATACATTTAAGGTATGTCTACAGAACAACTTTTTCAACTAAAAACTAAAAAAGTAGGAATAACTGCAGGCTGGAGCAATGGGCATGGTGAAAGTTTCAGGCAGGTTTAAATATAGGGGCATGGAGAAATGTCTTCATGATTGGTGGACAAAGTCTGTCAGGGTGTGGGGGCAGGTTAAAAGGTAGTTTCTGTTGTACCGATTTACTTTTCGGCATGCCAATTGCTCCAGACTGCAGCTACCTCTGTTTCTAAATTTGGCTGTTCATTTACACAACAATCTGATTTAGGGAGCCTAAAAACACAAGCTTTTGAAAATAAGTTTAAAAGTGCAAGGTTTTAAAAACAACTTTTGTAAACCACAAAAATTTGTCAAAGCAGTGATGTCAGACCTGGCATGCATTAAACAGCCTGTTTTAGTCATTTTTACAGATCCGTGTGAATGGGGATCATTTTGACAATGTTGTTGTCTGTACCTTTTTATATGTTAAGAGTAGAGGTTTACCAATACCAAGAGTTAGGTTAGACCACATTGGCCAGTAACTCAGTGTCACGTGTCAAAACAAACAGCATAAGGCATCAATGAAGCCGCCTCTAGAAGCCGCTCTTTTACTGTATAATGATATCGGACCTTCTGAGCCACTAAAGCAACAGATGCACCCCTGAAAAACCCAGGGGAATGGTCCTCTAAAAAACATCCTGCTGGCGAGTTCCTAGAACTGAATTTCTACAACTACATGGTGTGAAAGCCTTATTAAAGAGAACTTTCTGATAAACACCAGAATGATGAAGATGCCCAAGGTTCCTGATCAACTGTGTGAACACACCACAGTCCTGCTGCAGGAGCCATGAGAACTGCAGATGCGACTAGAGTGATAAACTGCAATCTCCGTAATTTAAGAGGTCTAAGACAGTGCTACAAGGAGACAGGAAGGACAGCTGATCATCCTTATAATGCTAGACCACATGTGACCATAGTGGAGTAACAAGGAACTGGCAAACCTGGTTCAGTCCATGAGGATGAGATGCTCTGTAATACTTAAAGCAGCTGCTGGTACACAGAATACTGAGTGCTGCTTTTGATATTGATCTTTTTATGTTCATACAAATATTTACACGTATTAAGATATTTGTTGAGTTTAGTTGTCACATATAATAAGCACTAAGCCTATCTGGCTCAGAACCAGCCAAAGCTCGAAGGCAGAAATGAACACTAATCACACCAGTGTGACCATACACGTCAAACGGCTACTTTACAAGTCCTTGTAAGACAAGTCATTTCATTCGGCCGCCTTCTTTGAAACGCCTCTTGGGCATGCAAGTGCAGCTCCTATCTCTTTGAAAGGGGAAACATCAAATTCTCCAAAACTGTTCACTAAGTTCATGATTATGCAGTTAGCAGTTATGCAATGACTTCACTAATCAACGACTGGCTGTTTCGTTTAGAAGGCGGGGCTTATTCACAGTATTGGGCGTTGCATTTTCTCCCATTGATAAGTAATAGGAGTGCACAGTCCTCCTATATATAAAGTCTTTATTTACATCCAGAATAGTGATCACATGTAAATGGCTTCTTACCCGTGTGAATGTTCATGTGTTTTTTAAGGTTTCCTTTTTGAGTGAAACACTTTCCACACTGTTGGCAGGTGAAAGGGTTTTCTCCAGTGTGAATTCTCATGTGGACATCAAGGTGTTGTTTATTTGTAAAACGTTTTCCACATTGTGAGCATGTATAAGGTTTCTCTCCACCGTGAATTCTTATGTGGTTTTTAAGGCTTGATTTTCACTTGAAGCTCCTTCCACACTGTTGCAGCTGAAATAACCTCTATTTGCTGTCTTATGAGTTCTTTTTTGTGCCTTTTCAGTCTGTGACCAACTGAATGATTTTTCTCCAGTTATAAAATTATGATCTTTATCTTCCTTTTCATCTAATTCTTGACTCTCCTTTTTCAGTGAAATCAATTCTAAAGCATAAAAGACAAATGCAAGTTAAAACCAATGCAAGTTTTAATGACTCAAAGCAGCAAGCAACAAACCAACAACATGTACAGTGGGGGTGTTCAGTTTTCACACGTTTCAAAAATTGATTTTCTACTTAATATAATAATAGTTATGACATAATGTTGTCAGAACAAAAAAGGTGGACCTCATCCATGCAGAGTATTTGGAAAGACATGGAAAACTAACAATGCGTTCTACGGAGCCACTGAAGGGACATGGTTAGCCGCTTGCTAGTGGTTGCCTGTTACATCACAGTACATTGAACATCACTTACCACATAAACAGAGTAAGAAGAGATTACTGATTGGGTCCTGAGCACCAGGGGTGTAAAGCAATGAATTACAAATACTCACGTTACAGTAATTAATTAGTTTTTATTCTGGGTAGTTTAAAATTGTGTACTTTTACTTGAGTACATTTTTAGTGATGTATCAGTACTTTTACTCTGCTGTTGCAGTGTACAGTGTTCATTTTAAGGGGATAGAATCCACAGCTCAGTACTCACTACTCAATACTCATGAGTCCTTTTAAATAAGCTACTCTTTTACTCAAGTATTTTTCTACTCACTCTACATTTTTGGAATGTAATAGTACTTTTACTTGAGTATATTTTGTCAGTACTCTTTCCGCCACTGCTGGGCATCACTGAGAAACATCTAATCTTGGAAAATGTGTGATAAGTACTGCTGCTCTGTAGTAAACAGAGTATGTGTGATTGCAAATCTTGAAAGTGAAAGTAAAAAGCCAGTGCACATTCAAAAACGATTTCAATGCCCCCATATTAATAATGACTTCCTGATGCTCGCAATTTATATACAATACAACTACCCAACAATATTTTTGGGAGAAAATAGAAAGCATAGAAATACATTTTTCCTCCCGTCATTTTTTCCCTTTTGGGGTTTCGTATTAATGTTACACTTCTTTTTCTTCCTAAACACGATATTTGCAGTGTTACACATCCCTAATCAGAAGTTTAAAATATTTTTGATTCATTAGGAAGTTAATAGTTAATAAGGAAACACTGATTTCTTAAGTCAGGACCACCCATACTATAGACAGGGCTGTGTTCGGCCCTGACAAAACATATTTTAAATGGAAACTGTGGTGCGTCGAACACTTTGTTCTGATGACGCAAGAGTTACAACTATGGCAGGTGAAAAGGCCATTCTTATGTTCTTTTTGAAGAATCTTCAGAGCCTGACGAAATTGGTAATAAATATGTGTTTAATACTGCAAAATATGCTCAATGTTACAGTAACTGCACTTGCCATCCAGAATAAAAGAGAACATCCCAATCAAGTGAAGGGATTTGTGGAAACTGTGGTTCCTAATTATTGTAATCCAACATTTACATCACATTCCAGGAGGAAAAGACAAACATTTCATGTGAAGAATAATCCACTTTTTACCTCTGAGATCTGTGTTATGATCTATATGACCGTAATATATTATTTTTATTGCGAGTATTATGCTTATCATTATTGCTGATCACTGTTGTTGTGCTATGATATTGTAATATTTACCATTCAGAGAAGTATAGAAATGTTTATGAAAGTGTCACTACACAATACAACAGCAAAATATCTAAATATGTATAGTATTTTTATGTTACATTAATCAGTGTCTAGCACACCTTCCTAAGGGATGGATATGGACCAGGAGACACTGCAATTACTACATGATATTTAGACAGATGTAAAGAAGTTACAGATCTATACTTGTGCTCTTATTATTTTCAGTTATACTTGCTCTTGTGAATTTACTTTGATGTTAATTACATTTACATACAAAATTCCCACTGTATATAGCAGTATGTGCATCAGTGTGTAAACAACAACCATAGCATGATTCTCCTAGTAATCAATTTTAATATAAATTATTTTATTTCTAGTTCTTACTTTTTTAATACCTTAGTATTTTCTTTATTTTAATGTGAAGCACTTTATTACCATTGTGTATGAAATTTGGTATAGAAACAAACTTGCCTTGCAATGAAGCTAAAAATATAAACAACTACATCATCATGTTGATATGCTATATTGTTACTATAAAACTCTCACGACAAACGTGTCTTCTACTTTCTTCAATTGTTGTGTATATCGAGCTGCAGCGGACACATTTGTAACCGACTTTACTTGGACTCATTGTGTGAGCTTCTCTTTAATACTGTGTGGTTTATTTACATGTTGCTGCTGATTGGGCTGACATTTTTGACACCACCAAACAAAAGAAAACGTATCTCAAACCCCGTTGCACACCGTCTACAGGAAACATGTCGTTCAACTCGGAAACCGTAGCAAAACATTTAAAAATCTGCAAATTAAACACAAAAGTTTGAATTACTTAAGTAACCTTCCACTGTATTATACTCAATCATTTTTAACACACATTTTAGTCACAAACATTCTGGCCTAGATTTATTTTCCCTGTATGACTTCTAAACTTTTTAAAAGCTGTCATTGTCTGAGACTCAGGCTCCCTCAGTTTAAGTCTAAACTTTTCTGCCAAACATACACAATATTTGATATTTCTGAATTTAATTATTTATGGCATCTTTGGTAATACTGTTCATGAGACCCATACATAGAAACCCTTCAATATGACACCCAAGTGACTGCTCAGCCAAATACAGCAGAATCTATCAATAGCCAACCTGTCTGTTGAAGCCTGAAATAGTCTAGAAACTTGGAAAATATGCTAAATAATGCTGAACACATTTATGATTTAAATGCAAGATTGATTCAGTACATATACATCTTTGTTTTCAAGTGGACAAATATTTTGTTGTGGCGTTGCCCACATACCCATACAGATGAGCCACGGCTGCACTGTTGAATAATTAACTGATAGAAATGAATGGTTTTCAATTCAGAAATAGACATTGGATTACAGTGATACAGCAGAGGGGCTTGACGAGACAAAACAAAAATAATCAAAACTAGCATTCATATAAACAGAAACACACAAATTACACCAAGGTCCACATTTGTATTAAGATTTATATTTAGTATTAATTAAATATAATCTACAAAAAAAAAAAAAAAATTAAAAATTTGCAGTTTGTTTGTAAAAGTTGTCATTACACATGCTTGTGTTTGTTGTTCTCGTTGCATTTACACTGTTTTAAGCAGCAGGTGTCGTCAGCGTGCGCTGATTTGAGCGATTCAAAACAGTGAATCATTTTGCGATGCAATTGATTCATTGATTCAGTTGACGCGGAGTTTCGAAAAGCTCCGTTTCTCCATTACTACTTACCAGTGACCGAATTCGTGTTTAAGATAAACTGATTCACTATATAGGGAGCTAAATAAGATGCACCTTTTTTGCATCACAGTGTTACAATAGTTAATAACTAATTTTGCGGTTTTATATACACTTCTCTAGACATGTTTTGTTGATTTTTTTGTTGACACTTAAAATGATTAAAAGCACACACCTTTCTTCAGCCGAATCACAGGCGTGGGAGCGCGGCGCAGCTTCATGACGTCACATCGCCAGACCAAAATAAAAGTCTTTTCGCTAAAATCATTTACTTTTTCATTTAAAAACAACAATACAGTACAGCATTACTCGAAAGGATGAATTACAGAGCTACCAACAGCCCAAAGAAATTAATGCAGGTAAGATTTCATATTTCACCCTTATTTGTTCATTCAGTTGACGATGGGTTTAAAACAGTTGACTGTCTGAATGTAAAACTTTAATTAAAATTGGTTAAAATAATATCTTCTAAATATTAATGAAATGTGATTTACATTTTACCAGATTATCTTTATTAAAATGGCAGTATATAATCTGTGCTAAAATGTGATTATAAACCTCTACAACTTTTTTTTTTTTTTTTTTCTTTTTTTTTTTAATTTTTAAACTTTTTTTTTTTACTTCAACAATAATCTGCCATGGGTCTTCTTTAAAATGAGACCAAACTTAACTCTGTGCTCCCAAGCTCAAAATTTATATGCACTAGGTACAAACATTTTTTACTTTCAGCACCTTTTGGACAAAAATGTCCCCATTGAAATCCATTTAAAATGCAATTTTTAATCGCAGTGCCATTTAACTGTAAAATAATGCCGTTTTTGTTAGGAGGCTTTCATTCTGTTGGCAAGGCTTTAAAATTTATTTTTTTTTACTATTTTTTCCTAGATGGTGCTTTTTTTCAGGTTTGGCTTATAAAGTAAATACTCACTTTATTCCTGTTTTTTGCTTCTGCATATTATAGCCAATTGGATAAATAATGCAGCTATAATTGTGTGGGTGAGTTGGTATGGATGTCAAAGTGTGGTTTATATGTGTGTCATAAAAAAAAAAAATTGTGTGTGTGTTCTTGTTACATTTGAGAGAGAAAAACTCTACTGCAAAACTCTACAGAGTTTTGCTGGCATATTATGGGGAAAATTTGACACTGCATCCAAACAAAATCTTACTGAAAGCTCTTCTTTTTTTTTTTTGAGATATCAACCTCAAATGTGGAACGCAGCTTGTTTAGATTTATGGCTTTGATTTTCTAGCAGAGTTTAACATCATAAAATATACATTTTATATAAAATATAAGATATGCTTTATATTAAAGCATTTTCATAAACGTAAACCACTGTAACTTTGTTTATTTCACTTTTTAATCTTTTTCTACTTCATCAGTAATCTGCCATGGGCCTTCTTTAAAATGAGACCAAACTTAAGTCTGTGCTCCCAAGCTTCCAATTTTTATGACAGTTTTCCAACATGGACGTTTTCCACTATGGACCTACAGTATGTGTAACTTTTTTTTTATTGATGCACAAGGGTTAAGCTACAAGTCACTTCAGTGACTTCTTTCTGTGAAATTTGTTCATTGAACATGGGTAGAAGCTCTTAATTTTGAGCTCACAGACTGCACCAGATTTTTTCTAGACCCACCTAGAGGGACAGAGTTCCACCCACCATAGTCTCACAAAATCCAAATTTAGACGAGGGCGCCTAGAGATCTTAACACTTTGCCATCCTTTGGTACTTTTTGTTCCAAAAACGTCTATAAATGGTCCATGCTAAATTAGTGACTGCATACAGTGCTGATTAAATAGGAACATGAGCAACAGCACACAATGTATGTGTTAAAAATCATAGAACGACTGATTGCATGTTGATAATGCAATCAATTCATAATGCATAACTTCTTATGTGAATATGTAAATTCTTAAAAGTCAACACACCACTTATAAAAATAAAGGTGCCAGGAAGAACCAAAAATGGCAATGCCATAGAAGAACATTTTTTGGATCCTTTCACTAAATGGTTACTTTAAGAACCTATTTTTTCTCAGTGCCATAAAGAACATTTTTCTGTACTGCAGAGACCCTTCTCAAAAGTTCTTAAAAGAACCTCTAACAGTTCTTCATGTCACTTTATTATGATCTTTGTAGAACCATCCATGTAAAGGTTCTTTATGGCCCCAATGTTGTAAACATACAAAGAAAATCCTGGAATAATAATGTTGAAATGTTTATTGCCTTTATATACCACATGAAATCATATGAGTACATAAGGCAACCAGACAAATCCATTTTGATCACGTTCAAGCACCGTCAATCAGACCACCAAGGTCTCCTCATTGTACTGCTCCTAACTTCTAGAAAGTGTTGCCTTATTTTCTCTGACATGCATTCTGAACATGTAGCTGATATAAACCACACTTTTTTTGCAAAGAGGGCAAGAAAGGATGACAGATTACTTACTTGTGGCACATTACTTGTGGTTGGTGGAATAAACACGATCTTGTTCAGGCCTTAAACTTCTGCATGTGTGGATGTTTTAAAGTCAAAAACAGCGCCCATGCACTCAGTATTAACAACACAATTCATATGTATGCATAATCAGAACTGTGCATACTTTACACTTAAATTAAATATTAAACGAATATCACATCAATCTTAGTGGTTATGTAATGGATTAAATGTAGCCTTATGCAGGAAACTGTGCTCAACTTTAACAACACAATACATATCTCTCTGACTCCTCTTTCTTTTCACCTTCTTTGGCCCCTCAGAGGCAGGGTTTCCTACCTGCACTCTTGTCTTCTTGATCAAAAAAGGGTCCATCTCAACTGCTTGTGAGGGCTAAATTGGGGCTATTCAAAATTCTGATGGGGTTATAGCCCCCCTAGCCCCGGTGTAGCTCCATCACTGCGTAGTGGTGGTTTTCCTTGCTGAGGTGTGAAGCTAAGTTGTCCGTCTTTGTGGAGGGCACATGGTAGTTTGTGCCCTGCTCACCCTATATGTTGTTGGTGATGTTAAAATGATTACTGAAACATGGCATAAACATGAGGTTACAGTTTAATAATATGATGAGAGTTTTTCACTATAAAAATAACTCCTGATCAAGGGGAGGAAAGTGATATTCAGAGAAACAACTCAGATAGGTAACTTAAATAAATTAAGCTATTTCCTTGAAAACGTGACTTATTTCTTAAAATAATACATTTTGTAATTTGTGAGGGTTTTTTTTCCTTTATCCTTATACAACCTGGATTTCTCTACTTTTTCTCAGAATATAACACCCTTCCAACAGCTACAAAATTTATTTATAACCAGTAAATAGATTTTTACTTATTCTTTTACATATTTTTCTTTTCAGGTTTTTCAGATGTTGATGAAAAACAACATGATCTGGATGCACCTGACGGGTCCTCGCAGGCAAGAAGAACACACATTATAGACACTCAAAACAAATGGTCAAAATATGTACCCTTTTGTCACAGGGGCAAAAAGTACCAAAAACGCTCATATTAGTACTCCAGTATCCCAAACAACACTGTCTATAGACAAAACATTTTATGTTACTTTAAACTCTTGTGTCGTCCCTTTTATTCATTTAATACACAATTAACACAGAGTGACACACAGTGTGATATAATGACACAGTGTGTTAAAATAGCGTGAGACGAAAAAAGTGATATTAATTAATGTCCTTTTTGAGAATGTTGATGCTGCACTGTAAAGTTGATCAAGCCTGTCAATGTGAAGTGATGTGGTTCTTTCCCAAAAACATCATCAGAGATATTATCAAAACTCTGACTTATTTCTACGAATATATAATATTTTGTACATTTGTATTTTTTTATATTTACACAACTACACTTTTTTCCTCTCACAATATAAACCCTTTAGCTGCATAATTTCTTTATAACATGTAAATTATCTATATAGGTTTTTATTTATTCTTTTAAATATTTTTCTTTTCAGGTTTTTGCAGATGTTGATGAAAAACAACATGATCTGGATGCACCTGATGGATCCTTGCAGGTAAGGAGAATGTGTGTTATACAGACAGTATGTTTGTGTAAGTATAAGGTATACATGTATATATTTTTCCTAAAATTTGTAAGTGTACTGTAGAAAAAAAAAAAAAAAAAAAAAAACTGTTGATTTCATATGACCTTATGTGTAGTATCATGGCAGGACTTCTTGTCTTTTATGTTCGAGAATTGATTTGTTGACTTTGACTTTCAGCAACAAGTTGTAAAGAAATCAACTTTACTTCATGGTTCAAACATCCTACACAATAAAGTAGAAGTCATTGAGCAGGTAAAGGATGCATTGCCTTTCAGGTTTAAACTGATGTTTTTTAAATAAAACCCTGACTACCAAGAAGAATCAAGTGATGATGGCATTGAGCACATCCAACATGGTGAAGACATTACAGCCTTCGGACCACCCAAGAGTAAAATAATGGCAAATTACGACTACATTGCTTTGCATAGTGTTGCTGATCAGGTAGAGAAACTGTTTGTAGGCTTTTATGATAGAGTGTTTGTCAGTGGTGTGATTGTTCATTCCCAGGTAGACCACCATTCAAATAAGAGGAATTCAAGTGTAGTTCTCTGTTAACGTTTTTTGTGAAGGTCTTCAATGTTGAAATTGATTTAAAACAACATAAACTTAAACACAGCAGAACAGACTTATGGGCTCGCAATTGTGTGAGTCAAAAATAACACATCCAAGCTGCACTACAGACCTTACTAGAGATCTTATGGAGTTTGTTGCCAACAAAATATGAAGAACATCATGTTTTCTGTTCTGTTTTAATCCATTTTTAACATCGAAAAGCTTCACAAAAATATGTTATAGCAACATAACATTATGACTGTTTGAGCAACAAATATTTAAGAATAATACTTACTAAATTTATGAAAATAATATTTACTTATTAATCATTTACTGATCACATGATTATTTTATGATTTACATAAATTATTTCAGATAAACACTTGTGGCATGTAAAACATCACTAATTAATAATCTACAAATGTATATTAATGTTAAGTAAATTGTTAATTCATCATTAACAAAACACTTTTAAATTAATTATAATTGATAATTTAACTCCAACCCTAAACAAACACACCTGAGCAAACTCATCACAGTCTTCAGGGTCATTAGAAAATCACAGGTAGATGAGTTTGATCAGGATTTGAGCTAAACTCCTCCTGAACCAGTGTTACCAAAAAATTTATCAAAACAGTGTTTAGTCACTATCACATCCAGACTTTAAAAACTATCATGAGTTGTTGTTGTTTTTTTCTTCTTCCTCCAAACAGGTTTTGCAACCTTGTTGACTAAATGAAAGTGAAAGCAGATTGTTAAACATGCAACGTTTACACCTGGTCGTAAGATTTTAAGATTTTTTTTCTACATTTAGAAAAAATGATCATTAAGCTTTTTTATTTGCTTATGTGGGAAGTTACATGTACATAAGGAGACCAAGGACATTTGGAGAAATTGTCTAGTAGCCAAATATTTTGAACCAAACAAGTCTTTAGCTGTGGATAACAAAGGCACTTCCTTATTAATGTAAGTAAGCAGAAAATACTAACTTAATCATGAAACACTCAAGCAATGTGATTAAATATGGACAAACAACGATTATAATATTGTAAGGTGTTTAACTCTAATATTTTTTATAACTGATATAATGATCAGTGTAAATGAAAGTAGCCTCCTGTTGTCACAACCTACTCCATAGTTTTTTTTAAAAGGCTGCAATAAGGTTGTTACACTGATTGTGTTACACGTACACTGTAAGTAATATGAAATATAATAAGTTTCATATATTACTAATGCTTTCTCATGTCTTTAATAATTAGTAAAGGAGAATATCTTACCTTTATGTTCTTTGAGCCAGATTCACTTCTACATTTATTAATAAATGAAGCCATGACATTGTTTTTAGACTGTAACACTGGATTTTTTCTTAATTTGTGACACTATAAAATTCAAAGGGAAATTTAATTTGCATAAAGCAAAGCTGACAGCCATCAAACCCTGATTCAGATATTTTTGTATATATTTAAAATGTGTTTATGACTCAGTTATCAAGCTGACATGTAACATGAAGTGTAGGACTACATCTCTTCTATTGAAAGGACTGTAATACAGTAGTGTTAGAATTCATGCTGAATGTGACGTGTCACATAAAAACAAGGTGTGCACTGTAAATGTCACATTATATATGCTAAAAATCAAGTAGTGTCATTGTCCTGTTTTAAAATAAAATATCCAAATAAGCATAAAACATTTGCCCATGAAATAAAATTGTGTCAAATACATGGAGAAGAATTATTCTCTATTTATTCAGTACAGTAGTGTCATCGGATCTATTCAAACTGACCAATGGACTGTTCAAACAGCAAACGAGTCCATCAGTGTCTGTCACTGTACCGTCTATGTTGCTAAACCATTAACTATTGACCATCATTAACTAGTGAACTACAACAATTTAATCATCTGTCTTGAAATTGAGTTGTGCCATGATGAGAATGGTATAAATGTATATGTAAATGTAGAGTTGATGTTTTGTTTATTTTATACCAACAGAATTCATTCTTTGAAATACAAAACATCTTAAAATGTTTAATAGAATGATTTATAACAATATAATATTGCTTAATTTCTGTAGGTTTTGTGGTTGTTTTTCACTTCCATCTTCAGTCAGTGGTGAAGAAACTGTTCAGATCCATCATGGATGAAACATCTGAAGATGAACATGTAATTCCAGGATGCAGGTACTTTGAGTAACACAAAGTTTTTCTTACATAGAAATGAAACTAAAAGTTTTTTCTTTTTTTTTAAATCATATCTTCTTTTTTTTATCTTGTATTATATTAATATTATTCTTATGATAAAGGATTAAATCTATTATGTTTTAGCTCTGTTAATCAGAAGAGATCAGAAGCAGAGCCCAGCTGTGTGTCTATGAAGAGTGACTGGTCTATGGGTCAGCCAATAAATCTTAGTGGAGATTCACAGTCTGGTCTAAGGTATGACATTTATATAATATATGATTATAGCACAACATTTTATATTATCATATAATAGCAAAGTTCAGCACACAATATATGTATAAATACAGTCTATGAAATGATTAAAAAGTGCTTTTTAAAATGAATTTGATAACAATAAATGAATAGCTGATTTGTAACATACAGTAATTTAAATAATTAACTTGAATCTCTCTGTTTTAGTCCAGTTCATATAAGATCAGAAGCAGAGTCAAGCTGTGTGTCTATGAAGAATAACGCATCTGTGATTCAGCCATTAGATTTTAATAGTGGAGATATGCAGTCTGCTCTCAGGTATAACATTTCTGTAAGAGATATGATTTGAAGATGTGAAACAGAATATACAAAGCATTATGCTTATTAATTTTTCTATTTTTTTTTATTATTATTTATATTACAGCCATGAAGTCCTCAACATATCTAGGTCAAATCTTAAGAAGAAGTTTGAGTGTCTGTATGAGGGAACAGCAATGCAGGGAAACCCAACACTGCTGAATGAGATCTACACAGAGCTCTACATCACAGAGAGTGAGAGTGGAGAGATCAATAATGAGCATGAGGTGAGACGGATTGAGACACAATCCAGGAGAGCAGCAACAGAGGACACAGCCATCAAATGCAGTGACATCTTTAGACCTTTACCTGGACAAGACAAACCCATCAGAACTGTGCTGACAAAGGGAGTCGCTGGCATTGGAAAAACAGTCTCTGTGCAGAAGTTCATCCTGGACTGGGCTGAAGGGAACGAGAATCAGGACGTCCAGCTCATATTTCCACTTCCTTTCAGAGAGATTAACTTGATGAAGGGCAAAAAACTCAGTCTGTCAGGTCTTCTTCATGTCTTTTTCCCTGAAACTAAAAAAATGAACATATCCTGTGATAAATATAAAGTATTGTTTATCTTTGATGGTCTGGATGAGTGTCGTCTGTCTCTGGACTTTAAGAGCAAAGTGAAACTGTGTAAAGTATCTGACTCAGTCTCAGTGGACGTGCTGCTGATGAATCTCATTGTGGGGAATCTGCTTCCCTCTGCTCTCATCTGGATCACCTCCAGACCAGCAGCAGCTGATCTCATTCCCTCTGAGTGTGTCCATCGAGTGACAGAGGTACGAGGCTTCAATGAGCCACAGAAGGAGGAATACTTCAGGAAGAGAATCAGTGATCAGAGTCTGGCCAACAGGATCATCTCACACCTGAAGTCATCAAGGAGCCTCTACATCATGTGTCACATCCCAGTGTTCTGCTGGATCTCAGCCGCTGTTCTAGAGAAGATGTTGAGTCAAGCAGAGAGTGGAGAGATTCCCAAGACTCTCACTCAAATATACACACACTTCCTGATCCTTCAGACCAACATCAAACATGAGAAGGACTATGAGAAGAATGTGTCAGATGAAGACATGATCCTAAAACTGGGGAAACTGGCTTTTCTGCAGCTTGTGAAAGGCAACCTGATCTTCTATGATGAAGATCTGAGAGAGTGTGGCATTGATGTGACAGAAGCATCAGTGTACTCAGGATTGTGCACTCAGATCTTCAGAGAGGAGTTGGGCTTGTATCAGGGGAAAGTCTTCTGCTTTGTTCATCTGAGCCTTCAGGAACATCTAGCAGCTCTGTATGTGCACCTCTCCTTCACAATCAACAACATCAATATCTTTGACCAAACCAAGCAAAGTGTGTTGTCTAAGATTTTTAACCAGAAGAAATATAATTCATTATCTGAGCTGCATCAGAGAGCTGTGGATGAGGCTTTACAGAGTAAAAATGGACATCTGGATCTTTTCCTGCGTTTCTTTCTGGGTCTCTCAGTGGAGTCCAATCAGACTCGCTTACAAAAACTACCGACACAAACAGGAAGCTGCTCCTACAACAAACAGGAAACAGTTCAGTACATCAAACAGAAGATCAGAAAGAATCGCTCTTCAGAAAAATCCATCAATCTGTTTCACTGTCTGAATGAACTGGGTGATGATTCACTGATGCAGGAGATCCAAGATTATCTGAAATCTGGAAAAATAAGGGAAGCCAAACTCTCCTCTTCACAGTGGTCAGCTCTGGTTTATGTGTTGCTGACATCAGAGCAGAAGATGGATGTTATTGATCTAAAACAGTTTATTGGAGCACAAATGAAAGCAGATGAAGTTCTTCAGTATTTGATACCTGTAGTTAAAGAATCCAGATCAGTTTGGTAAATAACACTGAAAACAATCACTCCACTTTAAAAACTTGACCATATATATGTGACCACATGAACACTTTTTTGCAACCACTTTTCCTTCCCTGCAAATTTAATTACTGAAACATTAATTTAAAATCTAAAGAAAGGCCATTTACTTGTTTTCATTATAGTTCTGTTTTGTTCTTTAAACAGGTTATGTGGATGTAATCTCACTGTTCAGTCTTGTGGGAGTTTACCATCAGTTTTACAATCCCTAAACTCTGTCCTGAGAGAGCTGGACCTGAGTAACAATGACCTGAAGGATTCTGGAGTGAAACTTCTTACTGATGTACTGAAAAGTCCAAACTGTCAGCTGGAGATACTGAGGTACATGGTTTTCAATCAAATAAATTAACAAAATAGGTAGTGTTTAAACTGTAAAGACTATGTTAATTAACATGCAAGCAGCTCATAATCCAGTGTTTTTAGCATCTCTCTGAATTTGAAAATGCATCAAACATCTGTTTTAATTCAAACATTTTATTTGATTGGTCATCCTAATCACCTAATCATTAAATGATGGTGATGGTGATGGTGATGATGATATTGATATTGATGATGATATTATTATTATTATTATTATTATTATTATCATCAACATCTCTAGAGAGAACAAAGAAAAGAAATTACCATGAGTGCAATTCCATGAGCACATTTAGGTGAATAAAAAAATAAATAAATAAATATATATATATATATATATATATATATATATATATGTGTGTGTGTGTGTGTATGTATGTATGTACTTTTTTTTCAAACTCGCTAAAATACCAGCCTCAGCCTAATCAGAAGTACCTGTACTTAATAGAAATCTATACATCTGACCCTGATAAAAATGCGTTTTTTTAAAGAAAGACGTCAGATGGATTTAGCTGGTTTTGCATCTGAACTCCTCATATATATATATATATATATATATATATGTACATGTATATGTATATGAAGAGTTGAGATGCAAAACCAGCTAAAAGCCATCTCGGTCAAAAATGAGATAATCATACTGAGTGAATGCTACTGACACATATTATACGTCCATCAAATACTTTTTCTTCAAACTCGCTAAAATACCAGCCTCAGCCCAATCAGAGGTACCGGTACCTACATACAAACCTATACATCTGAGCCTGATAAAAATGCTTTTTAAAGAAAGATGTCAGATGGATTTAGCTGGTTTTGCATCTGAACTCCTCATATGTATATATATATATATATATATATATATATATATATATATATATATATATGTACATTGCAGATACACATTTATACTCATGGTGCTCCAGCGATGGCACATGCTTCAGACACCTGTAGCACTAAAGTGTCAATCCCAGATGTATTGTCTCATTTCACTCCACAGGAAACCATAACTACAGTTGAAACCTTCCTTTAGTAACTTCAAATTAAACACTTAAATCATGGAAAAACACCCCACTATGATTGTTTTACTGTTTGTTCTTTATGTATGTGTAGCCTACTTTGCAATATATGGTTTCTTTCAGAGTACTGGTAATTTGGATTTGGTAATGTGAATATTTGACTGAATCTGAATTATGAAACTGTGAATCAATGAATTATTCTGATCCACATTAAAACTTTCATACAACCGTGATCTGTAGGTTAAGACAGTGTGCTCTGAGCAGTGGAAATTTAAAACCACCCACATTTTACCCAGTTTATTATTCTAAATTGTTTCTTTTCATCCTGTTGTATCCTGTTGAGTTCTAATTTCCTATGTTTGTGTGTGTCTTTTATCTTGTTGGCTTCTAAGTATGTTTTCATTTGTTTTAAAAATTGCTGATTAGTTTGTCTCCTATGTCTAGTCTAATTCGTCACTATCTTGTATATTTATACTCCTTGGTTTCTTCAGGTCATGGTGCATGTTTGTTAGCTGCTTTGCTGTGATTATATTTTTCTTCGTCTTTGGACCCTTTTGGACATTTTCTTTGTTAAAGGGGTCATCAGATGCCCATTTTCCACAAGTTGAATAACATATTAAATCAATATCAGATTTGCAAACTCCCTTTATAGTTAATAAAAGTTGTCACTCATCTTAGTTCATCATGATCTCACGAAGTTAGATTTTAATTAATGAAGCTCCCTACACTGCACAGTGAATGTCTTTTGTACACCGTCTACACTTAGTTTGTTATAATGAGAGAAATGAGATTTGTGAGCTTGCGTAACTCAGCACTGAACAAAACTCTGGTGTTTTGAGCAGTGAGTGGATTCTGATTAACACTGTGTTCAAGGAATGAGATATGAGATATATAAGAAGTGTCTGTGATACATTATCTAATGCTTCAAAAATGTGCTGAAAGTAGAATCCTTTGAAGCTCCTCTAAGTGCAAACACAAATATACTGATTGAGTCAGTTGCACTGGTGCTCCTAAATATTTTTACATGGTAAGTAGTAGTTGCTTACTACTAACTACATGCAGTAGTTTATGCAGTAGTTTTTAGTCACAAATGTGACTGAAATGTTTGCACTGTATAGCCCTGCAAATCAGTATACAGAAGTTACAAATTTACCTTAAAAACTAGTGTTAATGCTCCCAACTCACTATCACTTAGCTGAGAGTGCTCTGTGTTTCTCTTACACATGAGCGAGATCCGTCTTACATACCACATAGACCTGACATGCTACATGTAAATAATATGCATTTGTTGCATTTTCTTGTCAGAAATAGTGGTTTTTTTTTTTTTGGAATAAGTCAGCCTTTCAAGGGATAGTTCACCCAAAAATAAAAAATTGATGTTTATCTGCTTACCCCCAGGGCATCCAAGATGTAGGTAACTTTGTTTTTTCAGTAGAACACAAAGATTTTTAACTCAAACTGTTCCAGTCTGTCATTCATATAATGGCAGTCAATGACTACCAAATCTTTGAGAGTAAAAAAAAAAACATACACAAACAAAACCAAATTAAACCCTGCAACTCATGACGATACACTGATGTCCTAAGAGATGAAACGATCAGTTTGTGCGAGAAACTGAACAGTATTTAAATCATTTTTTACCTATGATTCACCGCTATGTCCTACTGTCCTGAGCGCATACACAGGATCTGGCGTGTGACGTGTACACGCTCTGGCGTAGCATACGCAAGCGCCGGAAGCGATCTGTGCTTATACGTCACTCATTGTTTACACTGCATAGAGATTGTGGTTATGACGGCTATTCAAAATGGTATTTACTTGCGCTTATCCTGATTGTTCAAACTGGTTTAAAGCTAAAAGACTACGTTTTCTTGCGCAAACTCATGCAGGATTGTCGACTTTTCACCGTTTCCCAACTTCTGAGCCTGATCACTTGAAGTTATGGTTGCTTGCTCTTCAGCCGGATATAAACACGTCACGCACCAGATGTTGTGCATTCGCACAGGACAGTAGGACATAACGGTGAATCAGAGGTAAAAAATTGATATAAATACTTTTCAGTTTCTCACACAAACTGATCATTTCGTGTCTTAGGACATCAGTGTATTGTCACAAGTCACAGGGTTTAATTTGGTTTTGTTTGTGTATGTTTTTTTTTTCTCTCAAAGATTTGGTAGCCATTGACTGCCATTATATGACTGACAGATTGCAACGGTTTGAGTTAAAAATCTTTGTTTGTGTTCTACTGAAGAAACAAAGTCACCTACATCTTGTATGTCCTGGGGATAAGCAAATAAACATCAAATTTTCATTTTTGGGTGAACTATCCCTTTAAGAACAAACAGCAGCTGGTTTCTTCAGTAATGGGTGGAAGTAATACACAGATTAGAAAATGTAGAAAATTACATCAAATAGATGAAAACAAAAAGTTATGTTGAACTGTGTTTTTAAGTGATGTTTTTCCAGTAACACTGGTGACACAACTCTGGACTGCATTTCCATCATATGATTTATAATGTGTAATTTTTTTTTCCATATACATTTGTTTATAACACAACCCTATAGGAATAATTCATGGCTAAAATGTGTGAAAGAGATTTGTCTGATTGTCACATGGACTATTGCTGTGTTTTCAGATTGTCTGGCTGTATGGTGACAGAGAAAGGCTGTCATTATGTGTTTTCAGCTCTGAGTTCAAACCCCTCACACCTGAGAGAGCTGGATCTGAGCTACAATCACCCAGGAGATTCAGGAGTCAAACTACTCACTGAAAAACTGTTGGATTCAACCTGCTCACTGGACAAACTCAAGTATGTCAGTGACTATGTGCTATATATATACTGTACACATATACATATTTTACATACACGCACACATATTTATATACTGTGTGGAAGTCTTAAGCTACTAGTATTTTCACCAGGTAAAAAAATGGTTTAATGTGTTATTTCTATGTTCTGCTGTAGTGTCAGTAGGAAATATTAGTTTACATTTCCAAACATTCATTTTGCCATTAATTGTAATAATCCATTGAAATATTTGTTTGCACAAGGAGTCTAACAACAGCCAGTGCTCCACACAGAGATCTGATCCCATCATCATCTAGAATGACATTAAGAAACAAAAAACTGAGACAATCCAGTTGCACTATGGCGACGTCTCCAAGGTGCTTCAAGAGACCTACCTGCAAAACTACCTGAAAAAAATAAGTGTACCTTTTCTGTTTCTTCATGTCATTCCAGACTGAATGATGATGAGATCAGATCTCTGTGTGGAGCACTGGCTATTGTCAGACTCCTCATGCAAACAAAAATCTCAATGAATTAGTAGAATTAATGGAGATAGAAGATAGAAATAAGACAGAAATAACTGACATTAAACCATTGTGTGTGTGTGTGTGTGTGTGTGTGTGTGTGTGTGTATACATATATATATATATATATATATATATATATGTATATATATATATAAAATGTAGCAATTCATTTTTTCGGTTTAACGTATTAAAAATATTTAACACAAGTAACGAAAGGGCAGGAATAGGGTTAGACACCCCACTCACAACTGGGTCTGTCACTGTTATTAAGTAACTGTCTGATCGTGGTTATTTCATCTAACTGCGGTCAATTCAGACAACCGCGATTATTGTGCACAGAGGCATTGTGTTTTGTTTATGTTTGTTCATGCTGCTTCACAGAGTGTGTGCTGTCTGTGTTGCCATGATCACTCATTACAAGCGCTTTTTGTGCTTGTCGTTTAAGCTCGGATTTGGCAACGGATGTAACTAAGCCCAACGGATGTTGTTAAAGCATTTGGATTTACTTTTTTATGGTTTCTACCAAGATCTGGCAACATGAGCGAGTCGGCTCCTGTTGCTCTGGTACTGCTTTCCCTGTGATTCACCACACATACTACAGAAGAGAGACACATCTATGCACATTAAAAACCTCATTAACAACTAGTTGTTCAGTTCGGTTTCACACACACTGCATTAAAGCCAAAGTCCGATCCAAGCTTTTTCCCCCCTTCTCCCAAAACAGCTTATACTACTATTTCAGCTATTCCATTCTGTATGTAATAGCAAAGTGATAATATTTAGTTTAGTTTTTTTTTTATTAAGTTAATTTAGAAAAATGTTTGGAGCATGTTTTGTTCGTTAAATATTTGTTTTTGTTTTAAAGGTAACGAACAGCGGCCAGCGGAAGACTGTTCTGTTTTATCAATTTGCCTTCTCAAATCATCACGACTTTAGATCTAAATCTTTAGATGTAAAACAGTTCAAGTATATAACAATACTAGTTTAAACATTAAACCTAGATAAATGTGCGCTATTAGGCACATATCCAAACGTTTGTCCGGAGAGTGGAAGCTGAAGCGTGCTTTGACATGTAGGCGCCAGTGCGAACACTTGATTTTTTTTTTTTTTTTTTTTCAGTGGAAACAATTTAAAAACAATTTGCAATTTAAATTTTTTCTCACAAAGGTAAGAGTAATACATCATTCGGAACTGTAAAGGGTCTACTTTTATATGTGTGCACTCACAATATTAACAAAATGTTACAAACAGTGCTTTTATAAAATAAAGCTTTCTGCCGTCTCATTCTTGAACAGGAGCGCTTCACAAAAATGAACCGAACCTCTGCAAATACATGCCTCACAGACATTATAAATATATATACTGAATGTAAATAGAAAGCTGTAAATTATTGTTTAACAAAATAAAACGAATCGAAAACAAACCTTTTTATGTAATCCACAAAGATGCATTTCTTTCTAAAGGCGCGTCCAAAGAGGAGACCATGAATCAGGATCTATGTGACATTGAATACACTAGTTTATTAATAAATAATTCAAATATCGCCTTACTATTTCCCCCCCGACACATTCATTTGTAATTACTTTTGCCGGTGCTTTGTAGCAAATTTCAGCCTTTTGTGTGCGCTTGAACGAGGATCTCTTCCAGCTGCACTGAAGGCACTGCTGCTGGCTGAGACACTAAATGCCATCAGTCTCGAAAGTGAAAGTCTCGTGTTGTTTCCACCAGTGCTGCAATTTTTTTTTCATCACCATAATTGATGCATGTCTAGGCTAAAAGTGTTATTAACAAAATGTACAAATGTACAATCTTTTCCCACATATCCCTTTGTTACAATTCTGTAACAAATTTTGGATCTCTTGGATAACTGGTTGAAAGTTAACCTGCATAATTTTTTCTAGTCCAGGTACAAGTTTGATTCCCAAATACACTAACCCAGATGAAACCCATTTAAATGGCCATTGCACTTCTAACATATTATTATGGTTTTTAGACAGAGGCATTACTTCTGATTTACTCCAATTAATTTTATATCCTGATAGTTGAGTCATAGTCATAGTTGATCCTGAAGTCATCAATTAAAGAGCACATTGTGGGTACCATTATTTGTGGATTACTAGAAATAAGTAAAAATATCATCAGCATAAAGAAATATTTTATGCTCCTGCTGACCGGCTATAACACCTTTAATATTTGTATTGCTACGTATAGCTATAGCTAATGGCTCTAAGACTAACGAAAAAATAAGGGGCGAAAGGGGGCACCCCTGTTTTGTGCCCCTATGTAATTCGAATCGCGATGACACTATGCCATTACATAACACTGATGCTTGGGGTCCAGTGTATAGTAATTTAACCCATTTAATAAAAATTGATCCAAAGCCAAATCTTCTAAGGGTCTGAAATAAAAAAAAACCATTCAACCCTGTCAAAGGCCTTCTCAGCATCCAAGGAGAAGGCCATGACAGGGTCTGCGACACCTCTTGAGTTCCACATGAGATGTAATAGTCTTCGCATGTCATCTGCTGAAGACCTAGCCCTAATAAACCCAACTTGGTCTGGATGTATAATAGTAGGTAATAAGTTTTCTAATCTCTTTGCGAGTACTTTGGCCAAAATTTTCCCATCTACATTGCCGAGTGAGTTGGGTCTATAATTTGCACAGTGTTGTGGGTCTTTTCCTTTCTTGTGAATTAGAGTGATTATGCTGGTTCTCATACTTTCCGGAAGTTTACCAGTTATCAATGCATTCTGAAAGACAGAGCAATTTAGGTGGCAGAAATTCAGAGAATTTTTTATAAAAGTCAGAGGGAAAGCCATCTTCCCCTGGGGCACGACCAGGTTTGAGATCACGTATGGCATCCTTAATTTCCTCTAATGTGATATCATTTTCTAGAGAGTCCCTATCAAATGTAGACAGACATGGAATCTGTAGGGAAGAGAAGAATCTGTCGTATTTTTCAATGGGTACTCCCCCTTGTGATGTATAGAAATTTGTAAAAACCTTATTCATTTCTTTTCCATCTGTAATCTGTTTATCTTTATCGTCAAGGATAGAAGAAATAAATTTCTGCGTGCTCAGCTGTTTGACTCTATGTGCCAAATATTTACCTGCTCTCTCACCTTTTTCATAATAGTTTTGTTTTGTGCAAAATAGGGCAAATTCAGCTTTTTTCTGTATAATATCATTCAGCTCCAATTTCAGACTATTCAATTTATTAAAAGTTGCAGAATCCGGATGACTGTAATTTTGTTTTTTCAAAGACCTAATTGTTTCTTCCAGTTTAGTTAATTTTTCACATTCCATACGTTTGCGTAGCGAACAGTGTTGAATAAGCCTACCCCTCAAGAAGGCCTTAAAAGCATCCCATGTTATACCAGGATCAGAGACAGAGCCCTCATTATATAACCAATAGTCATCCATTGCTGTTTGTATGAAGGAACATGAGGTCTCATTTTGCAATAATGAATTGTTAAAGCGCCATCTTGTATTTTTCCTATTGTTTGCAGTCGTAATGACTACATCCACTGGAGCGTGATCTGAGAGAACAATATTTCCGATTGAAGCTGACTGTAACTGACTCACCAGTTGTTTTGAAATTAAAATATAGTCAATCCTTGAGTATGACTGATGAGGATTTGAGAAAAATGTGAAATCTTTCTCTAGGGGGTGCACTGTACGCCATATATCTATCAGGCCACATTCATCCATCATAGTGTCTATTGCTGAGTGCAATAATAAAGTGATCTGTTTGTTACTAGACTTATCAAGATCTACATTTTGAACTTGATTAAAATCTCCACCTAGTATTATGTTAGAATTGCCAATATTCCTAATAATATTGCAGATTTCATTAAAGAAATCTGGAGACATCACATTAGGGGCGTAGATATTCATAATAGTACATTTCTGTCCTTCTAAGTTTGAATCCAGAGCTATCCATCTGCCTTCCTGGTCATTATATGTTTTATGGACTTTAAAGTCTAAGCCTTTCCTGATCAAAATAGCGACACCTCTACTCCTTGTATTAAATGTACTCGAGTAAACCTGATCAATCCATCCCCGTTTAAATTTCTCAGATTCCTCAGCACTAAGGTGGGTTTCTTGCAGCACAGCTATATCAGATTTGTTTTGCTTGAGATATGTAAGAATTTTCTTACATTTAATTACGTGGTTACAACCTGAAATATTCCATGAAATGATTTTTGTGAATACCATATCTCTTAACTATAGATTAAAGAGAAATTAAACATTGTTTTTTCCATCAGTATAGTAACACTTACTGTATGCAACTGTAAAGTCTAACCCAAAACCTCCAATATGCACCCAATATGTAAGGCAAAATAACACAACAAAAATGTCAACCCAACAATTAACAACAGAAAAACTACAAGACCTAAGGCCCTCCCCCCTCCAACCCTTTCCAATATTAGAAGGCTGCATCCCTTTAACACAATGCTCCCAGTATATTGACTTACTCCTCATGTTAACTCTGTTAACGATTCATTCTCCTGTGGATGTCACCCGACTTAGAGAATACACATGTATAACAATTAACTTAGAAAGCATAACTGAAATGAGTAAAAAATATTCCAACCGCATAACGTTATTCAGTTCAAAATACACTTACTGTCGTAACATAACTGTGACGAGTGGGGCGGGGCCGAGAGCCGTGGGAACGGAACGAGGCCGGTGGAGTATAATGATAATGAGCGACACCTGCGCCACTCACCGGTCTCGATTCCCACGGAGGAGCTCCGGAAGGAGGACCAGGCCTGGACCTCTCTCGTCTTGCACTGTCGTCGCTCCTCCTTTTATCCTTCCGGAGCTCCTCCGTGGGAATGGAGGCCGGTGAGTGGCGCAGGTGTCGCTCATTATCATTATACTCCACCGGCCTCGTTCCGTTCCCACGGCTCTCGGCCCCGCCCCACTCGTCACAAAAGTTAATTAAGTAATATCTTGAGCATATACAGATTATTCAGATTATTGCAAGACAATTATTATTATTATTCATCAAAAATAAACTAGGCGCCTATCTTTAGCGATGCAGCACAGGGAGCCGTTTAGGTAATATCTTGACCATATACAGATTATTCAGATTATAGAGGTAGTTTTAGAAAGGTGTCTATTACTTGACTTCTTGGTATTATACCATACTTACTGATCAACAAAGTTTGTGTAAGCATTTCCTTAAAGCACTTCTTCCCATTGACTCCTTTCCAGTTTATTTGTTTGGCTACTGCATGTGAGAAAAGCCTTGAAATTATGTTCCATGTGACTCTTTTGGTGTTTTGTCCTCCAGTAGCACCCAGAGCAGATATCTGAAAAGACAAAAACACATTATATAAAATTAGTTATTTTCAGTTAGAGCAGAGTATATAGTAGTGTAGAGAACATGTTTGAGAGCTATGTTTGTAAACCTTAAAACTGATGTAAACCACAGAACTACAAGAAGAGTAATAAGCAATTTCAGTGACAGCTATATGCAACATCTTACACAATTCAGCTGTTATCATACAAATGAATACATGCAGTGGTCTTTGTGACTGGATATGAAACAGCCAACAAAGTAAAATGATCCCAAACATAACTATGGTGCACTCTCTTCATTTTATCAAATGATCATAATCACATCTGTTCATTTTACAGTCCTGCTACTAGCCTTTTATTTAGACTAAACCCCCTTTCCTTCGGGTGAGGAAGCTGGCATTTTGAGTGGCATTTGCACATCCTGCCATGCGGGTGACTTTATGCCACTGCAATAGATGCATTTTGCAGTATTAAGATTAACAATAAAAGGATGATAGATCATGGGAATGATCAAAAATTGACATCCAAACTTTTATAAAATGAAAAAAAACAAAACAAACAATAACAACAAAAAACATACCATGTTTTGTTTAGCACTTGCATTACTTGAGTCTTCCTCCATTCCTCCAACTCCTCAACTTCAGGCATAGTGGTCAGTGGAATATTGATGTTGTTCATTTCAGCCACAAGAGTTTCTGTCCCCAGTCTCACAGCAAGATTGTTCACAGCAATAGCAACTTGCATTTGCTGTTCCTTCATATGTTCCAACAATGTTAGAAAAAAGGAAACATTTAAAGACCAAAAATAAAGGTTTTCTTAATATATATCATTTTAAAAATTGGATGTTGTAAATTAAAAGGCTTTTACCAGAGCAAGGAATTGGTGCATTGTCTGTCTTTCCCAGTCTAAATGTGGGCCTAAAGGAATGCTCATCTGACAGAGGCATGGCAGAGATCTGGTCCATAGAGCTTGATGGTGTGTGAGAGACAGGCATTGCAACTGGAGGCACTGAGGCTAGGAAAGGCATCGTTCTTAAGCTCATTGGTTTTGCCTATAAGTAATGACTCTGATGAACAAAGCTTGCAAAGAAACAATTATTTAAAAAAAAAAGTACCAGTGTAATAACCATCTTAAGAATGCATCCTATCTGGAAAATGGCCAGAGCAGTGGCGCAAAGGACTGGAAGGCATGCAAGATGTACTTAACCCTTTCACACGTGAGTTTAAAATATTTTAGCTGAGCCTCCTGCGTGAGTTTTTTTAGGCGTCCGTTATTTTAGAATGTATCGCTTTATAGTTTCCATGGTGACGTGTCGTGTTTGTCATGTGACACAACGCAGCCACAATAGCGCTTTATGACACATGTATCACTTTTATATCGTTTTTCCCTTTTTATTATTAATATTCACAAACGTGCTCACTGTATTACGAAATATCTGATATTCCGATTCTGAAATATGTGCAAGTAAATGTATTTGGAGGTTTAAAAACTTTTATAATGAGCGTGTTAGTTGATCTATACTGGGTGATGGGCGCCGCCATGTTAGTTCGCGCTAGTTTCCCGAAAAACATTAAACTAAGTCTCTGGTGAGCTGGGAGAAGAGCAGAGTAAACGTTATAGTAACCTACACAATGTGTATATGATATCAATAAAACATGTCATCAGATATCATTTGTAAGGATCATTATTACCGCTTCCATAGACATCGGCGTGTATTTTGCAAACTATAAATGCATCGTTTTACTAGTACTTATGTGTATTTAAATGTCTGGAACCTAAAATAAGCATTATATGGTTGAAAACACTTAATAGTTGCGATAATATGACAAGCGCTCCGCGCGTCTGATCTGGTTTAGCGTCAGCCAAAGCAGATTTGAATTCAGCAGTTGATCACGTGACGCGCTGAACGTTCGAATCACACCGGTGTGATCGTACGCGTGAAAGGGTTAAGGGGACAGGTGCTGCTATGATAAAAGTATCTATCTTGTTTGTTTGTTTTTGTTTGGCATTGTTAAAAACTTGAACAAATTGCTTTAAGAGTAAGAACTGCTTGTACTCAAACAGACATACTAAATATTCAATTAACCTACACTATGTAGTCTTGTAAACTTAGTCTACACAATACTACACTTGACCCTTTGTGGTACTGCAAGACAAAATATCCATTCTACAAAGAGCCCAAATATATTTCTAAACGTATTTTAAATGGTAGATAGGTGCCATAATCTCAGAATATGAAACCTTGGTTTAATTTTTCTCTTCCTTGTGACTTCCTGCTCGTCATCTGTTTGTAACTCAGAGGTATTACAGGTCAGTGAGGTCCTCAGTTTCTTTCTTGCTTTAAGGTAATCACCTGATCAGAATTCACACACACACAAAAAAAAACTGACAACAACAAAAAAAAAAAAAAAACAAATAAATAATTTGTTCACTTCTGCAAACTCACATGCAAGAAATGATGACTGTGTCAAAAATGCATACACAATATACACTATTAAATACATTTTGTGTTATTACACATCCATTTTAGTAATTACTGAACTGGTCTATAGAATTTTATAATAGTCTGTCTAGAAGGAGTTTATGGTGCTACACTATCCCCTTTTCTGTGAAAAGCAGCTATTGCAAATACGTGACAATGTTTCCTTCTGTTCTAAACCCGCTTAGTCCAGACTGGTAAATTTGTGTAGATTAATGTATACATTATAGACGTAGAAACTATTAACAATTTGAATTTTAAACTTATTTAAACTTATTTTTTTAATTTTTCACAAAATTATTTCACAGAGTTGGTGTATTTCATAACACAAATAAATTTGTTTCTAAAGCAGATCTATACCAGCTCTTGAGAGAACATGAACATCATATTTTTTCCAGTCTGCTCCTGGCTGCTCACATTTTTGAACAGCCCTGTTTATGGGTTCATCGCTTCTATAGTTTGGCCATGAAGTGACACCATCCTCAAACCATGATTCTGATATAATGTTGACAGTCTTTGATTCCATAAATTCGACAACTAAAAACATCTGAAAAAGAAGTTGTTGCAGAAATTGTTACATATTTTAAAAGATGATCCATATGATATACAACAATGGAAACACTTCTTTAACATTGTCCTTCACTCCATATATTTGCATTCTTTGATCAATTCTGTTATTACCAGCATTACCAACTTGCCTTTTCCTGCAAAAGATTTAAAATTACACATGCACAAGGAACAACATACACGTAATCTGTTAAAATTACTGTTATTAAATTTAATTAATAATTAATTAATGTTAAAAAAATTTATTTCAGTTAAATAACACCAACATTCTTTAAAGGGGTGGTTGACTGTGATTTTACTTTTTTAACTTTAGTTAGTGTGTAATGTTGTTTGAGCATAAACAGTTACAATGCTGAAAGTTCATTGCAAACAGAGATATTGTAGTTTAATGCCTACAAATACGGCTGGTAGGGATTACAACTAACTACTTCCTGGGTTGGTGACATCACAAACCCTCAAGTTTACTTAGTCCATGGTCTGTCAGGATATTGGATTCTGATTGGCTGGCAGGTGTGCAGTAAAACTGTTTATTGCACAGGTAGTTCCAAGTCAGTTAATAACCGTTTTATATTAATGCACTGCTTTAATGAGTGTGCACCAAGCAACAACCTCCCACTCTCTCTATTGAAACCAACACGGAAGTGACTTAAACTGCAATTCATTGACTGGCCGCTAGAGACTGGCTCCAAAAGGAAGTCAATCCCATAGACTCCACATGTTAAAATGCCCAACTTTACAGCAGAAAAAAAAAAAATGTTTACAGCCTGGTACAAAAAGTGGTTTTGGTCTATATAGCTAATTTTGCCCTTCATGTCAACTGTGAGGGGGGTGAATTTTTTTATAACTCATCTGTTTAAATTATATCAAGCCTTAAAGTTCTGCATAATTTAGGACGTGACCACTTGAGTGACAGGTGGATTGCCGCTGCTGTCACCACCATCACACTAAGCGGGCGTGGTTTCAGCAACCAGCTCCACCCACGTCCCGCCTCTTTGCCCATTTTCAATTATTCAGAAGTGACGTGCAGTGACGCGATTCCAAGATGGTGACGGCCGACTCCCGCCCACTAAGAGCTCCAAAAATGCCCTTCAGAAACCTACGGGGGACATCACGGACACTACGTCCATATTTTTTACAGTCTGTGGTGTGCACACAAAGTGCACACCATAGACTGTAAAAATCTTCAGCTGGCATGTTCCCCTGACAACACAGCATGGTGTCTGTCAGCAGTTGTCACTGTTTTAAGGCATAACTTAAGCATAAAGCATAATTGTTGCAAATAAACATACATTTTATATTTTAAAAAGTTTTATACATATTCGATTTTATGTATTATATAACATATTTTAAAACCTTAAACTACTACCTAACTACAAATTAAACATTGTTTGTAGTTCATCGCAAACAAAATAAGCTATGCTATATAAATAAATACGCTCAGTGAGAGCAGAGCCCCAAAGCTCGTGGCCAGTGGTTAATGATATAAACGGGAATCACCCACGAAATCTCCCGCGAGCCGCGAACCAATAAATTCTTTAAAATCAGCTGTGGGGCGGAGTTTGCACTGAAGTGGATTGGGGGGGAAATTGCACTTGCGTGTCATGTGCCTGTCTGTCAAAGGAAGGAAGCCACACCCTATTTTGGAGTGCCCACCCTGAGTTCTCGCCCCCCATCTGGAGATCTCCAGGCTGCAGTTATATACCCCTCATGCTTTAAGCTTAGGTGCCCTGCTCACTCCAAAGTCTAAACTCTCTCAAAGGGAGTAGGGCATAGGGATGATTATTTACAGTTACAGGAATTTACCCTGTGAACCATTCGGTACGAATACAAGTATCGGTGCACCCCTAATATATTGCCCTTGGGGTGCCAAACTTAAAGAGGCACAAAATCACTCTCACAAACCTTTTCCTGGACTGTTCCCAGCTGGTGGAACGACCTGCCCATCTCATTTCAACCAGCTTTTGCCATTTAAAAAAAAAAAAAAAAAAACCTGTAAAGACAAACCTTTTGTCAGCACTGGACCAATTAATACTAGCACTTTCTTCTATTCTATTCATTAAAAAATATCTTGCTATGTGTACTGTACTAGACTGAGACTTGCTACTGCACTTTTATATTGTTGCCCTCTTGTTGATTTGATTGCTTCTGTTGTTCTATTGTGCTTCTATCATTTGCAATTCGCTTTTGATAAAAGCATCTGCTAAATTATTAAATCTAAATGTAAATGCAAACAGTTGATGGTAACCATTGAATTCCACAGTATTTTCTTCCTACATTTTTCAAAATTTCTAATGCAGTGGTTCTCAACTCCAGATCTCGTGTACCACCACTCTGCACATTTTGTATCTCTTAGTCTGATCACTTCAGATGCTTGTTCTATTTGACTGTAAGTGTCCTGCAAAGTGGACATCACAGGATATTGCATCATGATTCCAGTTCGAAGGGAGGGTACATCTTCCATTCAAAGGGCATTAAATGATCCCAATCATAAGAGAGACATGCAGAATATGCAGAGCAGTATTACGTTAGGACTGGAATTGAGAAGTGTTCAACAAAAGAAAGAAACTCAAACAGGTTTGAAACTACTTAAGGGTACTTTTTTTTTTTTTTTTTTTTTTTGAGTGAACTATCCCTTTAATGGAACAAGTTGTCTCAAATAGGCTTCAGCAAGTAGTTTATTACCATTCATTGGGGATACTCACATGGTCAAAATTCAGTATCCAGAAACCTTTGTGTAGTAAAGCAGCTCTTCAGCAGTTCTTTTGTCAAGTCAGTCTTTTTTGTTTTGTCTCTCACTACTAAACCCTCCTAGACCCTCACCTTCCACAACCCCCCACCTATATCCCGGAACTAAGTGATGTTTTCTTAAGTTTCGGGAGGAGCACGCACAGATAATTAACACGGCCAATTCGTCATCAGCAATCACACTCCCTATCGAGTCAGCATGAGAGAATCCCTACAAATAACCAAAGCAGTCTTACCGTCATTTTTCTTGTCTCGCAGCATCCCTCCACCACCCCGACTCCTCACCTTCAGCCCATTTCCTTCCCGGGGGGCACTTTGGGCTCGGGCTAAAATGCCTAGCTCTGACCCCTTTCCCCAGGCAGGGGCAGTGCCCCGGGCTCGGGATGATTACCGAGCTTGGAGCCCTCTCCTGGACAGCACGCTAAACATGCATCACCTTTACTCAGTTTATTATACGTAAGTGTGAACTCGTGAAAGGAACTGTGGGTATACAAGAGGGGCATGACAACAAATTTATCATTGTGAGGAAAGAGCACACTCTTGTGAGAGATCTGTGATGCTTTGGCTACCCTTAATGGCCCTGTAGGCTCAGACACAATAAATACTCTGAGAAAATCTGAGTTCACTGAATAATTGAAGAAACTGACCATGTCTGTAAAAACTCGAAACACTACATATATTCCCTCCACAGACTGAACAATGTTATGGATAACACAAATGTCTCTGCCTATAGCAAAAACATTGTCACCTGTGGAAAGTTTCACAGACCAATGTTCAGTCTGCAGCTCCCTCTACTGTGCTGTTGTTTGAAGACCATCAGGAACAGGTCCAACATAATGTTTCATTCTTAAAGCTTTAGAGAGCAACTCAACAGTACTGATTTTTTCAACCTCTGATAACCTTCTTATTATCTGCGCAAGGGGAAATTCTGGCTCTCTCACAAACTTCTTCAGTGTACAGAGGTAATTTTCATATGGAAGCGCTGAGATGGAGTCTAAAAAACCATGCAGTTTGGCATCACCTGACAGGTGGACCAAGGCATGCACATTATACACTAGAGCATCTCTTCCATAAAGCTCCCCATCATGGTTTACTAATGTTGTTAGCAGCGTGTTTGTGTAACTGTTAAACAAAGAACACAGCTGAGGACTGACAAGAATGCACATACCTGTATAAAATAACAAAGTTATTATACAAAGCACAATCTAAGTACGGTGCCAGAGCAACAGAACCAGTATACAACAGAAACTGTCTAAGTTCGGTAGCTTTCCAACGGTCCAGTTCTCTCAAAGATCTTGGCTTACTTGCAAAGTCAACTGGTATGTATGCACGCATCTGAGACAGACTTTGAGAAATACGGTCAACACAACCGGAGGACAAGCAGAATTTCCAAGGACCTCTCAGCCAAAACTGTAACAACTTGCGCATGACACCTAAACATGCAAGGTGCATGTAATCTAGAGGGAATCTGGTCACCATGCCCACATCTAGACCAGAAAACCCATGTGGTCCGTCATGATGATGGTCCTCGTCAGCTCTCTCTGCAAATGATAAATCAGTCCGTAACACAAAGTCACTCTGGGGGTCTGTCATTCTGTTGTTCAAATAAACACCTGGCTGGCAACACTTGTCACACCCATGATAACCATTGTGAGCCTTTGTGTTTTTTACAAAACCTCTAGAAGGGGTATCACATACAACAGAGTCCAGTTCAAAGAAAAGCCTTTTTTCTTTAAAACAGACTCCTTCCTGCTGTTGCTTTAACTCGTGGGTAAAGTCTCTCAAGAATTCATCAGGGGCACTGGGTTTTCTTGTACCACAAAAGAGCCCGATAACAACAGGTTCTTTCATTGGGACATTTACCAAAAGTCCTAAAATGGGCCATAACTGTAAATTTGTACTCTTAAACAATGGCAAGCCATCAATATTTAATTCGAAAGTAAAGCCATCTGCAACCTTTTCAATTAGCTGGGTTAGGGTGTTACCAATAGCTGTCAGGATACCTCTATAATGATAGATGTCACCACATTTTTGTTGGACTTTATATTCAGTTTTTGTTTTAAGGATGGTTCGAGCATCCTTTGGGAGTTCTGGGTGGTACACTCAACAAACTAAGGAGGGCTATGAGGGCAACTAAAGAAACACCAAACTGTATAGACCAGTTGGCTATTCTTTCAACCAGGCTGACTGGCTCATCTGCAACCTCTGTTTCAGATTCAGAGTCAGGCTCTGAAACATTTTGTTTCAGTCAATCCTCCAACATCATCTGCGCAAACAGATTCTAAATGCTCATCTGTCTGAGAGAGTCTTGAGTCATTGTCATAGTTGGCTCTGGCTGTAAGTCTTCTGCAATGTCATGCAGTCGTTTTTCAAGTGAAACTCAAGCCCTCCATCTGACTCCAGAGCTTGTTAAAGGCAGTTCCCTCCTTTTCATTGTCTCTAAAAAAGATTAATTATGACCAAAAAAATTTTCAGTGTTTGATACTTTACAGTGTTTTACAATCAGCAAATTTATTTACCTGTTATTAGCCCTTTTCACACATACATACTGGTAAATTGCCATTAAGAGATCATGTTTCTGGCAATTTACTGGAATGAGAAGTTGTAACATTACCAATAAATTACCAGTAATCACCTCTGCAAGAATGCAAAATGAGATTACCAGTATGAGCATGTACTAGTTCAGAACACGGTGACGTAAGACATCTACATTAGGCCAATCCTAACAATATGAAGCAGATACATTCATGCATTTACTGACGCTGTGTAGTTCGGTTTGTGGTTGTCTAAAACAGTGTTTCACAACCAGGGGCGACGGGGCCACTCTGGGGTCCCATCTGTCGAGAGAAGGGGTGCCGTGCAAAAATCCTTTAAGATTTTTAAATTGCTAAAGTGGTCAAAAATTATCTATTGTATAATATCCATGTCTGATGTCACAAAATATTAGCGATCCACTGAAATTATGGTTGCCGAAAATGAGTTCACCGCTCAGGTTTCACTTTCATGTGGTGTGACGCTCTGCATAGGTTATGATCCCGCTCATATGGCATTCATTTTCATCAGAACAGCAAAGTTAACTCAGTCCAAATGAGCCGACAGGAAACATCTATGTTTATGGACAACTCAGGTAATGCTGCCATCTCATTCATTGATCTGCTAATCGCTACATTATGCTCACGTGTTCGGATAATAATAGCTTTCTAGGACTTAACATTATTTGTATAATTGGCAAAAAACTAAACAAAAACAAAAATAACATCAACAACTGTACGGCAGTATATTCTGCAGTTCTATACTTTTCAAGGTATTATGGCTACACAAATGAATCAAATTTCTGATTGTGATTAAAATTACAGACACCACAATTATAAATAGTTCAAAGGCACAATTACAAAAAGAATAAATAAATAAAAGTCCACTTACATTATTCTGCTTTCTTAACTGTGTGTGTGTGTGTGTGTGTGTGCACCTTGGAATTATCATGTTTTGGGGAGCAAATGTCCCAACAAGGATAGTAATACCAGTAAATTTTGACCTTGTGGGGACATTTGTGAGGTCCCCATGAGGAAACAGACTTATAAATCATGCAGAATTAGTTTTTTTGAGAAAGTAAAAGTGTGCACAGTCTCCTGTGAGGGCTAGGTTTAGGTGTAGGTTAGGTGTAGGGCGATAGAAAATAGGGTTTGTACAGTATAAAAACCATTACGCCTATGGAATGTCCTCATAAAACATGTAAACACAACGTGTGTGTGTGTGTGTGTGTGTGTGTGTATTTTTCTTACAGGTTATCTTAAGGGTTTTATTTCTGTTTCATTTTTTTATATTTAAACAAGAAACTTAAAATGTGGCATGCGGTTGCTTCAAACAATGGTATAAAGCTATTTAAAACATCACACAATGTAAATTGTAATATATGATAGTAATATATATTATATATTGTAATATATTATAATTATAATCATAAATTAATAATCTTAATTACAATTTCAAGGGAATAATCAACAATTATGATTTTTGTCATAATCACAGCCCTGCAAGGTCTCATATCGAAGTTAGAAATTCAAGTATTGTGATAGGGTGCCACAAATTAGTTACAATTTCCAATGGGTGCCGCGTCTAAAAAAAGGTTGGGAAACACTGGTCTAATACGATGTCTTTGCGCCAAAAGCAACTGCATGAACATTTGATCCAAAAACTAAAACATCAACAAAAACACTGGTCATTTTTTAAATTCCGTTTTTTTCCATTTTAATTTTTCCTTTTTAATGGTAAAATTCAATTTTATTAATCAAAGAGCATGTCTAATTAATTAAAATCATAAAACTTATACCATTTCACATTCTGTGTTTTAGCATGTCTAATTATTTGAATGCATATTTAATTTATTCAAATTTATTCTTAAAATAACCTTATGAAAGATCTTTTTACCCTCAAAAATCCTGTGTTGTGTATTTAAAATGTTCTGGTTATCAAATGAAGGCATAAAACATTAATTTAATTTATCTTTAATTATTGAAATTTAAGCAAACTTTTTTTGCCAAACAAAGGGGAATTTACCATTAAAATTAAAACATGGAAAAAATGTTGTGTGATTATAACCTAACAATGACTTCAAGTTAAACCGGACTTTTATTTTGACGGATTGCCGTGTCTACCTTTACATTTGTGTGTGTACATGATATAACGCTAGTTTTTCTAAAATGGAACGGTCAAATGCTCATGAAGTAAGTCTCAGCACACACTGTTCATGTATTTATGTCCATTTAGTGAGACAACAGACACTGAAATCATTGTGAGCGTCACAAACTCTTCAGTGTGTGTAATAAACAAAACCGCTCGTCTGCTCCATTCATTAAAACAGAGACACGCAGAACATGTAGGATTCACATTTAAATGGTATTTTTACGGCATAATATTTACAGATACTAGTCCATATTGTGGTTTGGTTTAAGTGTGATGACCTACTTTTGATTAATTCATTCAAACTTTGACAAATTCCTAACAATCCGCGTTATTCAGGATATTCAGTTTTTATGATTGGATTCCACGATTCCGTCCGCGTTTTCCGCATCGTGGAAATCATAGGGCCCTACATTAGTAACCAGGATGCTATCGCTCTGAAACCACCTGCAAGTTACATTCTTAGCGACTCACAAAACAAACCACCAGCATATAAAAAACTACTCTCTCTCTGACCTTACAACATAAAGTATGTAAACAAACTTACACTTGTACTACACAATGGAGTTTATTTAATTACAAAATCATACATTAAAAATATGTGTATCGATATAAATAAGGTAAGGAATCTCTATCTCTGTGTACTTGTCAGTTTGTTGCTTTTCTTTACAACTATTCATCAGTCTACTTTACATAGGTGTACTGCAGGGCAAAACCAAATTGAGAAAGTCATTAAGATGAGTAGTCCTTTACAGTACATCTTAAGGCCCATTCACACCAACGATGATGTCTATAATGAAACAATAAAGATATAGTTCTAAAAATGTCAAAACAAAAAAGAAAAAAAAAAAGTTCAGACAGCTATAACGATATAGATGTAAGCAGGCAGGACTCGTAGGAAGCGTGTGAGATCCAAGTGCAGGCTTTATTCAAACAGATCGTGGTCAATACAGGCAGGGTCGATATCCAAACAGACAGTGGTGTCAAAGACAAAACAATAGCGTAATCCACAAAACAGGCACAGTCCAATAACCAGAGAGAGCAGTCCGAAAAGTAACAAATAAACAAGGCAAGGAACGATAGCAAACTAGACAGAACTATGGCGTGAAACAAAAAGCAAAACTATGATAATAAAACAAAACCGTGACAATGACAAAACAGAGCAATGAAAACAGGGAAAAATGCTTGGTAGAGTCCACAAGAGCAAAACAATACTTTGCAATGTCTGTTTGTAAATGGCCTCCTTTTATGGCCACCAAACAGGAAGTTACCAACGAGGCAGCAGAGGGAGCAGCAACAGTCAGTTCATGAGTAAGGGCTCCCTCTGCTGGCGTGGCGTTACAATAGAGAAACAATATAATTGGGATCACTTTTACATTTTTTTTTCCAGCTGCTAAATGATCAAACATTGAGATCTATTCAGAATTAATTCCAATATAAAGGGTTTGCATATTTAAAGCAGCAGATAACATTGCAGAAAAGCTCTTTGCCATCATTGCTTGATAAGTTAAGCCCATTTCTAAGATGCTGTAAAGAAAATAAATATCTGGAAAACAACTGGTTATACCATCGGAATGAATGGTAAAAGTGTTAATGGAGATAAGATCATTATGCCAGTCTAGCAAATAGTTTAATTAAACATAACAGTATCTCAGGGATCCAGCACTAGTTTCAACATCTTTGTCTTGTCTCCTTTAAAGTTGCAGTGAAAAGAACACAACACAACATTATTTCCATTCCACTACATTGACTAAGTTAGTGAAATTGACTGCTAGATTGGATAGATTCACAGTTTGGATGCATTAAAAACGTAGCATGCTGAGGACATCGGCTGGTTACATCAATGTAAATGCAACAGCAGGAAATGAAATCTGATGCAACACTAAGAATAGTGCTGAATTCTCCCACATCCTCTCATCTACTCATAAGCACAGTTTTTTTTTTTCCAATGGTGTCTCAATGAAACATAAAGCAGCTGCAGATCACATCCACTTTGAAACTGCAGCGCACAGGCTTAGAATAAGCACATTTTATAGTTATAGTTCTGCTTATAGTTCTCCTTCTTGGTGCAAACGGGCCTTCAATCTTTAGCAAGCTTTTGTTATTGGGGATGCTGGTATGCTGTTCACCACAGTGATCATGGACATGTTTTCCATGACACATCAGTCACACACTATCTTTAATCAGTAGCTTGAGGTGATGAATTGCTTGTGCTTAAATGACACATACACTGCTAGATAGTGATCGACCGATACTGATTTTTTTTTACCGATACCGATTATTTGCATAATTATGTGCCCGATAACCGATATGCAGAACCGATATTTATTTACTCTCATAAAGTAAATCAGTGACTGAGTAAATTAAGTCCATACTTCACTTTGGTTTTTCCTCCTTTAAGTCATCTTAAAAAGTGTTGATAATTAGCATATACCAAACAAATATAACAAACAAAACATCATATTTTGTTGTATTTCTCAACTGGTATGTTATATCAGAATTACTAATATTGTTTTCGTCGTTCTATTCTGAAACGCCTATTTAGGACCTATTAAATAAGTAGTATATACCCTACAGCTTGTGTCAAGATTTTTGATTGATGACTTCCGGCGTAACCTCTGACCTTACCCCTCCCCCTCGTGACCTTGAGAGTGCCTAGGGCTCATGACCCATGACCTTCAAATAATGTCCAGATGTGGAAATGACATGGTTTTAGCATAATTAAAATTCCAGCGATGACCCGTGACCTGTTAATGATCTCCGGTGCGGCAATATGAAGAATGATGGTTGTTGAACTCTGACCGGTGATAAATGAAGCCCTGAGGATAATTTCTGATCTTTTATGGTCCATTTTGAACTCTCACATCCGGGGACCATCTGACGTCCACATGTCCGGTTGCATTCCATTGCATGCGGTTTCAGGCTCTCTCTCTCTCTCTCTCTCTCTCTCTCTGTCTCCCTGGGATGTGAGAAAGATGTGGGTTTTTAAGGACAATATCAAAATGAGTAAACAATTTTAAGAGACCATTTTAAGAGACACCAAATGTAAAAATAAGTAAAAAGGGGAATTGTGGGGCCCCGACATGTCTGGACATGTCAAATGTTTTGTGGCAGCTTTCCATAGACATAATTCGATTCAATTCATGTTTATTTGTATTCCCCACATTTATTTGTATTCCCCCCCCATAGATACACATCGTCCTAAAGCAGTTTCACAGAAAATTAAAGTTTCTACATTATATTAATACATTTTATACTGTATCACCCTCTAAAGCTACCCATCACAGTAAACTTTCAGCATTTGTATTTTCTATAAACAACATTTATTTTAATTTATAATTTAAAAAAGCTATTATGTTCATGGGAACAAATCTTGCTCAGGGCAATCATTTGAAGTATTACTACACAACAAGAGAACCACACACACACACACACACACACACACACACACAAAATTAAATATATTTTAAGACATTTACTCTTATGTAAAAATGTATATAAATAAAAATACGATAAATATAAATCATCTTACAAAAAAATATATCCTCGTGCAAAGATGGCCATTCTGCGAAAGAAAGGCTTACAAAAATTTGCTTAGTTTAAGTTGAAATATAAAACCGCAGTGTGAGTGCTCTTCACACAGCATAGGTCCCTGCCAAAACGGTGTGTCACTTGACATGACAAGGGTGGGGGTGATTAGAAATGCCAGATATGGGTAATAGGTTTGCACCGGATGCAGACCCTAATGTTTTGCTCCGTTTAAAATGCACAATAGGTTATCTGTGTGTGGGCAATGCATATGGTTCTTCCAACACAACCATGATGGCAAGATTCCCTATCCACGACGCCTTTGGGGCGTGCATGCTGTGATGCTTCCTCACAAAGGATGGCTAGCACAGAGGCCATTGTTCAAAATACTGATTCATCAATAAACCTCTAGTGAGAAATATCAGATCAAATATAAGATCATGTAGGCATGTCTGTCATGTAAGTTTATAAACACTAATGCCAAAATAAGTAAAGGAGCCTTTTTATTTTAACAAGTCAAACCATAAGTGATATTGTGGCCCCCAACCATGATATCATGTTTTATGGAGGCTTTCCATAGACATAGTGATTTTAATACTGTATCAACACCTAATCCTACCCAGCACAGTAAACTTTCTGCATTTATTTTTTATTTTTATTATATTTTCAAAAACATCACTTAGTATAATTTATCATTTAAAAAGCTGTTATGATCATGGAGACAAATTGTGCTTAAAATATTTGATGAACTGTATTACCATGCAACAAGGGGTAGACGAACCACACACACACACACACACACACACACACACACACACACACACACACACATATTGAGTTTTAATGTTTTATGGTGTCATTCCATAGGAGTAATGAATTTTTACAGTACAAATACCTAGCCATCACACTAATTTTTCTGTATGTTTACATTTTAAATACAACATTTAATATGTTTGTAAGTATTTTAATAACAATGACTCAAGAAATATCCTCATAAACCACATTTATGTAATAGCAGTGTAAAGCCCATATAATCATACAAATTTGTGTCCTGATAAATCATATAAACAAGTATAGACAGACAGATTAAAGATTTATCTCTATTTTAAAGATGGTAATAAAAAAAAACTGTGACTATATATATAACGCTCAATATAAAAAATAAGAATAAACATGGCACTTAAACACAGAGAAACAATTACTATAGTTTTAGGTAGCACTAAATATGGAGAAAAAAAAAAAAAAAAAAAAACTCCTTACATTTTTCAGGGTGCTTAGAAGTAGATCTTTAAGGAATGATGTCCAAACATGGATGAGTGATTTACAAAAATAAAAAAATAAAAGCAACAACATTCAGTTTAAGGTGAATTGTTAACAAAAACTCACAGCCCCATGTCCTGTCCATTGTGAAACTGCAGATCAGTCTGTTTCAGACCCTCACAGAGAGACGGGAGGGGTGAGGGAGGAGATACAGACCAGATGATCTGAGATGTTAGTCTTCGTTAACTTAGTTAACTTTTTCTAAGTGAACGTTTTGAATGTGCAACATTTATTTCAAAGCGTAACAATACTTCAAAGTATAAATAAATAGTGTTTCTACTACACGTGATGTCCTTTGGTAGAAATGGTCTGACGTAGCCTCAAAGTATAATTTATATTAGATTTTTTCACTTCAAACAATTTAGATTGCTTTAAAGTTTACAGTAGGTTCTTTACGTTTGCTATTTCTACAAAGGTAATAACAAATAAGTATGTTTTAAAATAAAACTAAAGTAGACATTTTCAACTAGATACATATCCTCAAACAAGTCCAATCATTAAAAATATCTGCAGCTAATGAAAATACATTGTTACTAATGATTTTTGTCCAGCAGTATAAAGTATCCACTGTTAAATCCTAGTATGCAATATGTGCTAAAACTATAGAATTTATGAATTGTGGTAATACTTTGGTTAAGTTTTAAGGGTTCACAAGTCTTATAGATCTATATGATTTTACTTTTTTTCTACAAAGATTCAATAAATGTAGGGTCAAAACATGATAAAACAAAATAATCATGTTGACAAATATGTTTTAAGAAAGTGCCCACACACACACACACACACACACACACACACATTGGTTATTATGTTTTCTGGGGACACTCCATATGTGTAATGATTTTTTACAGTACAAACTGTATATCTCGCCATCACATAAATCTTTCTGTATATTTTACATTTTAAATAATAATAATAAAAAAAAAAAGTTTCATATGTTTGTAAGTATTTTAATTATAATGACTCAAGAAATATCCTCATAAACTGCATTTATGTAATTATGGCTGTGTAAAACCCATATAATCGTACAAATATTTGAATTGAATAATACATATATAAAATAAATAAATCAATAAATAATACAAAGTAATAGTTTAAGCTGCATCATAAACAAAAACGTGCAGTCCTATGCCTTGTCCATTGTGAAAATGCAGACCAGTCTCAAACCCTCAGACCCTCAAAGAGGGACAGGAGGGGTAAGGGAGGAGATACAGGATGCACACACACACACACACACACACACACACACACACAAACAAACAATGATATCATTCAGAAAGGTCAACAGCCCAGGTCAGCACTGCTGGCCATGGGTGAAAACGCTAAAAGCCGCTTTTCAAACTTTTTCCCAAAATCATATATTGTACATTTAATACTTTTTAATCTAGCTTGAAACTTTGAATAAAGGGTTACCAAATGTTAAATCTTATAAGATTTACTTTTATTATTTCTACAAAGGTTCACGCTACTTTTATCATTATCAGTCTAATAAATATGTGGTCAATACGTGATGAACGAGAATCATGCTACCAAATAAGTTTGACACAATGTCTTTAAGAAAGTGATGTTTTTGGTTTGTTTGCTTGTTTGTTTGTTTGGTTTTCTGTTTTTAAAAACAACTAAACCAGGTCCCAGAGGTGATTATCATCCAAGTGGAATTAATAATAATATATATTTTTTTCTGAGTTTCAGGAATGGTACAAACATGCAATGGAGGGGATCCAGATGAAGCTTCTTAACTGAACAAAGAAAACATTTTACATTCATTCAACATATTTTATTTATTCTTTTTCACGAGTACCATGGTTTCATGCATTCTTCCTGGTCTGTCTACGAAGCGGGCGCAAGACACAAGGCCTCAACATGAAAAGTAAGTCTTACTGTTTTTCTGTTAAAGTGGAAAAAAATAATAATTTCAGTCGATATCGATAATTATCACGATAAATGTAAAATTTAGTTTAAAGGAAGATTTTTGCTACAATGTAAAAGTTGTAAAAACCAGATGGTTAATTGTGGCTTTAAACTATTCTTTATAGTCAGAACTCGACAATTCTTTTAATTTTTTACACTTTTCCCAGTCATTTTTCCTTAACAAAATAAATATCTTAACAGAAAAAAATCCTAGTTCAGCATGTTTTAATAAGTAATATTGTTTCAAATTAAAAAAAGAATGGATTTTGATGTTGCCTGATAATATTAATAGTAATGTAACATATTTTTGTCTCTTAGCAATACAGATTTGATAGCAGCTTGAGTTAGAATGCAGATGTAGATTTATATTCATTATCAAATCAGTAATATTTGTAAAGAATTGTAGCAAATGATGAAACTTAAAAAAATATAGGCATGAGCTAACAATCAGTAAAAATACTGGATATTCAGACAGCAAGAGCAGGACCTGATTGACTTTTTCTTAAGATAAAGACATTTATTTGGTTTATTTGGTATCTCGCTTCACAAGATAACATAACAATGGTTACTCCATTACAGCACACACGTCAAGTCTGTTTTAGCATACGTATCTCGTATTATTCTTCAGTATAATTGTTTAGTCTAAATATGTTTTAACAATTCTTTGTGTTTTTGTTTTTACAAAGTTGTTAAACACGTGTAACTGCTACCTCACTCATACGCTGTAGACTTTTAGGTCAGGGAACTGCATTACCCAGCATACACCTCAGTCTTCAAACATGTCCGCAGGGATCCGTGTCCCAAAACACTCATACATGGCAGCGCTCTAAATCATTGGACTTCTGATTATACGCACGCTAGATACCCTATATAAAAAGACTCACATTGCCACAATTTTTGTAAAGTATACGCTCCTTCCGTGTTGTGATGTGACAAACCCCTTTTTTGTGATCAGTGTTAGTGATGCAGAGTCCAAATCATTTCTGCGAAACGATTCATTTGGACAGTCCGGCTCAATGAACTGGTTCAAAGAACCGATTCATCAGCTCCTTAAGTCATCTCGCAGTGATGTCAGTATACATTTATTTTCTAACAACTCAGGGTCATTTTATATCAGTGAAACGTTTAAATAAAGTTAACTGTGTGACGTATTGGGGATTATTGTCTTTTGTTCATTTAAGTTAACAATGTTTGGGGTCACAGTTCCATGCATTGATCCTTCATTGTTTGTTTAGCTTATTAGTTTTTAGTCAGTTGCAAAAGTGTCAGGCATGAAGTTTATAACAACAGGTTTCGGTGGTTGGGTGCGTGTAAGCGGCAAAACTTAAATGCGACAGTAAAAGTGACAGGCGAGAGCATTACTCTTACTCAAACAGCCCATTGCGTCATCTATTAACAAAATATTCCGTCGAATGTCACAAAGACAAATTATGTAACTGTGTTCATTAAAACGTTGAAATGAATATAAGCGTACAAATATTCATAACGACAATAAGTACAATGTACCCTAACAACACAATAGACTGATCCCTGCTGAGTACACCTAAAATTTGCTAGATATCTTGACTTTATCCGCGCTAGTACGCTAGGCCTCGTCACACCGTTGTGAGCTATAAACCGCAAAGTTTTTCATAGCGTTACGCTTTGAAACCACAGCAATTTTAGATGTTTTCATGACTTTGTTCGCGCTTTCTATTTGAATTTGTTTACCGCAGTCTCACCATCCTCATCTTATTTTCACACCTAATTGTAATTGTCAAGCCTTACGCTTTATTTTCTACTTTTTGATGTCGTGTTAGCGGGCCATATACGTCAATATTTCTGTGAATTTGGTTGATTTAAGAAAATAACGCTTTTAAACTCCGTCTCCATTCGAGACATTTACGTTATGTTATTAATAGTAACCTAGTTTATATCAGAGATCATAAGATCGTTTCTAAATTTCTATCTACGCTCATCTACACGTTTTCTTTTTAGAAAACTGATAACACTATCAGAGGTTTTCACGGGAGTTTACACTTGCAAGAAAACCCGCTGATAATTTAGGAGATAATATCATGCTGAATGCGCATGTTTTATGATTGTTGAAGGCGTCACTTTCCTTGGTTGTCTGACACACCCCCGACCGACGTTCAGGATTTGGTATTTAAATAAGGTTTAGAGTCACTCAGTTATATGCAGGAGACATTTCGACGTTTTTACAATGGCCTCCGATGCTACAATCACTCCTGAAACAAGAGCGATGTCTGTAACACTGCAAAGAAATTCTGTTGAAATGGGTGAAGATACGCACATGGAAAGTCACGGTCTGACAAAGATTCTCCGTAAAGATGAAGATTTTGTGAAAGACGATTTCACAGTGTCTGCTGAGCGTGTGGGGAGATTTGTGTTTGACAAGACATTGCAGATTGTTAAACTCTACGTTTTGGATTATTTGGAGGATTATACACCCGAATGTAGCTACCTGCTTTTGACCGCCATAGACTGGCCATACTTCTACAATCAAATTTGGAGAGAATTTAATTCTGGAAAAATGCGGTACTTTTATCAGTGGGACGCGGTCACACCGGGTATGCGGTACCGTGCAACAAAACGGCCAGCCTATATATCCATATCATCCTGTTGGAACAAGACGTTTCATGACCAAAATTATCTCATGCTAGTAAATAAACCTCGGGAGGAATCTGAATCTGAATCTGAATCTGAAACAAGCAGCGACGAGTCTGATTCTGATGAATATGATAGTGACTGGCCTATTCCTGAGGACAACCCTTTCGGATGCTGCAAAACTAATCTATATTTCGATCAGAGCGACGTACCTGTGTTAAACACCATTTTCTCCACAATAGATGAGCTGTTTCAGTCAAGTTAAACCAAATGATCAGTCTGTGTTTAAATGTGAGGATGACTAAAGTCATTGAGTATCCAGTATAACAAACCTGAACAACAAGTGTTTCTTACTGTAAGCAATGGCTTTTGGATTAAGTTTTACCTAGCCATAATACCGTTTCTTTACTGTTACTTGAAATAGATATAGACTGTGCATTTAAACAACATTACAAAGGACCAAGGATTGATCAAATGTGTAAGATCATCGATGCAGAGTGCGCTGGTTTTAAAAAATAATGATGCCAAGATGTGAAATTACTGAAATGCTAATTGACTTTATACTAATGAAAAACAGGCTGGTCTGTGTGTAAATTTTCTTTTCTGGCTAGACCACCTGTAATGTCAGTACTGTTGTTTGTTTGTAATGGCTATTTTTTTCTTCACTACTTCAATATATGAATGCTTATTCTACAATATTTTGTTACAAATAAAAGATGAATCACTCGTTATCATTTTCTCCGAGTTGCATTTTTGGATTTTAATGATTTTGCATAGGATTTTATCCAAATGAGCAAATTTACAAATATCATTTTTAATAAATTTTCTAAAAAGAAAACGTGTAGATGAGCGTAGATAGAAATTTAGAAACGATCTTATGATCTCTGATATAAACTAGGTTACTATTAATAACATAACGTAAATGTCTCGAATGGAGACGGAGTTTAAAAGCGTTATTTTCTTAAATCAACCAAATTCACAGAAATATTGACGTATATGGCCCGCTAACACGACATCAAAAAGTAGAAAATAAAGCGTAAGGCTTGACAATTACAATTAGGTGTGAAAATAAGATGAGGATGGTGAGACTGCGGTAAACAAATTCAAATAGAAAGCGCGAACAAAGTCATGAAAACATCTAAAATTGCTGTGGTTTCAAAGCGTAACGCTATGAAAAACTTTGCGGTTTATAGCTCACAACGGTGTGACGAGGCCTAGCGTACTAGCGCGGATAAAGTCAAGATATCTAGCAAATTTTAGGTGTACTCAGCAGGGATCAGTCTATTGTGTTGTTAGGGTACATTGTACTTATTGTCGTTATGAATATTTGTACGCTTATATTCATTTCAACGTTTTAATGAACACAGTTACATAATTTGTCTTTGTGACATTCGACGGAATATTTTGTTAATAGATGACGCAATGGGCTGTTTGAGTAAGAGTAATGCTCTCGCCTGTCACTTTTACTGTCGCATTTAAGTTTTGCCGCTTACACGCACCCAACCACCGAAACCTGTTGTTATAAACTTCATGCCTGACACTTTTGCAACTGACTAAAAACTAATAAGCTAAACAAACAATGAAGGATCAATGCATGGAACTGTGACCCCAAACATTGTTAACTTAAATGAACAAAAGACAATAATCCCCAATACGTCACACAGTTAACTTTATTTAAACGTTTCACTGATATAAAATGACCCTGAGTTGTTAGAAAATAAATGTATACTGACATCACTGCGAGATGACTTAAGGAGCTGATGAATCGGTTCTTTGAACCAGTTCATTGAGCCGGACTGTCCAAATGAATCGTTTCGCAGAAATGATTTGGACTCTGCATCACTAACACTGATCACAAAAAAGGGGTTTGTCACATCACAACACGGAAGGAGCGTATACTTTACAAAAATTGTGGCAATGTGAGTCTTTTTATATAGGGTATCTAGCGTGCGTATAATCAGAAGTCCAATGATTTAGAGCGCTGCCATGTATGAGTGTTTTGGGACACGGATCCCTGCGGACATGTTTGAAGACTGAGGTGTATGCTGGGTAATGCAGTTCCCTGACCTAAAAGTCTACAGCGTATGAGTGAGGTAGCAGTTACACGTGTTTAACAACTTTGTAAAAACAAAAACACAAAGAATTGTTAAAACATATTTAGACTAAACAATTATACTGAAGAATAATACGAGATACGTATGCTAAAACAGACTTGACGTGTGTGCTGTAATGGAGTAACCATTGTTATGTTATCTTGTGAAGCGAGATACCAAATAAACCAAATAAATGTCTTTATCTTAAGAAAAAGTCAATCAGGTCCTGCTCTTGCTGTCTGAATATCCAGTATTTTTACTGATTGTTAGCTCATGCCTATATTTTTTTAAGTTTCATCATTTGCTACAATTCTTTACAAATATTACTGATTTGATAATGAATATAAATCTACATCTGCATTCTAACTCAAGCTGCTATCAAATCTGTATTGCTAAGAGACAAAAATATGTTACATTACTATTAATATTATCAGGCAACATCAAAATCCATTCTTTTTTTAATTTGAAACAATATTACTTATTAAAACATGCTGAACTAGGATTTTTTTCTGTTAAGATATTTATTTTGTTAAGGAAAAATGACTGGGAAAAGTGTAAAAAATTAAAAGAATTGTCGAGTTCTGACTATAAAGAATAGTTTAAAGCCACAATTAACCATCTGGTTTTTACAACTTTTACATTGTAGCAAAAATCTTCCTTTAAACTAAATTTTACATTTATCGTGATAATTATCGATATCGACTGAAATTATTATTTTTTTCCACTTTAACAGAAAAACAGTAAGACTTACTTTTCATGTTGAGGCCTTGTGTCTTGCGCCCGCTTCGTAGACAGACCAGGAAGAATGCATGAAACCATGGTACTCGTGAAAAAGAATAAATAAAATATGTTGAATGAATGTAAAATGTTTTCTTTGTTCAGTTAAGAAGCTTCATCTGGATCCCCTCCATTGCATGTTTGTACCATTCCTGAAACTCAGAAAAAAATATATATTATTATTAATTCCACTTGGATGATAATCACCTCTGGGACCTGGTTTAGTTGTTTTTAAAAACAGAAAACCAAACAAACAAACAAGCAAACAAACCAAAAACATCACTTTCTTAAAGACATTGTGTCAAACTTATTTGGTAGCATGATTCTCGTTCATCACGTATTGACCACATATTTATTAGACTGATAATGATAAAAGTAGCGTGAACCTTTGTAGAAATAATAAAAGTAAATCTTATAAGATTTAACATTTGGTAACCCTTTATTCAAAGTTTCAAGCTAGATTAAAAAGTATTAAATGTACAATATATGATTTTGGGAAAAAGTTTGAAAAGCGGCTTTTAGCGTTTTCACCCATGGCCAGCAGTGCTGACCTGGGCTGTTGACCTTTCTGAATGATATCATTGTTTGTTTGTGTGTGTGTGTGTGTGTGTGTGTGTGTGTGTGTGCATCCTGTATCTCCTCCCTTACCCCTCCTGTCCCTCTTTGAGGGTCTGAGGGTTTGAGACTGGTCTGCATTTTCACAATGGACAAGGCATAGGACTGCACGTTTTTGTTTATGATGCAGCTTAAACTATTACTTTGTATTATTTATTGATTTATTTATTTTATATATGTATTATTCAATTCAAATATTTGTACGATTATATGGGTTTTACACAGCCATAATTACATAAATGCAGTTTATGAGGATATTTCTTGAGTCATTATAATTAAAATACTTACAAACATATGAAACTTTTTTTTTTTATTATTATTATTTAAAATGTAAAATATACAGAAAGATTTATGTGATGGCGAGATATACAGTTTGTACTGTAAAAAATCATTACACATATGGAGTGTCCCCAGAAAACATAATAACCAATGTGTGTGTGTGTGTGTGTGTGTGTGTGTGTGGGCACTTTCTTAAAACATATTTGTCAACATGATTATTTTGTTTTATCATGTTTTGACCCTACATTTATTGAATCTTTGTAGAAAAAAAGTAAAATCATATAGATCTATAAGACTTGTGAACCCTTAAAACTTAACCAAAGTATTACCACAATTCATAAATTCTATAGTTTTAGCACATATTGCATACTAGGATTTAACAGTGGATACTTTATACTGCTGGACAAAAATCATTAGTAACAATGTATTTTCATTAGCTGCAGATATTTTTAATGATTGGACTTGTTTGAGGATATGTATCTAGTTGAAAATGTCTACTTTAGTTTTATTTTAAAACATACTTATTTGTTATTACCTTTGTAGAAATAGCAAACGTAAAGAACCTACTGTAAACTTTAAAGCAATCTAAATTGTTTGAAGTGAAAAAATCTAATATAAATTATACTTTGAGGCTACGTCAGACCATTTCTACCAAAGGACATCACGTGTAGTAGAAACACTATTTATTTATACTTTGAAGTATTGTTACGCTTTGAAATAAATGTTGCACATTCAAAACGTTCACTTAGAAAAAGTTAACTAAGTTAACGAAGACTAACATCTCAGATCATCTGGTCTGTATCTCCTCCCTCACCCCTCCCGTCTCTCTGTGAGGGTCTGAAACAGACTGATCTGCAGTTTCACAATGGACAGGACATGGGGCTGTGAGTTTTTGTTAACAATTCACCTTAAACTGAATGTTGTTGTTGCTTTTATTTTTTTATTTTTGTAAATCACTCATCCATGTTTGGACATCATTCCTTAAAGATCTACTTCTAAGCACCCTGAAAAATGTAAGGAGTTTTTTTTTTTTTTTTTTTTTCTCCATATTTAGTGCTACCTAAAACTATAGTAATTGTTTCTCTGTGTTTAAGTGCCATGTTTATTCTTATTTTTTATATTGAGCGTTATATATATAGTCACAGTTTTTTTTTATTACCATCTTTAAAATAGAGATAAATCTTTAATCTGTCTGTCTATACTTGTTTATATGATTTATCAGGACACAAATTTGTATGATTATATGGGCTTTACACTGCTATTACATAAATGTGGTTTATGAGGATATTTCTTGAGTCATTGTTATTAAAATACTTACAAACATATTAAATGTTGTATTTAAAATGTAAACATACAGAAAAATTAGTGTGATGGCTAGGTATTTGTACTGTAAAAATTCATTACTCCTATGGAATGACACCATAAAACATTAAAACTCAATATGTGTGTGTGTGTGTGTGTGTGTGTGTGTGTGTGTGTGTGTGTGTGTGTGGTTCGTCTACCCCTTGTTGCATGGTAATACAGTTCATCAAATATTTTAAGCACAATTTGTCTCCATGATCATAACAGCTTTTTAAATGATAAATTATACTAAGTGATGTTTTTGAAAATATAATAAAAATAAAAAATAAATGCAGAAAGTTTACTGTGCTGGGTAGGATTAGGTGTTGATACAGTATTAAAATCACTATGTCTATGGAAAGCCTCCATAAAACATGATATCATGGTTGGGGGCCACAATATCACTTATGGTTTGACTTGTTAAAATAAAAAGGCTCCTTTACTTATTTTGGCATTAGTGTTTATAAACTTACATGACAGACATGCCTACATGATCTTATATTTGATCTGATATTTCTCACTAGAGGTTTATTGATGAATCAGTATTTTGAACAATGGCCTCTGTGCTAGCCATCCTTTGTGAGGAAGCATCACAGCATGCACGCCCCAAAGGCGTCGTGGATAGGGAATCTTGCCATCATGGTTGTGTTGGAAGAACCATATGCATTGCCCACACACAGATAACCTATTGTGCATTTTAAACGGAGCAAAACATTAGGGTCTGCATCCGGTGCAAACCTATTACCCATATCTGGCATTTCTAATCACCCCCACCCTTGTCATGTCAAGTGACACACCGTTTTGGCAGGGACCTATGCTGTGTGAAGAGCACTCACACTGCGGTTTTATATTTCAACTTAAACTAAGCAAATTTTTGTAAGCCTTTCTTTCGCAGAATGGCCATCTTTGCACGAGGATATATTTTTTTGTAAGATGATTTATATTTATCGTATTTTTATTTATATACATTTTTACATAAGAGTAAATGTCTTAAAATATATTTAATTTTGTGTGTGTGTGTGTGTGTGTGTGTGTGTGTGTGGTTCTCTTGTTGTGTAGTAATACTTCAAATGATTGCCCTGAGCAAGATTTGTTCCCATGAACATAATAGCTTTTTTAAATTATAAATTAAAATAAATGTTGTTTATAGAAAATACAAATGCTGAAAGTTTACTGTGATGGGTAGCTTTAGAGGGTGATACAGTATAAAATGTATTAATATAATGTAGAAACTTTAATTTTCTGTGAAACTGCTTTAGGACGATGTGTATCTATGGGGGGGGAATACAAATAAATGTGGGGAATACAAATAAACATGAATTGAATCGAATTATGTCTATGGAAAGCTGCCACAAAACATTTGACATGTCCAGACATGTCGGGGCCCCACAATTCCCCTTTTTACTTATTTTTACATTTGGTGTCTCTTAAAATGGTCTCTTAAAATTGTTTACTCATTTTGATATTGTCCTTAAAAACCCACATCTTTCTCACATCCCAGGGAGACAGAGAGAGAGAGAGAGAGAGAGAGAGAGAGCCTGAAACCGCATGCAATGGAATGCAACCGGACATGTGGACGTCAGATGGTCCCCGGATGTGAGAGTTCAAAATGGACCATAAAAGATCAGAAATTATCCTCAGGGCTTCATTTATCACCGGTCAGAGTTCAACAACCATCATTCTTCATATTGCCGCACCGGAGATCATTAACAGGTCACGGGTCATCGCTGGAATTTTAATTATGCTAAAACCATGTCATTTCCACATCTGGACATTATTTGAAGGTCATGGGTCATGAGCCCTAGGCACTCTCAAGGTCACGAGGGGGAGGGGTAAGGTCAGAGGTTACGCCGGAAGTCATCAATCAAAAATCTTGACACAAGCTGTAGGGTATATACTACTTAAATATGTATTTTTACATATTTAGAAGTGTATTAGAAAAATAATGGTTATATAATAAATGTTAATATAATTGAGGGTGTTTTAAACAAGTGAATCTTGTTAAAAGTTACATGCCGTAGCTGTCAGAGCATCAACCCGTGAGCGAACGTAACCTGCATTTCACCCCAAGCCCGATGGGCCCCGACTTTGTTACGTCCCTATAGGGCCGGGCTTCGGGTCAATATTCACGTCATAGCTCAGACGCGGGCCGGGCTTCGGGTCTGTTTTATGCTTTTTCTTATTTTTATACTTTTGACATCCACAATTTATGGTGATGAAAAATTTCCGCGCTGGTGGAAACAACACAAAACTTCACTTCCGCTTTCACTTTTGACACCGGCTCGGAAGGCGTTAAGTGTCTCTATCAGCAGCAGCAGCGAGCGCGCCATCAACGCAGCGGGAGATCCGCATTCAAGTGCACGCAATAGGCTAAAGCTTGCTGCAAAACAGCGGCAAAAGTAATTATTACCATGAATGAGTCGAGGGGATTTTTTTAATTATTTATTAATAAACTAGTGTTTTGATTTCAGGAAAAATTGCCGATCCGGACTCGCCATCTTCTCTTTGGACGCGCCTTTACAGAGAAAAGCATCATTACAGATTACATAATGAAAGAGTTTTTGTTTTCGATTTGATTTATTTCGTTAAGTAATCATTTTGAGCTTTCTATAGGTATATTTATCATGTCGTAATATATTCATGTGCGTTTTGTATTCGCTGAGTTTCGGTTTATTTTTGTGAAGCGCTCCTGTTGAGACGACAGAAAGCGCATAATGATTGTTTTATTAAAGCACCGTTTGCAGCGTTTTGTTAATATTGTGAATACACACAAATAAAAGTAGACCCTTTACAGTTCCAAATGATGCATTACTCTACCTTTATGAGCAAAAATGACGAAATAATTAAATTGTTTCCACTGAAAGAAATGTGATTAGACATCGCGCTGGCGCCTCCGTGTCCTGTAAGCAGCTTTAGCTTCCACTTTCCGCACAAACCATTGGGTATGTGCCTAATAGCCCACATTTATCCAAATTTAACATTGAAACTAACATTGCTTTATACTTTAACTCTTTTAGGCCTATATCTATAGATTTTATTTAAGGCAAGGATTATTAAATAAGTGAGTTAGAGCTATTTCTTATGACGGTTTAAGCTTATGTGTGACTTCATAAGACTAATGAACATACAACAGAGAGAGAATTAAATTCAGCTTTAATTTCCAACATGTGCTCATTCATGGCTGTATATTATTTAATTCAGGCAAAGTTATGTTTATTTGGACAGGACTTGAATTTATCTCTGTTTCTTAGAGCCAAGCTGCATAAACTAGTTACATATCAGACATTTATGTATCACATCTAATATGAGCATTAATGGCTGTTATATTAAATAAAGTTGACTAATTACAGCAAAGCAAGAAAGTAGTTTATGCTTTACCTTTACACGCTGTTGTTGTCTGGTCTCCCCTCAGGCGTGCTGCATGCGTGCAATTCTCAAAACACCCACAAGATGGCGGCGTTTATCGGTGAACCCGATATTACAAAACCGATAACCGATTATGGTAAAATGCTTGAATATCGGGAAAAATATTGGTAAATCGATATATCGGTCGATCTCTACTGCTAGATGACTATGTCAAGACAGGTATACTGTTAAGGATGCTTAGTGTGAAGTTGTTTTAATGAGCATTTCTCCAGAAAAGCTGCAACCCATAATCAGCCCTAACAAACAGCATGTTTTGAACAGCACTAGCTGTAATTTTATCAGACACTCATTATTATCAATATTGAATTATACAAAGCAGCATTCAAATAGTTTTAATTACTCAATTACTCAACTAAATTTAAAAAAAAAACAAAAAAAAAACAAAGTCTGTTTAGAGTCCTGGTTCTCTGGTGGAAATCTGAAATGGAGACACATTGTTATAGAGTGTTGCTGGACAATTTCTCAATTAAGTCGTTGTATACTGTCTAGCCAACCATGCTGAATTTCACTCTCAATGCATAAGTCAATCATCTCAGTTAATCGTAATCTCACAAACTTCAAAATTAACACGGCTTCATCCTCATCAAATGATCTGTTATCACATTATCATATCTTTTAAAGCAGTGGTTCTTCACTAAATTAAATATAAATTAATGTTAAAACACAATGGGCTGGTTTCACAGACAGGGCTTAGATAAAGCCAGGATTAGACCATCATTCAATTAGAACATTAAAGTAATTTTTATAAATGTGCTTTATAAAAGATATTACTGGTGTGCATCTTGAGATGAAACAAGGCCACTAATGTACAGTATTTCAGGATCAATCAGTGCAGGTTTTTTCAGTTGAAACGGCTAAGACTTGCATTTTAGTCTGGGAATAGGCTTAGGCCTTGTCTGTAAAACTGGTGAAATACATTTTAGTGTAATCTTTATTTGAGTCAAGTTTTTGTTTATTTATTGTTGTACATTTAAGTACAGTATTTTATTTTTATTTAATATTTAATATTAATATTTACATTTTTATGTAACTTTTAGTTAAACATTTTAATTTAATCATTATTTAAGTTTTATTTTTATTTATTTGTTTGTAAGCACAGTGCAGTGTTAATATTCAAACTGCTAAAGTGGCTGACAACAAAAAATATTCTTATTATTAATAAAACTGCCTCATTTTTAACTGTGAAGAGCTGTAGCTGAGTAGTTAGGCATACTACGCAACTGTATATTAAGTTGGTCATGGTGGTAACGTTACTTGGAGAGAAGTATTTTCTGAGGTGGTACTTGGTATTAAAAGTTTGAGAACCGCTGTTTTAAAGTAAGATGTTCAGATTTTCAGTAAAAATAAGAGTTCATTCTACATAATTTATCAAAGCGCTTCTGCTATTACTGCCCGTTCTGTTATTTTAGCTGTACTGCTCAGACAACTTGCAAAATAGTAAAACCAACATGACACAGAATCGTGATATTTCTGAAAAAAATCATGATATGATATTTTTGCCATATCGCAGAACAGATACAGGCACACATTCTATTTTTCTCTCAGTTGTTTACTTTCACATTAGACATAAGCAGCTGTGTTCATATGTAAACATTTGTGTGTTTTGACATACATAACTTAGTTTAGTAATTAGGCGCTATTTGGTGTACGCGCAACAGAAAGCCCACATCAGAACAGTGCACATTTGAAATGTTTAACCGGCAATGTGAACAAGTGCAGTGTACCATGAGTGTAATTCTACTGCTGAATTAACACTCATGTGAATGTATGTGGCGTTGTACAGTATAGCAATTGTACAGTTTTGGGGTTCTGGTTAAAGACTGGACTCTATGTGGTTTACTGAAGGCTGAGATTGGGTCCCAGAAAGCAAGAGAGCAGGTGAAAATCGTTGAATCAATATTAAAAATAGTTGATTTGTCAATGTTAATGGCATTAAATGAATATCATGTTTGCACCCTCAATTAATGTTGAAAAAAAATTTACATTTCAGCAAACCACCATTACTGTGATCAGTGATTGCTTTAGTTCGGTTCTGGATTCTTGCCTTTCATTGAGTCAATTCTTTTTCTGTGCTACAATAGTGTTTCAATGGAAACACTTATGCTATTAAAAAGAGATGTTTTAAAATGTATTTGAAGTAGATTACTTTTTGTGATGGGTGTCAAGCTGCAATAAAGTTGAGAAACAATACTGAATAATATTGATGATCTTTCATTACTGATGTAAATGTTCTGTATCAAAAATCTGTGGCAACACACAGAAAGATTTAGACATCAACACTCAACATACAAACCTCAACAATGGTGACAATCATCAGACTAATTCAGATAAACAGATCAACTGCAATGCATTCAGGGAATCATGAATGACTTTTTACTATGTTGATACCCAGCATGCATTTCTGCATAAACTTTTCTTTTGCTGATTGTCACCATTGTTGAGTTTCACATGCTAATATTTGATGTCTAATTGATTCAGCCATTTAAAGATTTTTTTTGTAATCTCTGTTGACTCAGAGTAGTATGATGCTGAACATCTGCCTTAATCTCACATTGCAGTATCACATATTATTAAAAAACCCAACACACTTGTGAGCAATTATTTATATAATGATTACACAATGATTACAGTCATCATCATCAGATCCCAGTGGAACCTAGTTTTCATTGTCTCAAACAATGCATTTTAGCACAATGTTATGAAAGACAAAGAAAATGTAGAGGTACACTCATGGGACACTGCACACAATTCACAATCACAAAAGTACATTTTTTGCTTTAAAGTCTTGCCGGTTAAACATTTCAAATGTGTGCTGTTCTGATGAAGGCTTTTCCATTGCAGGTACACCTGAAGTGGCAGAACTGCGGCTAATAGAATAGCACGATACTACCATATTTCTGAAAAGCAGATCGTGGAGACATTTTTAACATCCACGATCAAAAATCATCAAATCGCACACATATCATATTTTATAAATATATGTTGAAGTAAGGATCTGCGGGAGGGCGTATAGCTTAAGCATTAACATTAACATTAGCGTTAACCCATCACTAAAATGACCACACGTTAAACTTTGACAGTAAAACTTAATAGATGCAGTTAAAATGAGTCAGTTACATATAATTACAGACCTGTGGATTGTTTGCTTTGTGTTAGCATGCCCTTTGATAACATAAGAACTGGCTAACATTACAATTCAGTGCCTTACCGAAATTCCAAACTTTTTTAGTTTAAAGAGTGCATGACATAATCATTGAGAAATTAATTTAATAATATAACAGTTTGGTCACACTGTCACTTACCTTGGTGAAGTTTATGGCTCTGACGATGTAGTCTTCTTCTTCTCTCGGGTTTTATGGCGGATTGGCAAACCAACGTAAAGGTGCATGTCCGCCACCTACTGGTCTGGAGTGTGGAACGCACACGGTTATGGATAACGGCTTTAAGAAAAAAAACTTTTACTTATCTAAACTCAACATTCAAATTTTCAAATTCTTTCCATTATTCGTGTCTTCTTTAAAAATGTAAACAATATTTCATATATTCTAACCTGCATTGGTCCATCTCTTAAGAGTGTCTTTAAAGATATACTATTATATCCCAACAGTTCCAGTTCCTGGAACATCTGATATCTCTCCCTCTCATACGCGACACACATTAAAAGCACATGCTCAACCGTTTCTGGTTTTCCACACTTATCACATTTACCTGTTTCATGTTTTCTGATTCTGTACAAACTATTATTTAATGCTATATGTCCTATTCTCAGTCTAGTTTAGATAACCTCCTTTCTTCTATTTCTGTAATGTACTCTCCTTTTGCCAACTCCTGGACCTTAAATAAATGCCTCCCTTTACTTTCATTTTCCCACATTTTTTGCCATTTCTTTTCAACTTCAATATATATCAATCTCTTAATTTCAGATTTACTTATTGTTATTTGTAACTCAACTTGTGAGTGTTCCAGGGCCTTCTTTGCGAGCTGGTCAACACGTTCGTTCCCTTCTATTCCAATATGGGCCAGAACCCAGAGGAAGTAAACTAATAATCTTAACTGCCTTATCCTATATGAAATCTGTAATATTTCATATAATATGTCCTGCCTAGTGTCTGATTTTCCACTCTGTAAACTTGTCAGAGCCGCCATTGAATCAGTGCAAATCACTGAGGTATCAGGCTGGATATCTTCAACCCATTGCAGGGCAAGACATATTGCTAATAATTCCGAGATATATACGGATACATGATCAGAAGTTCTCTTAGCAATACTAATATTAAATTTTGGTATATACACCACAGCCGCTGTTCTTCCCGTCCCTGGGTCTTTAGATCCATCTGTATATATCTGCAGAACTGATTAATATGCATGATTGATATATTGTTGCACAGCTGAAACTATTGGGATGTTCATATTAATACTTTTAATTTCTTTTTGGATGTTTAAATCAACAAGTGGCACTGGGAACAACCAGGGAGGTATTGCAGGGATCGCCACTGATGGTGCGATTTCAAACTCATTAAGACCCATTCTCTGTGCTTCCTTCCCTACAATCCAACCAAAGCTTGCAAACTCTTTATACTCATACTCCCAGCAATCTCTTAAAATGTTTTTGACTGGGTGACTATCCGAATGCGCTTTAATACTGACGATGTAGTACCGTGTCGATCATAACTACAACTCCAGAAATTTTCACGCGCTCGTTTCCACAGCTACGGCCCAGATGCGTTTTGTGACTGTTGTTCCCGCCCACTGAAACCTGGGCCTGGAGTGGATCCGTGTTAAAGCACTGAAACAGATGTGACTGTAACGCGGATTTGCCAGTTTGAAAACGGCCTAATATTATTATTATTATTAAGAAAGGGGTCGGGTCGGGATTTGAACAGGAGACGCATTGTGTCAGACTTTCCCATTAATTTTCTCTACAATTCTACCACCAAACCTTGTGCAACTTGAAAAAGACAAAGTCTTGGGCATTTCAAAGAAGTATAAATAGAATAAGTACAACACTTATTCACACGCAATCGCTCTCTCAATAATGCATTCAAACAAATGTAAACTTACTGTGGTACTTCATCTGTATATCTTATTTCGAATGAGAAGAAATCTATAAGAAATGCAGCGATCTGTACGTAAAATAACTGACGAAACGTATTATTATTATTATTATTATTTATCACAAACATTTGCACTGCAAAAAGCAGCAATTATACCTTTTAATGCTGACTGACAACCATGTTAGCTTGGCATGAGGAAAAAAGTTTAAGCCCTAGTGTTCCAATAAGCCACTTTAAAACTATACTTTAATTTTATTTCTGTTATTTTCTTCTTTTAATATACGTTATGAACAGAACTGTGGTATTTCAAATATACTGATATAGTTTAGACATGGAGCGAAGGCGGAGCGGCGTTTCTGGTATCAGTGAGCGAGGAGTGGAGCGGGAGCGGGAAACGGTGAACCCGGAGCGGAGCTGGAGCGGAGCGGTTATAAAATGCACCAAGCGCGGAGGGGAAATTGTTGTTGCTCCACTCAGCTCACATACTCTGGTGTTCACAGATGGCGGTTCACTTGACCACGGTGTAATCATGCAGTAGTAGATCTACAGAAGACCCACAAAATACAACAGACAGCAGCCAACGCACCGATATAATCCAGCAAAATCCAAGTAGTCATGCAGAGAAAGTCCCACAGAAACACGGCAGACAACAACAACGTAGGTTACCGGAGAGCAGCGACACCGTGCGTTCACATCGTCGCCGGTGAGAGCGTCAAAATTCGCTGTGGCCGCCCTTCCAACAACGCTGTTGAAAGATTCGTTGACGCTCTGACAATCGAACGCTTGGTCTTGTATTTAAAGCGGCCGCAAAGCAAACAAGCATGTTGATCTTGTGCAGACTGACAACAAGTAGGATGTAAGTTAACCTCATGATTTTTTTAAAAAAGTGAAAGTAAGAAATTGAATTTAATTGTAGTTACATGCAGTGGTGTAGTGGTGCCTGGAGAAGTGTATACGCATATACGCAAGCTTAGCATATGCAATTACCGCTTATTTACAGAAAATATATAACGTTAATGCACATCCACAACTCATCAGGAACATCAACAATCTCAGACACCTTGGTCCACGCATCATTTTACTTGGGAACTAATGTGGTCGGAACCAAAGTTTTACAGGACTGCGTTCTCTGGAATCCTCTCAAGGGGTGGACTTCTACATTCTGATTGGTTGCCGCCGAACTGTGTCATAGCTCATTACCATAAAGTTGACCTGACTTCAACTCTTCCCGACGCCCACACCATCCTAAATGCGCCGCGCCGCCTCTCGCTGGAGCTCGCTGCCGGCTCACTTTGAAAATGAATGACTTCCGGCCACTTTGATGCTCTCGCCGGCGACGGTGTGAACGCACAGACAGACGGACACGTCAGCGTACGCTTAGCCGGAGGTGAAACCTAAAAACAAACAAACAAAAAAGGATGCCATTAAACAAATATTAAAAAGATACTGTATATGCTGTTTGTACATTCATTTGAAGATTGAATACAAAATTATTGCAATATAAAAGTATATTTAAAAACTTTAATTTTGGGTTGGATTAACTGCAATACATTAAAAAAAAAAAGTGTGACTATTTTTTTTAATCAACTGACACCACTAATATATATATATATATATATATATATATATATTATATTTATTAGTGGTGTCAATTGATCAAAAATAAAGATAAAACAGTAATATAATGAAGTATAATTGCAATATAAAATAAGTTTCTATTTTAAAATACTTTAAAAATAAAATTATTCCTCTGAAAGGTGTTTTTTTTATCAGCAATTACTTCAGTCTTCATTGTCTTCAGTCACATGATCCTTCAGAAATAATTTATTTTTGAAATCATTGTGAGTTATTTTAAATTGTAATAATATTTCACAACAATTTATTTCATTATATTTATTTCTTTTTTACAACAGCATAGCAAGACCCTAGAAACTAGGACTGTGTTCAATACATATGACAAAGTACTACTTGATAAGGGTATTGATGCAGCTGTTTCTGTATCAGTTCACAGCAGGTGCATAGCAGTGGAACGCACCTAATTTAAATAAAACAGAAAAACAGTGAATAGAGTATATTATAGGCTACTACAAAGTTGAATCTGGCCACAGAGGAACACAACTGAGGTTGCCTGATATAAAGAGACGTGATCACTGAAACAGTTTCACGTCTGTAATATTGAAATATCTGATAAATGTGTTACCTATTTTTGTCAACCTGGCAACCATGTGAACGTTCTCTCTCTCTCCACTCTAGATAAAAGCTGCTTTCTGAAAACACCATAAACTTACAGTTTAGTGATCTACACGTCATAATCTATTCTCAGAAAATGATCATTGATCAAGTGTTGATTTATGATGGTGAGAATGTGTATGTATGAATTACTTCCATTTTTGCTGTGTTTATCATTTATCAGTGCAGCTGTGACTTTAATAGATTCAAATAACAGTGATGTTATAAACTCCTTGCAGAGGAAGATCATGCAGCTCTTCAGCAGTTAAAATATTTTATTGGTAAAATTTGCAGGTCAGCGCTGAAGTTTCTGTGTCTGAATGTGTGTGTGAACTACAGTGAAGTGCTTTAGTTTACAACACTTCTCATTTTTATTTTTTAAGGTAGAGATTGTGTTATTATTTGTGCAGTGATCACCTACCAGCAATGTGAAGATGATTTTATGAATATATGAGCTCAACTGCCTGTAGTTATCAATGATCTACAGTATTCAGTGTGTAATAAACAGCTGTTTCACTCAGTTCTGATGAAATTCACTGCAGTCCCGTATCCAGATACACAGCCCTACTAGCAACCACACCATGTACCCTAGCAACCACCTTGTGTACCTTGGCAACCACATAGCAAAAGCCTAGCCACCACTCCAATTACCCTAGCAACCATATAGCAACACCCTAGCAACTACCCAGAACGTATTATCAACCACACAGCAAGTAACTTAGCAACAGCCTAGCAAGCACCTTAGCAACTACATAGAAACACTCTAGAAACCATCCAGAACATTCTAGACACTACATAGTAACGCCCCAGAAACCACACTGAGTGTCTTAGCAACTGCATAGCAACCACCCAAGTACCTTGGCAACTACATAGTAACTCCCTAGCAACCACCCTGAGTACATTGGCAACTGCATAGCAACCACCCAAGTACCTTGACAACTACATGGCAACTCTCTAGCAACCACCCTGAGTACCTTGGCAACTACATAGAAACTCCCTAGCAACCACCCTGAGTACATTGGCAACTGCATAGCAACCACCCAAGTACCTTGGCAACTACATAGAAACTCCCTAGCAACCACCCTGAGTACATTGGCAACTGCATAGCAACTCCCTAGCAACCACCCTGAGTACCTTGGCAACTACATAGAAACTCCCTAGCAACCACCCTGAGTACATTGGCAACTGCATAGCAACCACCCAAGTACCTTGGCAACTCCATAGCAACACTTTTTTGACTGTCTGAATGTGTGTGTGTGTGTGTGTGTGTGTGTGTGTGTGTGTTGGTTTTGGTGGATTACAAGGACATTCCACCAGTTTACATACCAGCATTATAAGGACATTTGGGATTATGAGGACCAAGGACATGTCCTTATAATTCAAACAATGTAAATGCATATGTTTGAGCCTCAGGAACAATCTCCTGCTTTTTTTCGGAATGTCCTTTTAAACGGGTAAACCAGTTTTCTGGTGTTTTTGAGTGTATGCCATCACGCCTCCTAATGGCAGGCTTTGTAACTGCTCATTTATACACATTACGACCTAAATGGGCGGAGACCGCTCGGAAAACGCGGGCTGCATTTTGATTGGTTAATCATGCTCCCGCGTACCGGAGGCGGAGTCTCTCCGAGAGCGCGCAATCTACCAATAGACGTCGTCAAGTGATGCGGCAGCAGCAGTGACAAATTAGGTAAGTAAATAAAGTATTAAGATTTATATTCATTCATAAAAATGGTATTGTCTGAATGGTGTATTTTTCTTAGCATTGTTTTCTGGTGGTAGTCGTTAAAATATATATTCATGCCGTCATAATCCATATGCGATTTATGAAGCTGAAGATAGGCTGCGTCTAAATAATCAAAAGTATTTTGGAAGTTTTGAAAGAACTGTGACATCAATGAGGAAATAGACTCTTTATTAAGCATCCAAATGCCTTAAATTTGCGTTGTGATTGAGATGATTAATCACGTTGTTCCCTGAAATGGCTTTATTGGTAAAGAAAACGATGACCGTAAAGAGAATAAGGCGTACATATGATTGAAATGTTAATGGGTATGAAAAGCTAATATGCTATTAGCTTGATGCAACACTGGCCATGTTGGCGATTCATATGAATTGAAATGCGCAAAATGAGCATTTATTTGACAGAAATTACTTAAATCTAATAATATATTTAATTTGTCATCTTTAAAATAAATTAAACTGCAGCGGAGTTTTATGGTGATAATGCAACTTTTCCTAGCCTATACTTTAGGATGGGTGTATATATATCTAAATAGGGTACGAAAATCACTTTTAAGTAGATTTTTTTTTTTTTTAAAGCATGTTGGCAGATAATTGTTCTTGTTTTAATCATAAACTTGCTTTTCATCAATTTCACTAAAGGAAAACTTAAATCATTAACAAAAAAAATTTTACTCTCACTTGTTTGATTGGGTTCTCTTTGTCTACTTTTAGGAAAATCTGATCATGTTTGGGTCATATTTATGCAGAAATATAGAAAATTTGAAAGGGTTCACAATCTTTCAAGCAGCACTGTATTTAAATAGCTAGAAACATAAGATACTGTGCTTAATGTTTACTAATAAACTTAAGCATTAGCTAATAATTAAAGATTTATTATTTATGCAAATTAAAATGCCTACCAATGGCATTCATCTTTCAATTCATATGGTCATGCACATTTTAAAAATCTACAAAGGATTTTAAAAGATGTTTTGGAAATATTAAACGCTTTTGTTAATGTACAACACTTTTGCTGCTATTGAGGTGTGAACAGGTTTAGTGTTACGGGTAGGTTAAAGGTTTGGTTGAGGAGTCAACAGTGTACAGGGTTCAGTTTGATTATTGTAGGGGGGACATATTAACATGGTAGCATAGTACAACAGTAGTTTGTGAAGTGCTTAAATTAACTAATTAATCTTAGACTTAGTGTCAAGATTTGGTCTTGGATTTTCTTTAGGTTGAGCAAATTTGATATCAATATTTATGTACATTCATTCTCTATTTGACAGATGAATGCAAACATCATTACTGAGATGTCAAGACCCTTCCCAGAAGCAAGTTCAGAACAGGTATTGTGTCATTTTGGTTGAGTGTGCTTACTTTATATCTGAAAAATAGAAAGTTGACAGAGACTTGAGGTAGAATTACACACTGTTTAACAGACAACACACTGCATTGTGAGGACTGAGTGGTTTGCCAGGACATTGAAGTGTGTAAATGATTAGTAAAAAGTAGGCATGTAACTGTCATAATGTACTGTTAAACCGCTCTGTCTTTTCAATGCAGTGTGTTGTCAGTGACATCAATAAGGCTTGGTCATTGTAGCTTTATATGGTTGAAAATTCTGTACCAGAAAAGGCATAAGCAGATGTTAGACATAAAACAACAATTTTCAAACACCCCTTTTAATGCAGTATTTTGTATTTTAACAGTAATGTAATAAAGAAGGGCTCAGTTAGTCCTGGGTGGTATAACCAAATATCTGGATCTTAGTACTTTTTTAAGAGTCAGCCTGTTTAACAGTATATTATAGTCCCCCCTTCTTTAACTTGTGCAAATATTTGACATCAATATTTATGTACATTCATTCTCTCTTTGACAGATGAACACACACACCGTTACTGAGATGTCAAGACCTTTCCTAGAAGCAAGTTCAGAACAGGTATTGTGTCATTTTGGTTGAGTGTGCTTACTTTATATGTTAAAAATAGAAAGTTGACAGAGACTTGAGGTAGAATTACACACTGTTTAACAGACAACACACTGCATTGTGAGGACTGAGTGGTTTGCCAGGACATTGTAGTGAAACCATAGGCTTTTTAGTTTTACCAAACATGAACCAGATAACACACTGCATTGTGAGGACAGAACAGTTTGCCAGGACATTGTAGTGAAACCATAGGCATTTTAGTTACACCAAACATGAACCAGATAACACACTGCATTGTGAGGACAGAACAGTTTGCCAGGACATTGTAGTGAAACCATAGGCTTTTTAGTTTTACCAAACATGAACCAGACAACACACTGCATTGTGAGGACTGAGTGGTTTGCCAGGACATTGTAGTGAAACCATAGGCATTTTAGTTACACCAAACATGAACCAGATAACACACTGCATTGTGAGGACAGAACAGTTTGCCAGGACATTGTAGTGAAACCATAGGCATTTTAGTTACACAAAACATGAACCAGATAACACACTGCATTGTGAGGACTGAGTGGTTTGCCAGGACATTGTAGTGAAACCATAGGCATTTTAGTTACACCAAACATGAACCAGATAACACACTGCATTGTGAGGACAGAACAGTTTGCCAGGACATTGTAGTGAAACCATAGGCATTTTAGTTTTACCAAACATGAACCAGATAACACACTGCATTGTGAGGACAGAGTGGTTTGCCAGGACATTGACGTGTGTAAATGATTAGTAAAAAGTAGGCATATAACTGTCATAATGTATATTTTGTTCCTATATTAACTTTCTGTGGTTGGGATATAAAATAAACATGGCTGGACAGTCAAATATCAACTCACGTAAGCATGCACACTACATTAAAATGTAAAAACAACTTTTTTTGTTCAAAATTAACAATGTATTTAATGATTGAGTACATCAATCCATCCAAACAGTTTTGTTTTTGTTTTTTTAGCCTTAATGTCCTCATGAAATCGAAATCACAATATTTGTTTTGTTAGTGCACATTGCTAGTCTTAAGGTAAACAATTAATTCATGCAAGATAATCCACTGAAAAAAAAAAAATAGTTTGTCTTGGTAATCTAAAGCATTTCCTGTCTATTGTGTTTTGATTAGTGTGTGTGTGTATGTGCGTATATATATATATATATATATATATATATATATATATATATAAAAAAATTCAAACATTTCATTAAAAATAAACAATTTTAAGTGGGGGGAATATAATATTATGAAATAAATGGTTTTCTCTAATACACCCTGGCCATAATTATTGGCACCCTTGTATTCAAAACTTTCTGCAACTTCCATTTGCATGAAAAACAGCTCTGATTTTTCCCCCCTTCATGCCTGATGAGGTTTGAGAATATATGGCAAGTGATTTTAGACTATTCCTCCATACAGAATTTCTCCAGATCCTTCAAATGTTGGTGCTCACTCTTCTTCAGTTTATCCCACTCATTTACCATAGGATTCAGGTCAGGGAATTGGGATGGTTATGGCAGAATCTTGATTTTGTGTTCAGTGACCAGTTTTTGTGTTGATTTTGATTTTTGTTTTGAATCAGTGTGGTGATGGAAGATCTAACCATGACCCATTATAATATTTCTAACTGAGCAAGTCAGTTTTACCTTTTTTTTTATCTGTTGGTATTTGATATAAAACATGATGGCATGTATCTGAACAAGATGTCTAGGACCTTTGGTGTAAAATTAGGTCCACAAAAAAGAACATCTGGTGATATATTTAAATGTGGACATGGGGCACTTTTTTATCCCTGTGTGCACCAAACCTTTAATGTGTTCTAGCTCCAAAAAAAATAATTCTCATTTCATATGGCAATAAAAGCCAGTCCTGGCTGAAGTTCCAGTATGGTAAATTAATATGGTGGAGTTTGTTTTAGCATGAGAGCAGATGATTTGTTTCTTGAACAGTGTCTGAAATGACTTGTTGTGATGGAGGTGCAGTTTTCCTTTATTTTTAATATTTTTTTTTTCTGACACTAAAATTCAAATGATTTCTGCAATTTTCCATCTGTGATCTTTGAAGAGTATTTGGCCACTTAAATTGTTCTCTTTGCTGCACATTAAAACAATATTGACACACATCATGTTTCAAGCAGATTTTTAACATCTCCAGTCCATTAAAACTTCTTAATTATTTCCCTGATGTTGGAAATGAGAATATTTAATGTTTTAAGTATTTTCTTAAAGCCACTTTGTATTGTGTAAAGATCAACAATCTTTTGCTGTTTTACCCGTTGTGATGAATGATTAGGTTGGTTTGGGCTTTGTGTTACTAATATTTATTCATCTGCGCACCAAGACGTCATGACTGGACAACATCATGTTTCCAATCACCTTGGTGTGCAAAGAAATTGGAAATTTCAATGGAAATATATTTAGGAGATAATTTACTCATAAGAATTTCTAAGGGTGCCAATAACTGTGGCCAGGGTGTATTTGAGAAAAACATTTTTTTCATAAAGTTATATTCCACCTCACTTTAAATTGTTTAAGTTTAATGAAATGTTTGAATTTTGCAGAATTTTTGACTAAAAGAGCTAAAGGAGAAACAATGCAGATTTTTTTTTTTACAGCCTTCTTTGCCCATATTTACCAAGGGTGCCAATAATTTTGTCCATGACTGTATGTACAGGGGTTGGACAGTGAAACTGAAACACCTGGGTTTAGACCACAATTAGTATGGTGTTTGGCCTCCTTTTGCAGCCAATACAGCATTATTTCATCTTGGGAATGACAAATACAAGTCCTGCACAGTAGCCAGAAGGATTTTGAGCCATTCCTTTCGCAGAACAGTGGCCAGGTCACTATGTGATGTTGGTATATGAAAACATTTCCTGACTCGCTCCTCCAAAACACCCCAAAGTGGCTCAATAATATTCAGATCTGGTGACTGTGCAGGCCATGGGAGATGTTTAACTTTACTTTCATGTTCATCAAATCACTCTTGTCACCAGTCTTGCAGTCGTGTGTATTGGTGCATTATCATCCTAATACACGGCACCACTTTCAGGGTACAATGTTTGAGCTATTGGGCGCACATAGTCAACCTTCACACTCTGCTCTTATTGGTGGAATGTGCGATCAGTAAAAACTGGCCACCAGGCTGCATAAATATAGCCATGAAACCTCCAACACTATATTGGCCAGTGTTTCAGTTTCATTGTCCAACCCCAATATATATATATATATATATATATATAGATATATATATATTCTCAAATGTACTCTGGAACATTGTAAATCTGAAGACTTTCACTTTCAAAGTGACACATATTAGGCTATAATAAAAATATAATTTGCTATTCCACATGCATTATTTTATTATTTTAAAATGTAATTTATTTCTGTGATTGAAGCTGAATTTTCAGCATCATTACGTCAGTCTTCAGTGTCACATAGCTCTTCAGAAGTTATTCTATTATGCTGTTTTGCTGCCTAATTATTATCAGTTATTAATTTATGTTCACTTATTACTAATTGTTCTTAAGTATTATCATCAATACTACAAACTTTTTGTTTAATGTTTTTGTGGAAACTGTGATACTTTAACTTTTTCAGGATTATTTAAAATGCAAATTTAAAACCATTTATTTGAAATATAAATTATTTGTATTAAGTATAAATCTTTACTGTCACTTTAATCAATATTCAATATTACTCTAGACTAAATGGTACTGTATCACATTTTCCATAGAAATATGAACCGGCACAACTGTTTTCAACATGGATAATAATCAGAAATGTTTCTTGAGCAGCAAATCAGAATGATTTCTAAATAAAAGCACAATAAAACACCATAAAATAGTCCACATTCTGCACTACATTTCAAGTCTTCTAGAGCAGAGCATTGTGTTATATGGACTGATATTAAGGTAGATATTTAACTTTAATGATATTAAACTGTCCCTCTAAAAGAGATGTGTACAAATTCTTCTAAATGATCTATTAATTGTTATATACACCAGGAAAGACAAATTCTAATTTAAAGAAGTATAGCAGAATTTCAATAAAAAAATAGCATTTTATTTCTGCATTGTGTTGTATTTTTATGTTAGTAAGTGGTAAAAATTGCTCTGTGCATGATGAGCTGGTGGGTTTATGGTGTGGTGTGTTGTGTTGTGGACCAGGTGTGGTTCGCTGCTCTGTGGCAGAAAGCCCAGGGCCATTTTTAGCCCCAGTTTCTACAGTACATGGCTAACTCACATTAAACAAGTTTATTAATGAAACATGGAGAAAAATGAATAAGTAGATGAAGAGGACCTACAAAGTAATCCAGAGCAGGAAACATTTTGTTAAAGTGTTTACATATTTACTGTTAATGCCCTGTATGGGTCTTTGCTTAATGAGTGCAATATCACACAAATGCTGTTTGCCCCAATTATCATAAGTGCAAACATGACTGATTTTATACAGCAGTTCAATAAATATCAAGTTAATAGTGTGACATATTTTGGACACTTATGATGCTTATGATTTGCTTATGATGGCATTAATCAAAACACAATAGACAGGAAATGTTTTGCAACATATGCCACAATTTGCAATTTTTTTTTTTTTTTTTGCAAAAAGTTATACAGATCCTGACATTCACAAATGAAAACAATAGAATAGGGTAATAAAACAATAACGATAATTATTACATTATTTTCCTTTATATAGTAATAATAAAAGTTTGGTAAATGTTCAATATAATGTGTATGCAGTATGCAAAGAAAAAACAGTGTGTCAATTCACTGGTTTTGAATTGTAACTGTATTGTAGCCATATCTATGTCTCTCTGTTTATGAATATAAAGTATCACACAGGTACTGTTAAGCTGACGTCTTCAGAGAAGGAATGCCATTCCAGAGCGGAAGCAAATTATCCAATTTTATCAAAGATTACCAAGACAAACTATTTTTTTTTCAGTGGATTATCTTGCATGAATTAATTGTTTACCTTAAGACTAGCAATGTGCACTAACAAAACAAATATTGTGATTTCGATTTCATGAGGACATTAAGGCTAAAAAAACAAAAACAAAACTGTTTGGATGGATTGATGTACTCAATCATTAAATACATTTGTTAATTTTGAACAAAAAAAGTTGTTTTTTACATTTTAATGTAGTGTGCATGCTTACGTGAGTTGATATTTGACTGTCCAGCCATATGTTTATTTTATATCCCAACCACAGAAAGTTAATATAGGAACAGTCAATGTCATGTTAAAGAAATAATTTCAGCTTGTGGCCACAAGCAGACTTGCAGGCCATTTCTCGATATGCGTTCTTATGTGATCTTGCGTCCTTATGTTCTCTTGCTCCTAACAAGAAAAGTAAGCATAGAGCCTGGCATCCCAATTCTCACAAAGACGCGTTTGGTGTTCTCTCGTCCTTCCATGTTCGTTCTTTCAAGGAAGAACACAAGTCTCTGTTCTTTGCGTTCTTGAGAAACAGTCACAGTGTCTAGATTTGGTCTTTTAGTTTATTGGAGTTTCTTTAGCTTGTGCAAATATTTGATCAGTATTTCCATTCATTCTCTCTTTGACAGATGAACACAGAAACCGTTACTGAGATGTCAAGACCCTTCCCAGAAGCAAGTTCAGAACAGGTATTGTGTCATTTTGGTTGAGTGTGCTTACATTATATCTGCAAAATAGAAAGTTGACAGAGACTTGAGGTAGAATTACACACTGTTTAACAGACAACACACTGCATTGTGAGGACTGAGTGGTTTGCCAGAACATTGAAGTGTGTAAATTATTAGTGAACAGTAGGCATATACAGTATCTCACAAAAGTGAGTACACACCTCACAATTTAGCAACCGCTTTAGTATATCTTCTCATAGGACAAGTTTATCTAATAGTCTCATCAGACCACAGGACATGGTTCCAGTAATTCATGCTCTTGTTGGTTGTCTTCAGCAAACTGTTTGCCAGCATTCTTGTGAGCCAGCTTCAGAAGAAGCTTTTTTCTGGGACGACTCCTATGCAAACCAACTTGTTGCAGTGTGCAGCGTATGGTCTGAGCACTGACAAGCTGACCTTCTACTTCTGTAACCTTTAAAGCAATGTTGGCAGCACTCACACGTTTTTTTGAAGCCAGGTTCTACACCTGACGCACAGAACCTTATTGATCAACCCTTACAAAGCCAATTCCGAATGAAACCCATCGTCAACTCTGTTTCAGGGTGTTACTGAACCTCTAATAGCCTTGGCCATCTTGGAGAGCAACAATTCTAATTCTCAAATGCTCAGAGAGTTCTTTGCCATGAGATGCCATGTTGAACATCCAGTGGTCAGTATGAGAGTAACTGTACTCAAAGCATCTAATTTTAACTGCTCTAATACAAGATACACAAGTTTTTATACCTAGTTTGTCCCTTGAGAAGATATACTAAAATGGTTGCTGGGTATACTCACTTTTTGTGAGATACTATAACTGTCATAATGTACTGTTAAACCGCTCTGTCTTTTCAATGCAGTGTGTTGTCAGTGACATCAATAAGGCTTGGTCATTGTAGCTTTATATGGTTGAAAATTCTGTACCAGAAAAGGCATAAGCAGATGTTAGACATAAAACAACAATTTTCAAACACCCCTTTAATGCAGTATTTTGTATTTCAACAGTAATGTAATAAAGAAGGGCTCAGTTAGTCCTGGGTGGTATAACCAAATATCTGGATCTCAGTACTTTTTTTTTTTTTTTAAAGAGTCAGACAGTTTTTTAAGAGTCAGCATATTATACCCCCCCTTCTTTAACTTGTGCAAATATTTGATCAATATTTCCATTCATTCTCTCTTTGACAGATGAACACACACACCGTTACTGAGATGTCAAGACCCTTCCCAGAAGCAAGTTCAGAACAGGTATTGTGTCATTTTGGTTGAGTGTGCTTACATTATATCTGAAAAATAGAAAGTTGACAGAGACTTGAGGTAGAATTACACACTGTTTAACAGACAACACACTGCATTGTGAGGACTGAGTACTAAAAAACCAACAAAAGATGTTAAATAAATGTATGCATCTTAAGCAAACATACTGTATCTGAAAACTGAGTTTCATTTGTATCTCTACCCAGAAATGAAAATTGTCGTCATTTATTCCAGTTTTTCCGAATTCAATTCTTGATTCAATTTTCTCATAAGCTTAATTGATTTGGTCTAAAGAGAGAAGAATTTTTTTTTAAGACTATAAAATGGCTACCAAAATAAGTAGGGATGCACCGAAATGAAAATTCTTGGCCGAAACCGAAAACCGAAAAAGAGGAAACCAAGGCCGAAACACCGAAAGAATTATGGCAATTATTAGTACCATTGCATTTATAACTATGATTGTGTACTAATCTTACTAAAATCAAGGCATTGCAATTGCATAAATTAATATTAAAGTTATAAAGAATAAATCAATTATATTAATTGAAACAATTATTATCAATCAAGTATTATATTACTTAAATAACATACATATATTTTACAGCCTTTGTTTAAATTGTTCAAATTTTTATAACACATTATCTTGTGGATCCATCAGTTCACATTTTCAAGTCTACGTGTTTCTCTTCCAGCAGGAGGCGCTGTCAGAATGGTAGTATAAAAAGCAGCGCAGCAAATGAAAAACGTGCAGCGCTCATATTTATTCAATGGATAGCCTTTTGAAGTTTCATCGCAATTCTTGTCTTTCAGTCTCCACATTTAAGACCACCTGAAATCATAATTATGACTTTCTTAACCCCTAATAACACTGCAGTCACCAATGAAAATTAAGAGCTTTATTTCAAGAACCGACTTTCAAAAACAACCCTTACACAAAATACATTTCTTTTTAGTTTTTTCCCACCATATTCGGGGCACAAGAAAAATATTAGGGGGCTAAATTAATATCAGCATGTGAAGTATAATCGTCTCTCATTGTCTCTGAGAGAATGCACATCAGATGCTGAAAGCACTGTCAGTTTTTATTTTCGCTTTCACATATTGTGCAGTTTTCACGTTGCTTGTGTGATATCCATTGGCTCACCTCCATGGTTTAAAACATAAATATTTATAAAAATACAGTATATAGAAAAGACATATCTTTAAAATATTGCGATATAACACCAACATAAAGCCATTGTTTTTCACTCACTGAAAGCTACATCTGTCTACGTGCAATGCGCCGATCTCTGCTCTCATCACTGGCTGCACGCACGACTGCAGACACACCCCCTCTTGAAATTTCGGCATTACAAGTTTTGCAAATTGCAATCCGAGGGTCTTTCTCTCAGATATACTGAAATACGCCCACACCACAGACGTGTTGCTTCAGACAAGCACGTGCAGGCTGCGGTTTCTGTTTGCGTCAACATACTGTTTCGGCCGTGTTGTTTCGGTGATAAAAGTCTTTCGGCCGAAAACCGAAAATGCACTTTTGGGCCATTTTCGGCCGAAAATTTTCGGTGGCCGAATATTCGGTGCATCCCTAAAAATAAATGTTGGTAACTGCAGTTTGACTAAAAGTATTGACTACAAGTTGACAAAAATGCAATGACATTTTGTTGACTAAAACTAGACTAAAACTATGAAAGACTCAAATGACTAAAATGTGACTTAGACTATTAAGCTTTTCGTCTCAAGATAAAGGCTAAGACTAAATAAAAAATGGCAACTAGCTTACATAACGCTTATTAACGAAAACAAATAAGGTGAAGCATGGCATACACCACATGCTGTAGTCTATTATATACCGACTAATAAATTACAGAACCTTTAGCAAACACTGAAGAATCTAATAAAATTATTTAAAGAAAGCTTCCATAGCGTAACGTGAGGTAAATGACAAAGCATATCAAAAAAAAGTAAAACTAAACTGGCTGTCGGTGACAGTGTTTGCATGTTTTTTTTTCCCACAAGAATACCAAAATTTAAACTGTGGTTTAAGATGCAGTCTTTTACTTTACTTTAGCTTGAAAACCAAATCCTCTGTCCTGTTGTTTTCTCAATATTCATTTTAACTCGCACATTCTTAAAAAACTATCGCAGTCTAGAGCCCTCCAGTACTTTTTAAGAGTGCCGGTTTCACGACATTTTATAGTGTTTTTCTTCCTCCTTTAGCTTGAGCAAATATTTGACATCAATATTTATGTACATTCATTCTCTCTTTGACAGATGAACACAGAAACCGTTACTGAGATGTCAAGACCCTTCCCAGAAGCAAGTTCAGAACAGGTATTGTGTCATTTTGGTTGAGTGTGCTTACTTTATATCTGAAAAATAGAAAGTTGACAGAGACTTGAGGTAGAATTACACACTGTTTAACAGACAACACACTGCATTGTGAGGACTGAGTGGTTTGCCAGGACATTGTAGTGAAACCATAGGCATTTTAGTTTTACCAAACATGAACCAGATAACACACTGCATTGTTCTGGCAAATCACTCAGTCCTCACAATGCAGTGTGTTATCTGGTTCATCTTTGGTGTAACTAAAATGCCTATGGTTTCACTACAATGTCCTGGCAAACTGTTCTGTCCTCACAATGCAGTGTGTTATCTGGTTCATGTTTGGTAAAACTAAAATGCCTATTGTTTCACTACAATGTTCTGGCAAACCACTCAGTCCTCACAATGCAGTGTGTTATCTGGTTCATGTTTTGTGTAACTAAAATGCCTATTGTTTCACTACAATGTTCTGGCAAACCACTCAGTCCTCACAATGCAGTGTGTTATCTGGTTCATGTTTTGTGTAACTAAAATGCCTATTGTTTCACTACAATGTTCTGGCAAACCACTCAGTCCTCACATTGTAGTGAAACCATAGGCATTTTAGTTACACCAAACATGAACCAGATAACACACTGCATTGTGAGGACTGAGTGGTTTGCCAGAACATTGTAGTGAAACCATAGGCTATACCATAAGTGTAGCATATGCATGTGAGTGCTTGATGCTTTATATTAAAGATTTAAAAAGCTTAATAGTCCTTGAATCTGGTGTCCAAACAAGCAGCACTGCATTTAGTTTAGTTTTAAAAGAGGTCACGAACTGCCTTGTTCCTTTTGTACTGTTCTCTGAGGTCCACTTATAATATTATCAATATTTTTACATCAAAAAACATAATTTGGAAGTAATAAGCTATTTTCCGTCTTTTAGTTTCAATCTTTCTGAAAATCCTGCATCGAAGTGTACCTTGTTTGTAAACTAATTCGCAGTAAAGAATATATATGTGAAAAGATCAAAGGAATTTTTATTTCTTAGTTCATGACCCCCTTAATGTAAATTGAAATAAATAATTTTGAAAATCCATGTTTCATTTTACATATACAAAGTTGAAAGTTGATATGCTCTTAGTTGAACTGACAACGTAATATATTGTGGACAATTTTAATGCTTTAAAAAAAAAGTTTGTATTTCCTTTTTCATACTTCAATTGAATTCAGTTGTTGAAAGTAAATTAACATTTTCTAACCCACTCTTCTTCCCTGCCACTGAATAGTGTCACAAACATGACTTTGTTCATACAAATGTATCATGCCTGGACAAGTGCAGAGTATGCATGGGATCGGGGATGTCATCTTTCAAGTGGATTGGTGTCAAATGTAAAGGTCAGTTTGAGCTCATTTTTGAGGCTATGCTTGTAAGACTTAATTTGTTTACTTGTCAAAATGTACATATCTAGCTATTGTTGTTTAAAAAAAAATAACACATTGATGTTAATGTATACCCTGTGCCGGTACCATTAGCGTTACCATTTTTGAGATTTGAGACACTTTGATTAGCCAATGGTAAATCTGCAAATGGTAAATCCCACCAATGAAACATGTTTGGAAAGGCATAAGCTTGTCTATGTTAGATCTCTCAGCTGACAATGCATATCAGAGAACAAGCTACATATGGAAGGTTCCCAAGATCGCAGTTGCCTCCATAATTCTGAAATGGAAAAAACACTTTGAAGAGAGAGGGGTGTGTGGAGTTAATGTATTTAGGAAATGCTCTTCTATTCTAGGTCTTGCTCTAAATGAGATCCTAACTGAAATCACCATGGTCACTACACAGAGTTTTCAGGATTCTAGATTTATGGTGCTTCTGTAATGTGGCCCTTGGATGCCTGTCAATGTGACATTTTAGTTTATTTTATGTTTTTTTTTTTTTTTTTTCCAGAATTTATAAAATCCTGTTTTTACTTTTTCTTATGTTGCATTGAGTATTGATTGATGGAATTAATTTGTAAATATGTGCTGCAATTTAACGATGTGAAACAGTTGATGAACGCACTGTACAGTATATCATCCAGGGAAAGTCACTTGATGACATCCAAATCGAAGGTCTGCTAAAAAAAATTCCAATACCAGACCCAAAACTTTCATACAAGAGTATTGCATTCTGATTAAATTTATAAACTTGGTATGATTTCAGATGAGATCCAGTTAACTGATACTGAGGATGACGCGGATGGTGAATCTGCTTGTGCCAGTGCATTAAGCAAGCCAAAAGAGATTTCAGCATCAACATCAGAAGCCTGTCTGGATGGAGGTAATTATAATGCATTTCCTTATCTGCCTTAAAAATAAGGTAGTGGTAGTAACCTGTAAAGTGCAACTTGACTTCTATAGAGAACACACACAGACTGTTAAGAACTGTTAATTAGCGATACTGCATATTCGTGGCAATATCAACACACAAATGTGATCTGTATTAAAATACTAATAAATTAATGAGTGAGTCTTAACCCTAAAAGTTAAAAGTTTAAAAGTCTACACATCTGTGCATTAAGATAATTTAGATTATTAAGTTAAGTCTATATTTTGGTAATTTACTTTTTATTACTTAATAAAAAAAAAAAGAAATAACAATATATCTGGCGTTTGTTACAAGTTTTATTAATGACAAATGTAATGCAAATTTGTTTAAAAAATTGTAATGGCTTCCACTTTGGTGATAATCTGTAGTGTGTACTGTGAAGTTTCATCATAGTTTATTTTTAGCAATCAACATAATTTAACTTCATAGAAACTGCATTTAAAGTTATAATTTTTGGATGTTCACACTTTTGGACTTTTTCATACACATAGGCTTTTGTGTATGCCTTATTAATTAATTTAGTTTCAGATGTTTAGCTTTTGTTGTGTTGTAATTATTTTTTTTTAGCACAAATGTCACCCACACTGAACATTTTTTATAGTATTGTAGCATAGCAAAACGTTAATATGCAAGGCATGTGGAGACCAAAAAAAGATGCATGAATGCAAGCCAGAATTTGTACACAGGTTGCTGTGAGTGTAGTTACATTTTATATAATATAATATTTCATATTATTAACTGTGAGGCTGTTGCCACCCATAAAAAGCCAATTCATTTGCGATTGCTATAAAATGTTGGTCAGTCTTTCTTATATGTACACTTGAATGTAACAATGATGATTTTTATTAGTGACT
>JAMKFB010000241.1:0-88796 GCA_036247105.1 Cirrhinus mrigala | reverse complement strand
GGATTAATACACCTAAGTCAGTTCTGCCCAATATATATATTTTTTTTTATTTAAAAAAAAAACTAAAAAACGAACATTTGGAGCACAAAATTTTATGAACGTTCGCATTTTTTTGTTTGTTTGTTTTTTGCAGTGTTTCAAAAACTAGCATCACAGCTTTGGACAAAAAAGCAAGTAGCCTATTTCAAAGACCAGCATCACATTAGAGCAATTCCAGCAACATTCCCAGGCAAATTCTAAAACATAAATTAGATACATAAAATAGAATGCATATGCCTACCAGTAAGCTATATTGAAACATTTCTTTATGCAGACTATAAATGTGTAAAAAAGTATCAGTAAAAGTGTGTATACTTTAGATGGACATGACAAAAAAGACCGAGTTTTTGGGGAGACAATATACTTTGTAGACTTTCTGTAGTTTACAATGCACATGCCATAAGCAACAATGTCTGCCGGATGTAGAAAGATTATCTATTCATAAAATATATATTTTTATTTCAATTTGCGTTTTTGTGTTTCAGAGGAAAAATCAATTGTACAGACGTGACATCTCTATGTTACCGACATCTATGGAAACGCGAATAAAATGCTAAAAACTTCAGCAGAGACGTCTAAGTGTATTTAATAGGGCACATGCAAAAGTCGCCTAATGATTATGAATGTGTCGGGAAAAATTAGACATTTTAATTATTTATTATTATGAGTTAGGCCTATTATGAGTTTGGGACTTATGTTAAGTATCAGGAAAAAAATGCAAGCGATCACGCGGGCGCCTCCCTGTCATGTAGTGCATTCCACACTCCGCACAAACATATCGATATGGGTCAGTAATAGAACACATTTATAGGCCTGTAGGTTCTTAAAATATATCTTCACCAGTCTACATCCGAGCCAGCTGCAGTTATAACCTAAAACTGAAGGCTACTGACATAATGGATAACAGACTGATTCTGCTCCAATTCGTTTATCATTAGTTGTTGACAAGATTAAAGGAGGCCGCTGTTATAAAACTTGTTTTAATCAATAATTTATGAATTTAAAAAAATAGATGCAAAACAGGTTAAGAAAATATGTTGAATATATAGGATCTTATAAATATTCAGACAAATGCTATAGGTAAATTTTAACATGCATACGAAATAAAACCAAACAAGACATGTAATGAAGAAAAATATTTATACAAAAATAAGCATATATATATATATATATATATATATATATATATATATATATATATATATATATATATGTATATATATATATAAAAGCCCTGTTCCACTCTGTGAGAGTTAAATAAGTGCATGCCCAGATCTCCGATTCATCTGACCAAGTTTCAACCTATATCCGACGTTTTGATTTCGATCAAATGCGTCTGCTGTATCGGTTGATAAGCCAACGTGATTTCGACGCTGAATCGATATTTTATTTTCGGCGTAATAACGTTCTGATGTACCGACCAAATAGTGAACATTGATTCAACATCGAAATTTGATTGACGACCGACACTGACCTTTACAACCAAAAATCGACGTTGAATCAACGTATGCTTGCTATCTGGGTCTTGGATGAAAAATATACATTTTTTTGAACAACTCCAATTTGATCTAATATGTGACGACCGTATCGAAAAGCAAAGCAAGTGCATGAAAGCAATGCTAACATTATGTGTTTAATTTGTACAGAATAATCGTGGTTAATGTTTTATGAGATAAGCTTGTCTGATTTTGTTACTCTTTAATGTGATGTGTTGTTTGTATTTTTATTTTTATTTTTTTAAATAATAAGCTGGTCTGTCTTACTTTGCATACGCAGCTTGTGCTCCCATTTAAATCATGAAATGTGCGTTGGAATATCAGGACAACATTTTTTCTTGTTTCGTCATACCCGATTAATGATCGGAAACTGTGTGTAATATGTTTTGATGAAACATCTATGATGAATTGGTTATTAATAAATCACAACCATCCCGTGCTATGGGCATTGCCATTCATACAGGCTACAGCCGTTAATTTACACAACTATTCGATGCTTCCGGGTTCTGAACGCAGACCGTGAAAAAGGCTAATCGCTCTCTCAATAATGCATTCAAACAAATGTAAACTTACTGTGGTACTTCATCTGTATATCCGATTTCGAATGAGAAGAAATCTATAAGAAACGCAGGGAACGGGAAACGGTGAACCCGAAGCGGAGCTGGAGCGGAGCGCTTATAAAATGCACGGAGGGGAAATTGTTGTCGCTCCACTCCGCTCACATACTCTAAACAGCACTGGAACAATCACAACAAGCGATCGCTAAAGAATGTAAGAAATTGCAGGACAAATGCCTGGATCTGGAAAACAGGAGCAGGAGGCAAAACCTTCGCTTGGTGGGTATTAAAGAAGGAGCTGAAGGTGGGAACATGATCAGATTCCTGACAGATTTCTTTACCGATGTGCTTGGGGCTGAGAACTTTGCCTCCCCGGTGATGATAGACAGAGCGCATCGCACTCTAGCTCTGAGGCCTGAGAACGTGTTTGACATTTAAAAAACAAACAAAAAAAGACTTTCACAGCAAAAATTGCAGTGACCTGGGCTGAATGGACTTTGGTTTTATTTAGCTGTGATTGACACACAACCAAAAGGGAATAGAAAATAATAACATCACTAAGTATGAGTCAAATATTGCATATTTCTGTTCAAATGAAAGTGTAAAGTGTATTCATGAGTGATTATTAACTAATCAGTGTGTCAGGGGTTTTTCTCAACTGTGGCCCTCAAAGTCCACTCCCATACAGAGGATGCGTCTCAATCACCTTAATAGTTTGTTAGGTTGTGAACTGATAAATTGTGTTCAGAAATTCAGACATTGATAAGGACAGTAGGTTACTACACACTGGTGACTATTTCCATCCTCACTGTACAGCATCACTACTGATATTTACACACAGCATTAAAATGAATATCTTTTAATGCTATTTACAGTACATTATGATAAATACTTTGTTACATGAATGTGCAAGATTTCAGCCATAATAAATTGTAAATGTTTGCTAGATTAGACATTACCTGTGTAGAGATGTATGTTTATGCTGAAATATGATATTGGTTTGTGCTTTAAAATCGGTCACATGTCATTTTGTAGTGAATTATCTCTTAAGTTTTGAGCTTCAGAACTTCCTATAAGGGAATGTAGTGAGCATCGATGCTTCCTGGTTTTCACAGCTATTTAGGGAGCACACATTTCAGTGCACAGTAAAAATTTTGTGATTAAGGCATCCCTTAAAGGAGAAGTCCACTTCCAAAACAAAGATTCACAGATAATGTACTCACCCCCTTGTCATCCAAGATGTTCATGTCTTTCTTTCTTCAGTCGTTATGTTTTTCTGAGGAAAACATTTCTGCATTTTTCTCCATATAATGGACTGATATTGTGCCCCGATTTTTAAATTCCATAATGCAGTTTAAATGCGGCTTAAAACGATCCCAAATGCAGTTGTAAATGATTCCAGCGGAGGAAGAAGGGTCTTATCTAGCAAACCAATCAGTTATTTTCATTAAAAGAATACAATTTAAAATACTTTTTAATCTTAAACGCTCGTCTTGCCTTTCTCTCCCTGAACTCTGTGTATTCTGACTCAAGACAGTTAGGGTATGTCGAAAAACTCCAATCGTATTTTCTCCCTCAACTTCAAAAATAATTTCGAAATCATCCGACATCGCTGCAGAAGTACCGACCCAGTCTTTGCAAAGTGAACATGCAAAGAAGATCAAACACCCTTAACAAAAAAGGTAAAACAGCGATATAAGACGATTTTGAAGTTGAGGGAGAACATGAGATGGGAGTGTTTCGACATACACTAACTCTTATGAACCGGAACAAAACAGAGGTCGGGATGAGCAAGATAAGACGAGCATTTGACATTATAAAGTATTTAAATTGTATTATTTTTATTAACATAACCAATCGTTACGCTAGATAAGACCCATCTTCCCTGGCTGGGATCATCTACAACTGCATTTGGGATCGTTTGAAGCCACATTTAAACTGCATTTTGGAAGTTCAAAATTGGGGCACCATATCAGTCCATCATATGGAGAAAAATGCTGAAATGTTTTCCTCAAAAAACATCTTGGATGACAAGGGGGTGAGTACATTATTTGTAAATTGTTGTTCTGGAAGAGTAGTTCTCCTTTAACTACTGACTAATGATCAAGAGACCTGAGAGATACACACCCATAGTTTAGGTAAATTTATAGTTAAACTGAAGACCTTGATTAGTTTGTCCAGGCGCACTGGACTAGGTTGGAGCAAAACGCATGTAAGTGGACCTCGAGAGACAATGTTGAGATCTCCTGAAATATGTTCTAAACATTACAATTCAGAGAGGCAGGATGACTGCTAGATTGATGACTTACAACTCTGGGTACTGAAGTTCTGCAGAGTTTCTGGTGATCCTTGATCAGCTGCTCAGGTCTGCTTAATTGGTGTTGGAGCTATCAATCCACTGAAAAATAATCAGCAATATGAAGTCACAGATGCATTCTTATTTATTCTTGTTAGTCTTATTATATTCTTAAGATAAGTCATCATTACCTTGTGTTTTATTGATGATTTTCAGTCTCTGAAATAGATATATAGATAACAGTTATGAATGGCATCATACCAGTTTTAACACCGTGAGCAAAATGCATACAACATATGACACAATACAATAGAACCTATTATAATCAGTGATGCTGTCTACACTGGATGAGGCACAGCGCAACACTACAAATCCCTGACAGCGAACTAATGCTGCATTCAGGGTTCCTGCAGGATTTTTAAGCTCAAATTTAAGACTTTTTAAGACCTTTTTTAAGACCTGCACAAATAAAATTAATACCATATGAGCAGGGTAGGGCAATGTCTATGGTTAAATATTAAACTGTAAAATGACTGTAAACTACTGTAAAAACTGATTTATAGTTTATATTTTTCACAAAAACAAGAAGTTTTATAAAATGATACACTGCACATTTCTTTAAAGTATCAATTTTTAAGAAAAAGATGAGTCAAAAATATTACTTATATTAATTTAAACAATTATTATCAATAAATTATGATCGTTTAAATTAATTAGGATTAATTAAAAAAAAAAAAAACCCATACAAATACATGTTAGTGTTTAGATTTTTATGATGAATTATCTTCTTAATGATCCACCAGTTTACATTTACAGCTCTGCATGTTTGCAGGGTAAAAACATGGGTCACTTTTTGCTTTGGTCTGAACAAATACAACCCCAATACTATGCTCCTGCAATACCAGAGGCTGCAGTTCTAGGACCACATTTCTAGGACCCTATTTTTTTTGAGACAGTGCCATCTAGCAATTCTATTCCAACAAAGAAACATCAAACAGACGCAAAGACTAGATCCATGGAAGCTCTTCATTTGTTTATCTTTCCATCTTAATTTTAATGCCAAAGCTGGCATAAACTTGAGTGTTCGAGGGGGTGTCAGCAATCTCCATTTAGCCTATTTAGCTGTCCAAAACAGTTCATTGTGCTGCTGGATGTTGTAAATTAGTATTTGCATTCAAATTATTTTAAATGTATTAAAGTACTACTAAACACACTAATTTGTACGGCAATTGTATTACTGTTTACTGCACTTTGTTAAGTGGGTCACACATCAGTCAAGAAGCGCTGCAGCTAATGAACTGAAATCTAGAATATATTGAAATAAATTAGGTTAAATATTTCAAGAGGGTTACCCCAGGGGTAAGTTTAGGGTTAGGAGTTGGTTAGGACTATAATTAGGTGTGTACATTTCAAGGTTATTTTCGTAAACGAAAACTAAAACTAACACGAAAACGATTGGTCAAAAAACATTTTCGTAAACTGAAATAAAATAAATATAACAAAATAAACGAAAAAACTTAAACGAAACGAAACTAACAACAGATACTGAAAAACTAACTGGAACAAAATAGCAATTATCCAAAATAAATAATCGTTTTCGTAATAATTAAGTTCTCATCCGGTGGCGGAAAAATGTACGAGCTGTGTGGCGGTTTAGGGAAATAGCCTACCTGTTAACGGCGCATCATAGACGTGAGGTTATCTGACGGACAGATGAAAACAGTTTAAAACAGAGTCCTGCACGGGTGATGTTTGGTAAACGCGCACCAACAGTAGGCTGCTTAACAGAACACCCGACCCGTTATCCGAAAGCAACACACTCTGTTTGCTGACTCGGCCCGTTTCACACAGCCTACGCAGCGACCTTAACCGCGGGCACCGCATTAAATCTGCTGCATCAGTAAGGCAAAATTATTCATTTTCTCATGTAACACAAGCGATTAAACAAAAAATTGGCATTCTACGTTGGTTCATTGTAGAAAAATAGACAAGTAGCGCAGCAGAAAAATGATGAGAACGCGCATCCATTCTGTAAACAATAAAACTTTTGCCTACATCTTGTGAACAATCTGTTTTGAACAACACCCTTATAATTCTTAATAAACGAAAAGAACATTTAAATATGCCTTATTGCCTAAATGCGATCGTCTCTGCAGTGTATACGTTCTAAAACGTATAAATAAAGTTATATGCTACAGAAAGCGAGCAACGAGCGCTCCCTAATAAGCTGTCATTCACTTCAGCTGCAGCATTAAATATTATAACACACATTTACTGCTTTTAATTATGATTATGTAAGTGCAACTTGTGTAGATTTATGGAGTAAAAATGCTTGACTGCTTGTATACTTTTACCACCTAATCAAGCTAAGCATGCATTAATTTTTGCGTCATAAGGTTAAATTAAGTCGTTGGTCTGCGCTCTGGAAGTGATTTTTTTTTTTGTTAAACTAAAACTGAAACGGAAACTAAACTATATTAAAACAAAATAGAAATGTGCTCAAAAAATAAAAACTAAACTAAAACTAACCATATTATTAATGAAACTAATAAAAACGAAACTAAATTTTATTGCAAATTTCAAAACGATATTAAAATAAAACGAATTTAAAAAAGCAAAACTATAATAACCTTGGTACATTTAAACAACTACATACAGTATTTTCTTAAAAATAAAAAAAAAAAAACTACAGGGTCCTAGAAATGCGGTCCTGAAACTACAGCCTCCTGTACTGTAAGAATACCCTACTCAAAACAACAGGCTTATTAAAAATGCACATTCAACCTCTGCCAGCAGATGGCGCATTCGGAACTGCAGACATGCGTTTCCCCGGTAACCGCAGTACACAAAGCAGCTCAGCACCGGACTTTGAACGTGCAGCGCTCATGTTTACTTAACGAAATCATGGCCTTTTGAAGTTTAATCGTCACACTAAGCTGTATCGCAATTCTGGTCTTCCCGTGCCTAAAATTTAAGACCTCTTACTCATAATTAAGACTTTCTTGTACAATTTAAGACTTTTTATGACCTTAAATTTGATAAAACTAAATTTAAGACTTTTTAAGACTTTTTAAGGACCCGCGGGAACCCTGTGCATTATATTTATCATGTACTGACACAAAGTTGAAATGATTTTCAATGGTCGCTCTGGTTTGCATCCAGCATAGACAGACAATCTACATCATTGTGCATTGCATTCTTGGTATACAATACAAATCACCAAAGGTTATGTTAATGTTTTTAAGAGCTTCTTGCACTTTATTAGAATAAATAGACTAATATTTGTATCCCTTGTGTTATTAACATTTGTGGTCAGTTTTGTTAATGTTTTTGAAATAAATCTCTTATGTTCACCAAGAAAACTGCATTTATTTGATCATAAATAAAAACAGTAATGTTTATTATTACAATTTAAAATAACTGTTTTCTATGCAAATACATTGTAAAATGTAATTTGTCATAAGTAGAATGCGGTAGCAGTTTACTGTATGGGATTTGTCGTGTCGCCCCTCGCCGCATCCTGTGCAGACAGCATCAATGATTATAATGGGTTCTACTGTATTTTGTCGCGTCGCTCGCATCCAGTGTAGACACAGTGTAAGCATAATGATGCTGCAAAATCAGGTTAGATCACTTTTTAAAACATATTGAAATAGAAAATAGTTATTTAAAAATGGTAATTTCACAATATTACAGTTTTACTGTATTTTATTCAAATAAATGCAGCAGTTGTTGCCATAAAAGACTTATTTCAAATACATGTCAAATCTGACCCTTAAACTTTTGAATGGTAGTGTATGTTTAAGGTATTACTTACTGGTCATATGGTTCATAATGTCTAGAGATGTTCTTCGACAGGAGATACGCTCCAACTCTGGTGCACGGCCATTAGAATGGAAGATTCTAGGAAGGAACACAAACAATCTGGAACATAAACAATCTGTCAACAATGTTTATTATACAATGTCAGGTTTATTAGAAGTAAACTATAGCAAAGGTGAAATGCAGAAAAGAAAAATATATAATATATAGAATATACAAAACAATACAGTTTAATAACAGAATTTACATTTTTTACGTTTACTTATTTAATGCTCATATACAGTGTTTCTTATGTTTGTATGTTAAAGTCCTTTTAAAATGTCTAACAAGAAAACAAACATAAAAGTATATAGATATATATATATAATTTTGCAAAAGAAAATTACAGATGCTTGGTGATATAGGCTAAATATATTATGAAAGATACACATAAAGTAATTTAATAAGCTTTTTCAGATCACCTGTTTTTTTTATGTCTCTGTCAGCAGCTCTCTTCAGAAATTTTAAAATCAGGAACTTTTCCTGTGTCGTAGAAGTTTTTTTTTTCTGAAACTGCTGAAGTCACAGGACAAGTGGAATCAATATTTGTTTATCATGAAAGGTCAAAACATGTTTAAAGTACTTTCAGCCCATTTTCACACTCCATGTTAATGTTGTATCAGATTAACCGTATATTGCATACTTCTAGGTTAAATAAATTAGCTTACTTCCTTTCATCAAGTAACAAGTAACGTTAATTAAGATGACATTAAAAGCACAGACTTTCATAAACAAGAGCTCAAGTCAATAGTTAACCTAACTTAGCTCTTATAGTTAGCATTACAGTTCAGATGCTAACAGACTTTTTCTGAAGACAATAAACCATTTCTATAAAGTAAATATTCAACAGAAGTGTGTCATTTACATGAAAGAAAGTGTCAGGAACACATGTATGTACTATTTATGTAATATTAGAGACTAAACTTACCTGAAATTTGTGAAATTTGGGAGACGTGTTTTGCTGCTCGACAGTTGAGTTTCCGCCCCATTTCCATGGTAACTCCTTCCGCTCCAGACTTGAATGTTCAGTGTGCGCGCCCATTAAAGCAAGTAGATGTCACGCAGAATGTATAAATGTCATCATAAAGTAATATTATCTTATAAAATGTATAATGTAAATGAAGTAAAAACACTTACTTAAATACATATTTTAAATGAAATAAAACAATTCTAGTGTTTTCCTTTTAAAAACAACCTCCACCTCAGCACTGCACAGCAATTCAGATCTATGAGAAATGTTTAGGTGCACACAGTATATTAATATCATCATACAGTAATATTACACATAATGTAAATGAAGTAAAACACTTTTCCTTGATAAAACCAACTTTCACATCCGCTCCGCATCGTGATTGTAAGAAAATGTCTCTCTGAGAAAAAGTTCAGGAGAGCACAACGCAGAAATACGGTGGTCATAATTATTATACATCATGTAAATGAGGTAAAACACTTACTTTCTGTGTTTTCCTTGATAAAACCAACTGCCCTGTCTGCTCCGCATCGTGAGTGAAAGGAAATAATGTCATCTCTCAAAGAAAAAGTTTAGGGGTAACATTAATCGCACAGCGCTCTTGTCTGTTCCGCATAGCGAGTGGAAAAAATGTCTTTGAGAAAAGTTTAGCGGCATACAGCACATTAATATAGTTATAAAACGATATGATATTACAAAACACATTTTGTGCGTAAGATTAAACACTTTATTTCGTTGTTTCCCGTCTTCATATGCTCCGCATCGCGAGGAAAGAAAATGGCGTCTGTAAAAAATATTTAAAATGGGTGAGGCGCGCACACGAGGAAATATCCCGGATGTGAATTACTACTCAATCCGACGGACCAAACAACGACCAATTTTCAACGTCGATTTTGGGGCAAATTTGGACCAAAATTAGACGGACCAAACAAAGACCAATTTTCAACGTCGATTTTTGGGCTAAAAGAAGTCCATGACGGGCCGACTTGATTTAGCCCAAAAAACGACGTCCAAATGACGTCTGGTGCTGGGTGGGTCAATTCATCATATCATCATGCAAAACTAAGAATTAGAATAATCGTAAACGACGATCGGGTGCGGGTTGGGTGCGGTTATCTAAATCAGAGAAAAATACAGGTGCAGGTGGGTGGCGGGCGGATAATTTATTTGAAGCTGCAGCTTCGGGTGACGTTTGAGCTCATCCGCGCATCCCTAGTGTGCACATAAACCCGTCGGCTTTCAAGTAGCCTACTGGACAAGACTTTCGTGATAATGCATTGAGTCAGTGACATTCCGAGGATATTCCCATTCCGGGATATTTTCCGAGTCCGAAAGGCTTGAGTCCGAGTCAAGTCCGGGTAAAAATGCATCCGAGTCCGTGACGAGTCCGAGTCGCCTAAAAATTGCACTCGAGACCGGACTCGAGTCCGAGTACGAGTCCGAGTACCCCAACTCTACACTTGGCATTGTATTACTGCATGTCTAGCACAGAATTGAATTGATAATGATTTTTAATTGATAATGAAGAGAAAGAGGAGAAGATTTCTTTTTCCATACAAGTTCTTACACTGTAAAAATATTCCGTAAAATTTACGGTAAAAAACTGGCAGCTGTGGTTGCCAGAATTTTACCGTAAAAAATACGGTAGCAACTTTTTGTGTTTTGCGGTTTTCACTTAAATTTACAGGTAAATACCGTAATTTCATTAACTGATATAATGTTAATGTACCAACCTATTGAAGTACTGAAATATTTTTTGTACGTTTGTAATACACTGATAACCACCAAAAGTAGGTGGTGATGAGAAAGTCAAACGATGAACCAAAGCTCATCACAAACAGCTTTTAAAAATTAACATATATAGAAGGTGCACAGTGTCATTCACACAAACACTAAACACCATCATGGTAACAGACATGAAACTGAAATAATGCATAAACATTAATTTAACAACATTAGATGCAACATAGAACCCTAATGTACAAAACAGCTAAGAAAAATCTAAGAAGAAAGGGTTATTTCAACAAAAAAAAAACATCAAATTTAAAAAAAATGTAACACAGGGAATTCTGGGAATGTCAGTTTACGGTCAATTTCACTGTTCACTGTAAATTTTACAGCCTTTTACCGTTAACCATTTAACAGGTTTTTACTGTAGCATTTTTACAGTATTTTTACCGTTAAATTCACGGTCATTTTTTACAGTGTAGCTTTGTCATTTTGCTCAGTGTTGCTGAGCCTCCGGCTATGCCGTCCTAGATCTTATCCACTTGTCGTAATCTCAGTCCTTGACAATATCTGTTAACATGAGTGAAAATAGATTGTGTGTATAATAAGATTTACATTGGTCATCACAATGATGTTTGCTTTAACTTTGTGGAAATATATTTGCCCTAAGTTAAATGATTCAAGCTGCCTATATGACATGGTTTTAGTGCCACTTAAAATTCAACAAGTCTATGAATATGAGAATGAAGTTGTAGTGATATGATGAATAAAATCTACTGTTTTGAGGTCATATTACAACAATAAAGTTGTAGCAATCCAAGAATTGTGTCATAATATTTTGTAAATTGAGTATTATATTGTGTAAATATTTATTACATAAATGTTTTACAAAAAGAAAAAAAAAAAAAAAAAAAAAAAACACAACTAAACAAAACAGCATGATCACAACAAAAATAACTTGCTCGGTTACCTGACTGATTTACAAGAGTGGATAAATTAAAATTTACATTTTTCTACAGTTACTATTTAATTATATTAACAAAATGAAAGTATTAATAAAAGAACACGTAATAACATTGTTCTCATGTAATGACAGTGAACACTATTTTCAGCAATGATCATATGTTGCAATCAAACATACAGCAAAACTTGCTTCAAGGTTGACAACATCTCTTCTCAGATCTTTTTATGGTTTGGATTCTGACTGAAGCTGTGTGATTCCTAGTTACCTCGGGATGCCAATCCTGTGGCATAAACAGAGAAGCAAATAAAGACAAAATTAGTGTAGCTGCTGTTCAAACCAAGCAAAAATGATTTGTTTAACCCAAGCCAAAGAATGATAATGTGCACTTGATCAGATATAACTGCAGTAGATTATGAGATGCATTATGTGAATGCTTGGCTAAAGAGATGTGTCTTTAATCTAGATTTAAACAGAGAGTGTGTCTGAACCCTGAACATTACCAGGAATACTATTCCAGAGTTTGGGGGCCAAATGCAAAAAAGCTCTTTTTCAACAACCCCCATTAATATATATATATGCACTATATATGCATATATATATATATATATATATATATATATATATATATATCTGAAACACCAACAGAAATGTTAAAATAATGGCATTAACAACAACATAACATTTATACAACAGTTCTTCCAACAGCAGTTTCACTGTTTGTAATTGTATCACTCCACATGACGGATGGCCAAATCCAGTATCACTTTAGAAATATAACTGCTTTTTGTGCCACGTAATGTAGTTTTAAGAGGTTTCAGGCTAGAATGTACTTGTATATAGTTCAAATATGCAGTTTGTTGATAAAGATAATGTCTAGTTGAAAATTTGCGTCTACATTTTTGGACGTGTGAGCTCCAGGGTCTCAGCGACCATTCTGTGCTAATGAACCCACCTGAGAGAAGCCTTTAATGCGGCCAGATCTTCTGGAATATACCGCTGGCTCTAATGTCTCTATAGTGGTGAAACATGAGATATAATTCGTTTTGGGGTAACAGGCAGGCTTTGGTCTCATTAATCTATTATTTGTTCGAGAGAAGATAGTTTTGGCAAAATCTCGAATACATGTATTGTTACACCCCTAGTTATCAGTAAGTTGTTTTTTTCAACTTAATAACAATTAAGCCATTTACAATGACTGCAGCTTGATTGTGTGTGTGTGTGTGTGTAATTTAAACTTTTATTAAATTTAAATAGATACTGAGTTAGGTTAGCACAGAAAATATAATAACCTTAAAAAAAACTATTGACGTGTGTGTGTCATACTGAAAGTGATAAAGCAAATTCATGCTTTGTAAGCAATTGCCTTCTGTCCAGTGAGTTTCAGGAATGTGTTGTTGTAAGCAGTGTGTTACATGCTGAGATCAGTATCACCCACCCAAGAGCATCACAAGCAGCAGCAGCACAAGCTATAGCTCGGACTGTCTTCAGGTCTTCAAAATAAATCCAGGTAGGCGAGAAAAAAATCCCAAATGTATTTTATAACATTTAAATTGACTTTAAGTTAAATATGTTGATCTTTTGAGGCTAGTGAAGTGCCCTGCAGAATAAATGGTATCAACTGTTTTGCATCAGCCTGGATCGAACTTCTGTTAGGGCAATATGAGCTTCAGAGGAAGACCTAGGCTGAATTTGGAATAGCATACTATTTCTGCCATATAAAAATATGCTAAAAGTGCAATCATGGAATTAAATCTTTAGAAGCTGTCCAAGGGTTTTGTTTAAGTAAGACTAGCACATATCTGTCTAAGGCATGTTTGAATTAGGTACACACATTTGTCACTTTATAAATGTAACACTGTAAAAATGGTCCTCTCTCTCTGTCAGTTCTGATTCCATTTCTTAATAGGAAATCACATATTTTCAATCTTGATTTTTCTATCAGTGGAATGCGAACTCTTTGTTTCACTGCCTTAATGTAAATGGAATCTTAATAATTACTATTTATCACAATCACTTGGATCAAATATTTCTAAATCATTGTTTCTCTCTTTATTTCAAAACCTCAATATAAAAAAAGAACAATGAATTGGAGTGATATCTTCTATCCTGGAAATCCGGAAAGAAGGGAGAAGCTCATCCGGAGAAATCAAGAGCTTCTAAATCTGATGGAAAACAACTTCCGAGCCACTAACCAACTCACTGAGACTCTTAAGAAGCACTTAGGTTGGTCTTTCAGTCCGATCACCCTGAATGAGAAAGCTACTGTGAAGGAGAACTGTGATGTAATCATTGAATGCATACATAAGATCCAGGCAGAAGTGGAGAAGATTGACATGCAGCTGAAGAAGAAGCTGGAACCGACACTGTATGAGAAACTGAGAAACGAGAATCTGTCTGTTAATGACTATCAAATATTCAGAAACGCTGTTTATAATGTTTGTGGTGTTGGAAGCTCAGCTTCCACTGTTGCAGTTACTTGGCTAATTAAAAATGGAACAATTCTGGCAAACATAACATCCGGTTTTGCTAAATTTGCAACAGGGCTTGCAGCTGGAGTTGCACTTGGGGTGGTGTTTATGGGGATTGATATGATTATCGGGGCCATTCTAGGGAGTATTGAGCGTAATGAACTTGAGAAAGCCCTGAAAGAGTATGACGAAGCTTTGAAAGAATTCAAACCAGCATCTGTGAAATATCAGGATAGCATAACAGAGGTCAGAAAAAGAATTGAGATGAGTGAACAAAATATAAGATGAATAAGAGATTAAATTATGATGTGGAAAAATCATTTGTTTAACTTTAAGCCACATATACCATAAGTTTACCGCCAAAAAAGTAAGATATGCATTCTCTTTATCATTTCACCAATGAAGCTCTATATTTTTCTGTGAATACCATAAGCATTTACTTTTTGGGTATTCAAACTTAATGTAATCATTTTTAAGGTGTTTGTTAAATTTTGTATGCTACAATCTTTCTGTCTGCTAACATCTTTCTCTGTTCACTGAAATAAATAGTTTAACAACATTTACCAATGTCTCCTGATTTTTTTTTTAATTAAACCTACATTCAATGCAAAACATAATTACATTTTTTAAAAACGTTTTGCATTTGACAAGATTAAAATCCAATGTAAACGATTTGTTTGTGTCTCTTTATCAGTAGAAGCCACCAGAATGCTGTCTCTTCCGTCCTTTGCCAAGAAAGATGAACTCAAGAAAGAAGAGCTGATAAGGTCCACCCAGACCCTCCACCACTATGTGCACAAATACTTCAACATCACCAACAGGCTGTTGGTTATATTCAATACCCACCTGGAGCAAAGCCCTTCCCCTGCAGTCTCAGCAGATGAAAGTGAAAGTATTGAGAAAAACTGCACCAGGGTGAGAGATGTAATGCGCCTAATCCTTGATGCTTCTGAGAGGGAGGACAAACATGTCCGTAAGAGCATTGAACCTGCTCTATATGACCAGATTGCTTTATCTGGAGTCTCACGAAAAGTCAAGGCTGCAGTGATAAAGGATCTGCATCGGGAAACTCTGGGACTCTTGGGGAATGTCTTCGGTCCTCTAGTCACTGTTCGACTGGCAAACAGTGATCTGGGGAGTGTAATGCCTCCAGTGGAACAGTGTGAACTCCAGTCTGTTCTGTCATTGGCTCTGGGAGAATTAGTGCAGAGCAGTGCAAGAATCAGTGAGCTTTTATGTAAACAAGGGAACCAGCAGAGGAGCCTGGATGAAGCCATAGTGTTAGTGGAAGATGTGCTCTCTGTCCTGAAGCCACCCTGTGACTCCTACAATGACATTCTGAGTGAAGTGGAAGCCTACGTCACCATCATATCTGAAAACATCTAGGCTACTTCTGTATTATTTTCATATCTCTTTCTGTAGAGCTGGACTTTTTAATAAGGATCAAATGGGTGAGTTCGGTTTTGAGAATGAAAACCAACGTGTTATTCCACAATAGCTTCATGTTTGACTCTGAATGTTTATTTATTCTTCATGACCTCACTCTCCTCTTTATTAAACACCATCTTTATAATGTGGATCAGTGTGGATCTCATTTGCTTCACCATGACTTTTACTCTGTTTTTTGCACACTTTGTCCTGTTAACAATGTTGCCAACTAACAGACAGAATAAACAAATCCCAACAAATCTCTGGGTGCATCTCAACCAGCTCCCTTGTTCAGCAGTCAGCGCACTGGTAAGGAGTCAGATTGGGAGCTATAGGCCTTAAATCACCCGATAAGAGAGAAACAAGCAAAACTAGCATTCAAATGAATAAAAGGGCACAAATTATACACAAGGTTCACATTTGCATTAAGATTTAAATTTAGTATTTTATGATTTGTAGGTTATATTTAATAGATTTAACTTTCAAAACATTTGGAGGTGGTCTGCAGAAGTTGTCATTACATGTTTGCTTGTTGTTGATGGTCTTAAATGGCCCGATATGACAAGGCTATATAACATTTATATTTAGTATTTACTGATTTGTAGATTAAATTTATTAGATTCCACTTTCATGAAGCATTTGCAGTTGGTTTATAAAAGTTGTTATTACACATTTGTATTTGTTGTTTCCGTCACATTTACAGTTTTGAGCAGCAGTGTTGTCAGCATGTGCTGATTCAAGGGATCAAAACAGTGAATCATTTTGCGATGCAAGTTTCATGAGGCTCAGTTTCTCTCAACACTGCTTGCCAGTGACTGAGCTTGTCTTTGTGATAAATTGATTCACTATATGAAGCAAAATGAGACACACTTTTCTGTTACTCGTGTGGGTGCTGTTTACTCATAAAAATAATATTTATGAATGTTAGTTAAGTATCACAATGCTTACTTGGTCAATAATTAAGCCAGTTTACACTGCTTGTAAAAACTATGAAATTGCCTGAATTTGTTGCATTGATTTAAACATAAATGCTTAAAACACAAACCTTTCTTCAGCCGAATCATAACTGATGCAGGAGAGCACCACAGTCTTATGACGTCAAATCACAAAACCAAATAAAAGAATTGTCATCACGCTGCTGTCTAAAATATACAAATGCAAATTTAAATGCCAGAGGAGTTCAGAGTTGATTTCTTGGTGAAATTCATATTTAAATACATGTTGTCTAATGAGACCTACAAATAAAAAAGTGTGAGATTCTAAAAGACAGAACTTTAACATTTATGCATAACCTCAGTGTTACTTTTTTATTTATTCTTTTAAAGGTCTATTTTTTTTTTCCACATTTATTGTGATAGGACAGATCAGAATTGACAGGAAGTGAAGTGGGAGAGAGAGGGGGGTGGGATCAGGAAAGGTCCTCGAGTCAGGATTCGAACACGGGACGCCCGGAGTGCAATGATCGGTATGTCAGCGGGCTACCCACAAGGCTATTGGTGTGGACAATTTCAGTGTTACTTAAAGGGTTTCTATCCACACACATATACATTTTATATTATTTGAATGCTTTATAATTTAATATGATGGTGTAGATAGCATTCTGACACATGCTGCGTTTAGGCTCTGTATAGATCGACACAGAGCCAATCTGGGAAAAGCAGTTTGTGTTTATAAAATAATAATAATAATAAATATAGCTGCAAGCAGTGATACGGGACCAAGCCTCTAAAGGGGCTGTAGTGCAGTACGGAGCCTAAAGAGCAAAAACAGCAAAAAATATTTGTACATCTCTTTCCGGGACAATAAAAGAATTGAAATGACACAATATTACACACTCTTATAAAAAAAAAAAATGTATCATGTCAGAATCGAACCAGCGACTTGCAGGTCAAGAGTTTATTTCTCATCATGGTATGCCACTCAGTCCATGTAGGCCCACCCAGCAGAGGAACAGTATCAAGGCAAGAATGTTAATTGTTAACCAAGTAGTATGCTAAGATTACTTAGCAAATCGTATAAATTATGTTTAACTCTCTCTCTGTCCCATTTGCTTCCTGTCGTATCTCCACTGTCCTGTCGATGTAAAACGTAAAAATGCCAAAAAAAAAAAAGAAAGAAAATTACTAACGAGACATTGTCAGAATTGACATAATCCAGGGAATGATATGATACAAAAATAACACATTTTGGACAGTTTTTAAAAGTTACAAGCATTTTTGCAAAAGTCATTATATTTCTCGAACGCTAGGTGGCGCTGTGTTCAAACTTCTCAGATACCTCCGGGACATGCCGCCGATAATCCCTACTGATTTTTGAGCAGAATATGTCAAATGGTTCAAAAGATATTTATGACAAATTTCAAAATGGTGGACATGGTTCAGCTGACCCTGGCATCGATATCCACAAATTCAGCATTACAAGGTTTTAAATCTTTTATAAGACTTGGGGTCCTTTTTGGACTATATTCAAGGCCTACCTTTGCACTGGTAACTAGCAACATGTAATATTTGTCATCTGTTAGAAGGTAATCTTTTTTGTTTGTTTTGTTATTTACTTATATATTTGTTCATCATATCTTTTATTTCACTTTTTGTTGTTACTTATTTATTTATTATTTTTCTGTCCATTTGAGTTAATATGAATGATGACCTCGTCATCAACCACACACCATTACATATGATAAACTGGGGTTCCTTTTAGTTGGGCACTTGGTCATTGACTTTGGTTGAATTAACTATTTCAGCAGTTGCATGCAGAAAGTGCATGCTATCACTATTTTCAATAATATTTCATGTCCCTCACTGCACTGACATACCTTTTACTATATGTACTTTTTGAAGTTAATGACTGACAGCTGGGTTTAGACATATGTAACTTTCCAGATACGTACGAACATCTTTAAAAGACCGCATTTTCAAAACAGTAACAGAGGTGAAGCTCGATGATGCAACGACGGAGCATGGAACGTTGGGAGATGTCGTTTTCACAAATCATGCTTTACGAATGAGGTAATGTATTACTTTTTTATAAACTTACCTGTACATTTAATAACATGTCAACCTAATCAGTTATCTGCAAAGAACATGAAATTTGATTCAATGTTAGCCTTTTACTGATATGTGACTATTTGTCATGATTTGGTGGGTTAATGATGCACATTTTTATGTGTGTAAAACAGTCATTCTAAAAGTAAATTTGAACAAACCCACTGCAAGTATGGCTAAATGTTTTTGTGCAGCACATACTGTATTTAATTACATTACCATAGGTTTGCTCACCAGACTTAATAAAAACTAGGGATGCACTGAATTTTCGGCCGCCAAAAATTATTGGCCGAAAACATATATATATATATACATATATTTATATATACACTGCTCAAAAAAATAAAGGGAACACTTAAACAACACAATGTAACTCCAAGTCAATCACACTTCTGTGAAATCAAACTGCCCACTTAGGAAGCAACACTGATTGACAATCAATTTCACATGCTGTTGTGCAAATGGAATAGACAACAGGTGGAAATTATAGGCAATTAGCAAGACACCCCCAATAAAGGAGTGGTTCTGCAGGTGGTGACCACAGACCACTTCTCAGTTCCTATGCTTTCTGGCTGATGTTTTGATCACTTTTGAATGTTGGCGGTGTTTTCACTCTAGTGGTAGCATGAGACGGAGTCTACAACCCACATAAGTGGCTCAGGTAGTGCAGCTCATCCAGGATGGCACATCAATGCGAGCTGTGGCAAGAAGGTTTGCTGTGTCTGTCAGCGTAGTGTCCAGAGCATAGAGGTGCTACCAGGAGACAGGCCAGTACATCAGGAGACGTGGAGGAGGCCGTAGGAGGGCAACAACCCAGCAGCAGGACCGCTACCTCTGCCTTTGTGCAAGGAGGAACAGGAGGAGCACTGCCAGAGCCCTGCGAAATGACCTCCAGCAGGCCACACATGTGCATGTGTCTGCTCAAACGGTCAGAAACCGACTCCATGAGGGTGGTATGAGGGCCCGACGTCCACAGGTGCGGGTTGTGCTTACAGCCCAACACTGTGCAGGACGTTTGGCATTTGCCAGAGAACACCAGGATTGGCAAATTCGCCACTGGCGCCCTGTGCTCTTCACAGATGAAAGCAGGTTCACACTGATCACATGTGACAGATGTGACGTTCTGCTGCCTGCAACATCCTCCAGCATGACCGGTTTGGCAGTGGATCAGTAATGGTGTGGGGTGGCATTTCTTTGGAGGGCTGACTGCCATTAGGTACCGAGATGAGATCCTCAGACCCCTCGTGAGACCATATGCTGGTGCAGTTGGCCCTGGGTTCCTCCTAATGCAAGACAATGCTAGACCTCATGTGGCTGGAGTGTGTCAGCAGTTCCTGCAAGACGAAGGCATTGATGCTATGGACTGGCCCGCCCGTTCCCCAGACCTGAATCCAATTGAGCACATCTGGGACATCATGTCTCGCTCCATCCACCAGTGCCACGTTGCACCACAGACTGTCCAGGAGTTGGCGGATGCTTTAGTCCAGGTCTGGGAGGAGATCCCTCAGGAGACCATCCGCCACCTCATCAGGAGCATGCCCAGGCATTGTAGGGAGGTCATACAGGCACGTGGAGGCCACACACACTACTGAGCCTCATTTTGACTTGTTTTAAAGACATTACATCAAAGTTGGATCAGCCTGTAGTGTGTTTTTCCACTTCAATTTTGAGTGTGACTCCAAATCCAGACCTCCATGGGTTAATAAATTTGATTTTCATTGATAATTTTGTGTGATTTTGTTGTCAGCACATTCAACTATGTAAAGAAGAAAGTATTTAATAAGAATATTTCATTTACTCAGATCTAGGATGTGTTATTTTAGTGTTTCCTTTATTTTTTTGAGCAGTGCGTGTATATGTATGTGTGTGTGTGCGTGTGTATGTGTGTGTGTGTATATATATATATATATATATATATATATATATATATATATATATATATATACTGCAAAAACAATTGCAACATTTAAATATGTCACAACTTGCAGTTTCTAAATTTGTTAAATTAATTTGACATTTTAAGGCACATTTTTACACTTTCCTTTGTTTTTATTCAAGCACACATGACAAGCGTAAGAGGATTGCATCTGCTTTGTGTTGTGTAGAAACTGCAATTGACATTTGTGACATTTTACATTTGTGTAGACATTTATTCTGTCGACAACACATTCAACAGTTTCAACAATCACATGTACATGTTCTGTAATGAAGGTGAACATCAAACTTGATTTTACCACACATGTAACAGTGGCAAGAACACAGATCATACAATATCCTTCTAAACATGTCAATATTAATTCATGAAATGCTTATACAATTAATACAATATATGTTTCTCATGGAGCACTCACTCACCACAGCCATTCACTGTCTCAGCTCATCTAAATGACCCTACTGGAACCAGTTCATTATATGTCAAGATCTGGGTGAAGACCTGTTACACGAGCACTGAGCATGTCCATCTCTGACTCAGCACCAGCCAAAGCACGGAAGCATATTTGTATTTATCAGTTAATCACACGACACACTGAACGCTCTAGTCACACCGGTGTGATTGTTCATGTTTAAGAGCTACTTTAAGTTCGAAACTCTGATCACATGTAAACGGCTTCTCTCCAGTGTGAATCCTTTTATCAGTGAAACTCTTTCCACATTGTTGGCAGGTGAAAGGTTTATTTCCCGTATGAATTCTTATGTGGACATTAAGGTTATGTTTATGTTTAAAACTCCTTGGACACTGAGAACATATGAAAGGTTTCTCTACACTGTGAATTTTCATGTGGTTTTTAAGGTTTGCTTTTCGAATGAAGCCGTTTCCACACAGATTGCAGGTGTAAGGCTTTTCTCCAGAATGAATTCTCATGTGTTTTTTAAGGCTTGCTTTTTGAGTGAAACTCTTTCCACACTGTTGGCAGGTGAAAGGGTTTTCTCCAGTGTGAATTCTAATGTGAATATTAAGGTTTCCTTTTTCAGTAAATCTCTTTCCACACTGTTGGCAGACAAAGGGTCTCTTTCCAATGTGAACTCTCATATGGTAATTTAAGTTTCCTTTTCGAATGAAACTCTTTCCACACTGTTGACAGGTGTACAGCTTTTCTCCAGTGTGAACTCTCATGTGGACTTCAAGGTATCCCTTTCTATTGAAACTTTTTCCACACTGTTGGCAGGTGAAATAACTTTTATTTGCTGTCTTTTTAGCGCTTTTTTGTGAAGTCTTTTCATTATGTGAGCAACTAAATGATTTTTCTCCAGTCATGAAATCATATTTCTTATGTTGAACATTATCTTCTTTCTCACTGAGTTTTTGACTCTCCTCTTTCAATGTTATCAGGTCTAATGCAAAAAGAACAAATCCAAATTAACCCCATTTTTAATGGCTCAAAGAACAAACATCAAAACCAACATGTTAAATGTAATCTCAAAACCTCTTCCAATTATTTGAAGTGATGATGATAAAAAAAGATCAATTGTATAATCTTAATTGCGTATGTTTTAATGCTCAATTTCAAGGTAATGAGTCATGTGATCTCAACATGTCTGTCCACATGAGTCGACCCGCTCCATGTCAAATAAAATCCACTTTAATTACAACAATCATATGAGATTCTTCAAAAATATCATTCCTTCCTGTAGTGCTGGACATTTTATTAAGGATCAAATGATGAGTGAGTTTATCTTTGAGAATGAAAACCAACCTGTTTGTTCCTCAGTATCTTCATGTTTGACTCTGAATGTTTCTTCAATCTTCATGTCTTCACTCTCCTCTTTAATAAACGGCATCTTTATATTAGTGTCACGTGGATCTGTAAAAGATGAATCACAGATTCCTAAAGTGATCAATGACACAGATCTTCAGTCTTATAACCAAGTGTGAAGTTCTCTCAATTCCCTACAGAGCATTTGTGATATTTCCAGTTAAGAATTAAGTTAAGTATCTTTATATAAGCATTTTTTTTTCCATAAAAAAGAAATACAGTCCAAGCTGTACATGTTCAGATTCATCAACCAGCAAAAAATATAACGGCATACTGAGGTTTTACTACTCATCAGTCATTGTTATGAGTGAATGATGTTCAGTTTCTAAATACAAGAGCAGTTTATTAGAAACACTTAAACTGTAGAAGTATATCCTTCACAGAGTACTTAAAAAAAAGTATAGTATTAGCGAAGTTATAGTTTTGAGACAAAATACCTACAATGTCCAGTTACACCGGTCGGAAACTCGGAAGTGAAGATCAGGAGTGAATCTTCAGCAGATTCTTGATTGAGATGGTACTGTGTGGTGCTGCAGTCATCAAGACTGACTAAAGCAGTGAATCACTGTAGTTTTATACAGATTTCAGGAGGCCGTCATCAGAGATTAAGTATGCAAAGGATGTAAGCAGTTACATGAATTTGCCCAGACTCTAATCAGCATAACTATAACACTCATTATCACAGAGATCAGGGAAAGTCACACCTACAGGCATTACATTCACACTTAACCCGAGTACTGATTAACATGAACAATGACGATCAGTTAAAGTAATGGGACAGAAGCAGCAAGAGGCAATAAAGACAAAAGGTGACAGACTCACCTAACCATGATTTTAGATTTGTATTCACACACCTCAAAACAAAAGAGGTGCCATTAACTTTCTAATGCCGAGTTCACACCGCACGATTCTCAAAGTCGACGATCACCATTGTTTTTACACTGCACGACTATCCAGCATTCAGTTGCTGCTGTGTTCACATTACACATTGGATCGGCAACAGGAGGTTACCTTCTGCATGACTTTACAATAGAAAGAATCACAGACAGCTCTGGTCTGCAAACTATGTTTCATTCAACTCCTCCCCAAACTTCTTGCTGCCCTGTATTTTGCTCTCTCATTGGTTGTAAGTCACTGCCCAAGTATTTTTCAGTCAGAAGTCATTTCACACAGCAGGATATATAATTACATTCATTTGGCCACCCCCATTAACTTTAATCCAAAAACAACAAATTCTTCAACGTTACACAGCAAACAAACCGAGATGAGTATCATCAGTGTGTCATATTTGCAGCTGAGAAACATTTAATGTGGGATACAGCATCAAGAAACTGCAATGCAGTTAAGATCACCAACACCATCAACAAACCAACTATTTTCCCCCATCTGTAATTTGGAATGTACTGTTGTTTAAAATAACAATAACACTCACAACTCATTTTTGTTTTGTTTTGTTGTAGGTCCCAAAAATAAAAGCTTCTATGCACCATTCACCCTAAAATCATTAGTGTAGTTTCTTAAGAAACACAAAACTTTACAGTAACATTAAGGTACAGATGTTTTGGACTTGCGGTCTTAAAAATAAAAGGTTCTTCATTGAGATCAGTGGTTCCATGGAACCTTTCCATTGTTCTTTATCATAAACCCCTGCTCTTTAGACTTTTAAAATGTACAAGTACATATTTAAATTATTGTTTTCTAAAATGTTTGGGGAACCAAGAATTGTTCTACAATAACAGTATTGGTATAACCCACTTTCAGAACTTTTATCTGTATGTTGCATTGTATCTTGAAGGAACACTTCAGTCAAACTAAAGTTCATCATTTACTCACCCTCACATTCTTCCAAAAAAATCTGTTAAACGCAAAGGAATAGATTTTGAAGCATATTTTAATCCAAACCATTTAAGGCACCACTGACTTTAATAGCTTTTCTACTTAAGTCAATGGTGCCCCAAAGTGGCCTGTTTATAGACATCTTCAAAACGTCTTCCTTTCAATTTTTTTGGAATAGGCCTCTATAAAATGGTTGGAAATTCACTTCAATGCAAGCATTTTTATATATTTTGTTTTTCTGCTACCCAAAATTCAGGGGACAGTTGTTAAAATGCACGCCTCAGCAAATGTCACTGCATGGGAAAGTACACGCAAAATTCAAAAGTGTTTCATACAATATACATCTGAATGGGTTGTTTACTTTGTGGGAGAAATTAATACATCAGCTTCAGCTAGGAAGGACATACAATGGAGCTTACCTCCAAACCACAGGGTGTGCGAATAGAAATCAACAAACTCTGTCCGAAGTGTCACAAACCTCTCCAATCAAATCACAGATGTGTTACATGCAAAACTCTTCAAAACACAAAAAACTACATTATTGAGTGTCACAGAGTGATTAAAGTGTTAAAAAATTATGAAATTGTAACTGTAACAATTCAACTCCAATTCAACACTAACAAAATCCATTAAAAGCTTGGCCTGTCAACAGCTAATGGATAAGACAATGAAGAGCTACTGCTGTCAAGCAAGTCACTTCACTTTACATACACAAACACTCTTCACATTGTCAAAACAAGTGAAGCTACTCCCAAAAGCAAAGAAGAGTTTCTGAGCTTGCCCATCAGTGACATGACAGGGTGCTTGTTTGACAGCGATGAGGAATGAGCATCAAGCTTACAGTCCTCTGTAACAACCAAGAAGAGGAGAACCCAGAGGAGTCTGAAACAACAAAACAAAATGCAGGGTCAAAGAAAATAGATAAAGTAATTTTTTTCTTTCTTTTTTTTTCTCTCCAAATGTGTCCCATCATCTAAAACTGTTACAGAGCGAACGAGACGTGAATATGTAAGCTTTTATTGAGAAAAGACATGGTCATACACAGGCAGGGTCAACAACAGATACAAACAGGGTAAAACACAAGAGTAATCCAGGGACAGGCGAGGGTCAGTCGACAGCAAATGTAATCCAGGGGGCAAGGTAAATGGGTCATCCAAACAGAGAGTCAATAGTTCAAACGAGGGGTGAACAGAATCCGAAATGGCAAACAAAGGCTTAATTCACAACAGGAGATAAATCCAGGGCAGGCAGAAATCAGAAAAGACAAGCAAATCAGGCTAGGATCAAGACACAGATGACTAGACTAGATACAAGACTTAACTAGACTAAGGAAACTAGAAATTCTAGGCTCTGTAATGTAGCTAACAAAAGGAGAGATTTAAAAAGTGTCCATGGGATATAAGTCTGCATTTGTATTGTTATGCATCATTTCTAACATATCTGCATTGGTTAAAAAAAACAATTTATTTAGATATAATTATTAGATGGGCTATACTTTTATTATTTATAAAGTAACCAATAATTTGTGAACAATTATTTTATATGTATATTGATTTCTCCTCCCTAAACTGTTTTTCAAGTGCATTCTCACATCACCACTGCTGCTACATGAATATATGGTTTATTGCTCCATCCTGTACCCCCAGTGCACACTGGTGAAACCCATGAGATTTGAATGAGGAAAGAGACAAGAGTCCCATTAGAAAGTCTAAATTCAAAACTCTCTATGCTCCAGATACAGTACCAATCCAATATAAAGAAAGAAAAGGAGAAAAAAGGATATATACCATTTCTGAAGAGACTGGAACAAGAGTAAACACATGATCTCTGTAACACTCCTTTGGAAAAACCTTATTCAGCATTGAAGGTGACAGTCAATGTACCCCACATTCAGCTGCAGTTTTCACTCAGCATTTTGTCTTGTCTCAGCATTTGCATGAATTTTCACATATGTGTACTGGGAAAAAAATGTTTTTATTACACTGAACAGTTGAATGTCAAATGAATGTGCAAATGACTGTTGAAATTGCTCCTTTTTCTAATCCTTGTCACACTGAGGAAAACAGCAATCTCTTCACAGAATGAGTTTTCAAATGACGTTTCATGCTGCTTTGACACGCGAAACTCTTCCCACACTGAAGACACTTGTAAGGTTTCTCTCCAGTGTGAATCCTCATGTGAACCTTGAGGTTTCCTTTAACTGAGAAACTTTTCCGCACTGTTGACAGGTGAAAGGTTTCTCTCCAGTGTGAACTCTCAAGTGAATCTTGAGGTGTCGTCCTTCTGAAAGACTCTTTCCACAGTAATGGCACTTGAAAGGCTTTTCGCCAATGTGAATTTTAACATGATTCTTAAGGTGATTTGTGTCTGTGAAACTCCTTTCACACTGTTGACATCTAAAACTGTTCTCTCGAGTGAATCTTCATATGAGTATTAAGGTTTGCTGTATATCTATAACTCTTTCCACACTAACCACATACGTAGGGCTTCTCTCCAGTGTGACTTCTAATGTGAGTCTGTAGGTTTCTTTTACGTGTGAAAATCTTTCCACATTGAGGACAAGTGAAAAGACCCTCTCCAGTGTGAATTCTCAGGTGCACATTAAGTATTTTTTCCTCTAAAAAACACTTTACAGTTTTTCTCGATTGCTAAAACACTATAACCAGTCTTTTGAACTAAAATTTCAAAACCATAATGCCATTTTTCAAAAAGCACACCCATTTCCCTGAACTATAAACACTATTCCCTACTATTGCTTTAGTCAGATTTGGTGAACTGTTACTACAAAACTCTACACAGAAATCCCTTAATTTCTCAGTGCTTACACCATGTGGTCATTTAGAAAGCAATAGCATTCAATATTGTTCACTCAAGTCTACGAAGTTTGAGCTCAATTAGTACACAGTTACCCAAGTGGAAACACTAGGAGTCAAAATGTATCACACACCAATCAGAACCTTCGATGGAGATAAAAGGGCCGAAGTCAGCTTACAGTTTGGTGCATTTCTCAGATCAGAAATGAAATTCTCAGAACTACTTGCTCAACCTCCACATCATCTAGTCACTTGTGCACATCATAAAATGTTTCAATTTTTTTTAAACAAGTTGCGTTTGCTTTGGTACGTTCATGCAACTGATTTTGCAACTGATTTGTCTGCGGTTTCCTACATTATCAGTTCCTGTTGTCATGTTGCTCAAAATGTATTACATGTATATAGTTCTCTGTGTTATAGTGTTACTCCTCAAACATCAAGTCATTAGCTCATCGTATATGTCTTTATAGTAAATGCTAAATTTTTGATTTAGTTGCCATAAACTGTGATGCATATTCTACACATTTCTATTAGACTTTTTGTAAATTTGCCATGAATTGTTCAAGTGAATATTAGACTACAGATCAACCAATGATAAAGCAGTTCTCTGAAATAGATCAAAGGTACATCTCAACATCTCATGAACCTTCAATTGGAAAGCATACATTTACAGAGGACAACAGAAGAGTTACAAATTCTGACAGTGGATTTTCTAATTTATATTTCCGCCTTTGCCCATATTTCTTTTAATTTTCTATTTCACAATGACTTTGTAATGTATTTTCATTTTTTATTTTTTTTATCTTGATATATATATATATTTTTTTTTTTTGTCAGACCACTAGTAAAAGTGTAACTGTGAATCCTGTCCGGTCTTTTTCAATCAATATCCTGCATACAGTAATGTGTAATTTCAAAGAGGAAGAGTAGGAGGTGAAAGAGGAAGAGGAGGAGAAGAAGGAGGACGACGACGACAGCAACAACATGGAAGAGAAATAGGAAGGGCAAGGGCAAGAAAACAAACAGTTTTGGACGTGCCGGAGACTCAGAACGAAGGTTTGTTCTGTTTGTGTCTTTTCCTTCACAGGACTCGGACTCAGAACGAAGGTGTGTCTTTTGGAAGCGTACCTTTATCCCTTTCCGATGAGGAGGTGATTGCAATTTGGTGCGTCTCCATTTCCGTGCTGTGATTGGCTGGTTCCATCAGAGTAGGGGGACACGTGACGGCCCACCCTTCTTTCCTCCTGTGGAATTTATTTGCATAGTCCAAACACAAAGCTAGAAAAGTGTCACTAAAGTTTTACCGGTGCATTTATCACTTCTCAAACCTTAACCAGAATGCATTTGGCAATGTTATGAACACATAACATTTTTTTTGTCAGACCACTAGTAAAAGTGTAAGTGTGAATCCTATCTGGTCTTGTTCAATCAATATCCCACATACAGTAATGTGTAATTTCGAAAGGGAAGAGTAGGAGGTGAAAGAGGAAGAGGAGGAGAAGAAGGAGGAGGACGATGACAATAATATGGAAGAGAAATAGGAAGGGCAAGAAAACAAGCAGTCTCATATATTTTAGTTGATGCGTGCCAGGGTTGGATCAGGCATGCAAGAGGATTTTACCCCCGCTGCCTGTCCAGGGCCAATTTAGTCTGTGATGTTGAGGAGATTCCTTGGTCTGTCCAAGACCAAAGACAGGATGCTGGGGCAGAATAATTATTTTTGTTGTTGTTTGCTGTTTTGTGCTCTACAGTTCAATACATTAAGGATTAAAACTTGCAAATCCATACATTTGTAGTGTTCATCATGTGATTTTTTTTTTTTTTCCCCAAGCAACACTTATTACCAGTTTTCGTAGTATTGTTTTGAATTGATCTCACCAGTGTGTAAAACTGTGTTGTAGTGTGTGTGTTTTTGAGGATTTGTGTGTCATGTCTGAGAGCAAAGTTTGTTTTTTTCAGCAAGACTGGGCTGTTTTGAGTGGAGAGCTTAATTTTGAGCTGAATATAGTAAGTTCGGGGAATTGAGTTAGAAGTTACGGATTTGTGTTTAGAGTTTCGCAAAAAAGAGGCATCATTTCAAGAAATGTGTTTAAGCAATTGAGAAAAACTGTAATATGAAGAAGATCCCACATGTGTGCTACTACATGAGTTCAGGAGAAGAAACTCTCATCCTAGATCAACTTCTGATGATACTTTTGCAGCTGATGCTGTTAGAACAAGTGAAAATCACAACAGATGTTTCTGTTAGTTCACAATATGTCTTTTTCAGTTACTCAAAAACATCAACTGTTTGATTTGAGTTCAGCTTTGAGAATGAAAACCGACCTCTTTGTTCTTCAGTATCTTCATGTTTGACTCTGAATGTTTCTTCAATCTTCATGTCTTCACTCTCCTCTTTAATAAACACCATCTTTATAATAGTGTGTCATGTGGATCTCAGCTGCTTCACCAGTTTTGCTGTGTTTGGACACTTTGTCCTGTTGAAGATGTAATTAACAGAAATTAACTGAATTATTTAACAATTAATATTAATAATAAACAGAAAAACAAATCCAGACTAAATCTCTGGGTGTGTCTCTATTTAGTAGGTTAGTCACTGCATTGGTAAAAAAAAAAAAACACTCAAATGAATAAAATAACACAAATTATATACAAGGTTCATATTTGTATTAAGATTTACTTGGTCTTTTCTGATCTGTAGGTTATATTTAATATATTACACTTTAATAAAAACATATGCAATTGGTGTTTGCAAGGTAATTTCACGTTTCGTCATTTCATTTACACTTTTGATCAGCAGGTGTCGTCAGCGCACCCTGATTCAAATGATTTAAAACAGTGAATCATTTTGTGAATCAATTGATTCAATTGACTTGGAGATTTTCCAAAACCTCCGTGTCTCCACCATCACTCCACCTCCACTATCAAACCCCAAAAGCTGTTAATACAGATGAGCTTTATATCTAGTCTAAATGCAAGCAACTGTGAAGTGCTTTCAATTCAAGATAAAGTACAGAGCATGTGTGATATTCATAAATTATTTCCAATCCTGTAATTTGAATATCAAGACAATGGAGTTTGTCTCTGAGAATATTACAAACTCATAAAGAATTTGTAGATAAAAACTGAATTTATAGTTGCAGAGTGATTTATGACAATCTTATTCTCAGTTTCTCCCCAAAATGTTAAGGTAATAAATCAAATTTCAGCTTTATTTAGTTAAAGTGGAAATTATCAAAGGTCTGTGACTGTAAACTGTAAAAGATTACATTGATGGTTTAATGGAAATGGTTCAAATAATTTGTTCTAAATGTTAACGAAATGTGATTTACATTTCCCCAGATTAAGTTTATTAAAATTAAAAGCCAGTCTATATTATCTGTGCTAAAATATGATTATTATATAAACAAGTTGAGTATTAAGCTCTCAGATTTCAATAATTCGAAACTCATTTATAAACATAATTTTACTTCCAAGATTAGCCCTTTATGAAGAGCAGATAAACACTGAAAATTACTGTCTTCTGTGTATTTGTAAAACTACAACAATTGTGTGTGTGTGTGTGTGTGTGTGTGTGTGTGTGTGTGTGTGTATGTATGTATGTATATATATATATATATATATATATATATATATATATATATATATATATAATTTTGTTTTTGTTTTGTTTTGTTTGTTTGTTTTTTTGCTGCCAAGGATACACTATAACAAGACCAGTAGGCCTACCATCTATCAAAACTTATTTTTAAGAAATAAATATATAACATGAGCTTTATGCATTAACAAAAACATTGTTCTGTTTTGTATTTTCACTGCTAATAATTAATGCCAGTGTACTTTTTTGTTACCTCAGAACTAATTTTAATCAGCACTGGACAAGACTGTAAAAGCGCGCTGGCTGGTGTTTAAGGTCACACTGTTGTCATGGCTGCAGTAAGATGAATGTGAATGATGAGACTATATGGAGTTTTGTATATAAACAATAAATAAATAAACATACAATAATAATTTCAAATTCATTAATTCAGTCAGCAAGGGAGACACTGAGACCAGACTAACACCTTGTATGTGACCAACCAAAAAGCAAGAGCAAGCTAAAGGACTGAATGCATTGTACCCAGACTGTACTTTCAGTGGACAATTGGTTTTTTGGTATTCAGTATTTTAGTTTTTTCATGATAAAACATTCTAGCAGAGTCACATGCTTAAATTTACAGTTACAAAACTGTCACACTCAGAAAAGGGAATCATTTTGGGCAGTGATGCAAGTGTTGCAAATGTTCATTTTAGGCTCAACTATTTCTTTGGTTGAAAGAAATGTTACATATTACAACACATTTTGTTACATTACACATTTATTTGAATAGTAGTGTATCTAGGGGTATGCGATTATCGTATTAGTGTAAATAACGTATTGAGTGTAAATTATAATTTTAATTCAAATTATTAAACAGATGCCACCTTATTGGGACTATAAAGCCCTCCCTACACCTAGTCTAACCCTACCCGGTACTTCATTTTCAACTTTTCAATTACTTCCTCGATTGTATTGAAAATTAATGCCTTTCCAGTATGATACGAGATTTGAAAAGGCAGAAAAAAAGTTGGGCAAAAGGCAGATTCGAACTCAGGTCAATTGCGGCTAAAACGCTACAGTATGCGCTTTAACATCTACACCACTGGAACTAACGTTTGACAATCATCTTTTGTTAGTGTTAGTGTAGTGTAAATAGCCTCTGTCAACAAGCCAGGCTATTTGCACTTAGTGTAAATAGACACTGAAGAAATTAATACAGGATTGGGACAACATGAGACTATAAATAATAAGATTGTCTGAGATGCGGCTAGCCTCGTCTGAAATTTAGGCGAGAGTAGGCGGCTGCAGTGAGGGGATGATTGAAATAAATGCAGTAAAGATGTGCAGTTCTGACCTCTCAAAGTGGAACAAATACCTACAAGATCAAAGGTGGTCAAAAATCAAATTTGAAAAATGTATTGTTTTTTTTATTTGCACTAAGTGTAAATAACGATAGCGCAGTGGTGGAGACAGGAAGTAGTTGGTGGGTGGGCCTCAAAAAGAGTCAGCTGGCCTGAATAATTTACATCTCCCAGCTCAATAATAATAATAATAATAACGATAACCATAATAATAATAACAGTTCCTCAAGTGAGCAAATAATTTGTACAGATCTGCCAGAGGAAGCAGTCATTGTGAACAGCTGATTTGTATGGAGACATCTGATGACCAATCAGAATTTGCAAATGGAAAAATAAAGTGAGCTGGGTCGATTTGTGTTTACAATGCATGTTTTTTGAGAACTGTACCTTTAGATGAAAGACCACCTCCCGAATTCAGAGTGTTAAATGGTGAAAGGTCCCCTTTAATGCAGTAATACAAGCCTACATTAATATGATGAAATTCTATATACATTTCATATTTATGCTAAAATACCACAGTGCAGTTAGTGTTATTACAGTAAATCCATGGAAAAGCATTTAAACTGGATGATCCATGGCTCTAGTGTGAATTTCCATATGGACTTTAAGGTTTCCTTGTTGGTTGAAACTTTTTCCACAATGAGGGCAGATATAAGGCCTCTCTCCAGTGTGAGTTCTCATGTGCCTGTTAATGCTTCCTTTATGACTGAAACTTCTTCCACATTGATGGCAGATGAAGGGATTTTCTCTATTGTGTATTCTCATGTGGACTCTGAGGTTTCCAAGTTGACAGAAACTTTTTCCACACTGACAGCAGGTGTAAGGCTTTTCTCCAGTGTGAATTCTCATGTGCCTTTCAAGATCTATTTTATGAGTGAAGCTTTTTCTACACAGTTGGCAGGAAAAAGGCTTCTCCCCAGTGTGAATTCGCATGTGCCTGTTCAGGGTTCCTTTTTCGGTGAAACTTTTTCCACACCGTTGGCAGGTAAAGGGACTTTCTCCAGTGTGAATTTTCATGTGCCTTTCAAGACCTGATTTACAAGTGAAAAATTTTCCACACCGTTGGCAGGTAAAGGGACTTTCTCCAGTGTGAATTCTCATGTGCCTTTCAAGATCTATTTTATGCATGAAGCTTTTTCCACATTGTTGGCAGGAAAAAGGCTTCTCCCCAGTGTGAATTCCCATGTGCCTGTTAAGGGTTCCTTTTCGACTGAAACTTTTTCCACACTGTTGGCAGGTGAAAGGATTTTTTCCAGTGTGAATTCTCATGTGGACTTTGAGGTTTCCTTGTTGTCTGAAACTCTTTCCAAACGGAAAACTTGAGAAATAACTTTTAGTTCCTGTCTTTTGAAGATTCTCATTTTGTTTCTCCTCTTCAATCTCATCAAGTACTTCTTTCTCCTCTTTCAACGCTATTAGATCTAAGGTGAAAAAACAAAAAAAACAAAACAAAACAAAAAGTTTAAAACAACAGTTTGAATGGCACAAGACAACAAGTATCAATACATTTAGGGTATGTCTACAGAACAACTTTTTCAACTAAAAACTAAAAAAGTAGGAATAACTGCAGGCTGGAGCAATGGGCATGGTGAAAGTTTCAGGCAGGTTTAAATATAGGGGCATGGAGAAATGTCTTTATGGTTGGTGGACAAAGTCTGTCAGGGTGTGGGGGCAGGTTAAAGGGTAGTTTCTGTTGTACCGATTTACTTTTCGGCATGCCCATTGCTCCAGACTGCAGCTACCTCTTCTTCTAAATTTGGCTGTTCATTTACACAACAATCTGATTTAGGGAGCCTAAAAACACAAGCTTTTGAAAATAAGTTCAAAAGTGCAAGGTTTTGAAAACAACTTTTGTAAACCACAAAAATTTGTCAAAGCAGTGATGTCAGACCTGGCATGCATTAAACAGCCTGTTTTAGTCATTTTTACAGATTCGTGTGAATAGGGATCATTTTGACAGTGTTGTTGTCTGTACCTTTTTATATGTTAAGAGTAGAGGTTTACCAATACCAAGAGTTAGGTTAGACCACATTGGCCAATAACTCAGTGTCACATGTCAAAACAAACAGCATGAGGCATCAATGAAGCCACCTCTAGAAGCCATTCTTTTACTGTATAATTATATCGGACCTTCTGAGCCACTAAAGCAACAGATGCACCCCTGAAAAACCCAGGGGAATGGTTCTCTAAAAAACATCCTGCTGGCGAGTTCCTAGAACTGAATTTCTACAACTACATGGTGTGAAAGCCTTATTAAAGAGAACTTTCTGATAAACACCAGAAAGATGAAGATGCCCAAGGTTCCTGATCAACTGCAGATGCGACTAGAGCGATAAACTGCAATGTCTTTAATTTAAGAGGTCTAAGACAGTGCTACAAGGAGACAGGAAGGACAGCTGATCATCCTTATAATGCTAGACCACATGTGACCATAGTGGAGTAACAAGGAACTGGCAAACCTGGTTCAGCCCATGAGGATGAGATGCTCTGTAATACTTAAAGCAGCTGCTGGTACACAAAATACTGAGTGCTGCTTTTGATATTGATCTTTTTATGTTCATACAAATATTTACACGTATTAAGATACTTGTTGAGTTTAGTTGTCATATATAATAAGCACTAAGCCTATCTGGCTCAGAACCAGCCAAAGCTCGAAGGCAGAAATGAACACTAATCACACCAGTGTGACCATACACGTCAAACGGCTACTTTACAAGTCCCTGTAAGACAAGTCATTTCACTCGGCCGCCTTCTTTGAAACGCCTCTTGGGCATGCAAGTGCAGCTCCTATCTCTTTGAAGGGGGAAACATCAAATTCTCCAAAACTGTTCACTAAGTTCATGATTATGCAGTTAGCAGTTATGCAATGACTTCAATAATCAACGACTGGCTGTTTCGTTTAGAAGGCGGGGCTTATTCACAGTATTGGGCGTTGCATTTTCTCCCATTGATAAGTAATAGGAGTGCACAGTCCTCCTATATATAAAGTCTTTATTTACATCCAGAATAGTGATCACATGTAAATGGCTTCTTACCCATGTGAATGTTCATGTGTTTTTTAAGGTTTCCTTTTTGAGTGAAACACTTTCCACACTGTTGGCAGGTGAAAGGGTTTTCTCCAGTGTGAATTCTCATGTGGACATCAAGGTGTTGTTTATTTGTAAAACGTTTTCCACATTGTGAGCATGTATAAGGTTTCTCTCCACTCTGAATTCTTATGTGGTTTTTAAGGCTTGATTTTCACTTGAAGCTCCTTCCACACTGTTGCAGCTGAAATAACCTCTAATTGCTGTCTTATGAGTTCTTTTTTGTGTCTTTTCAGTCTGTGACCAACTGAATGATTTTTCTCCAGTTGTAAAATTATGATCTTTATCTTCCTTTTCATCTAATTTTTGACTCTCCTTTTTCAGTGAAATCAATTCTAAAGCATAAAAGACAAATGCAAGTTAAAACCAATGCAAGTTTTAATGACTCAAAGCAGCAAGCAACAAACCAACAACATGTACATTGGGGGTGTTCAGTTTTCACACGCTTCAAAAATTGATTTTCTACTTAATATAATAATAGTAATGACATAATGTTGTCAGAACAAAAAAGGTGGAACTCATCCATGCGGTGTATTTGGAAAGACATGGAAAACTAACAATGCGTTCTACGGAGCCACTAAAGGGAGATGGTAGCCGCTTGCTAGTGGCTGCCTGTTACATTACAGTACATTGAACATCACTTACCACATAAACAGAGTAAGAAGAGATTACTGATTGGGTGATAGCGAATGATTTGCAGATCCTGAGCACCAGGGGTGTAAAGCAATGAATTACAAACACTCATGTTACAGTAATTAATTAGTTTTTCTTTTGGGTAGTTTAAAATTGTGTACTTTTACTTGAGTACATTTTTAGTAATGTATCAGTACTTTTACTCTGCTGTTGCAGTGTGCAGTGTTCATTTTAAGGGGATAGAATCCACAGCTCAGTACTCACTACTCAATACTCATGAGTCCTTTTAAATAAGCTACTCTTTTACTCAAGTATTTTTCTACTCACTCTACATTTTTTGGAATGTAATAGTACTTTTACTTGAGTATATTTTGTCAGTGCTCTTTCCGCCACTGCTGGGCATCACTGAGAAACATCTAATCCTGGAAAATGTGTGATAAGTACTGCTGCTCTGTAGTAAACACAGAGTATGTGTGATTGCAAATCTTGAAAGTGAAAGTAAAAAGCCAGTGCACATTCAAAAGCGATTTCAATGCCCACATATTAATAATGACTTCCTGATGCTCGCAATTTATATACAATACAACTACCCAACAATATTTTTGGGAGAAAATAGAAAGCATAGAAATACATTTTTTCCTCCCATAATTTTTTCCATATTTTTTCCCTTTTGGGGTTTCGTATTAACGTTACACTTCTTTTTCTTCCTAAACACGATATTTGCAGTGTTACACATCCCTAATGGGAAGTTTAAAATATTTTTGATTCGTTAGGAAGTTAATAGTTAATAAGGAAACACCGATTTCTTAAGTCAGGACCACCCATACTATAGACAGGGCTGCGTTTGGACCTGACAAAACATATCTTAAATGGAAACTGTGGTGTGTCGAACACTTTGTTTTGATGACGCAAGAGTTACAACTATGGCAGGTGAAAAGGCCATTCTTATGTTCTTTTTGAAGAATCTTCAGAGCCTGACGAAATTGGTAATAAATATGTGTTTAATACTGCAAAACATGCTCAATGTTACAGTCACTGCCCTTGCCGTCCAGAATAAAAGAGAACATCCCAATCAAGTGAAGGGATTTGTGGAAACTGTGGTTCCTAATTATTGTAATCCAACATTTGCATCACATTCCAGGAGGAAAAGACAAACATTTCATGTGAAGAATAATCCACTTCTTACCTATGAGATCTGTGTTATGATCCAATGACCTTATTATTTTTATTGTGAGTATTATTTTATTGTGGTTATCATTATTGCTGATCACTGTTGTTGTGCTATGATATTGTAATATTTTCCATTACATAATCAGAGAAGTATAGAAATGTTTATGAAAGTGTCACTACACAATACAACAGCAAAATATATAAATATGTATAGTATTTTTATGTTACATTAATCAGTGTCTAGCACACCTTCCTAAGGAATGGATATGGACCAGAAGACAAAGCAGTTACTACATGATATTTAGACGAATGTAAAAAGTTACAGATCTATACTTGTGCTCTTATTATTTTCAGTTATACTTGCTCTTGTGAATTTACTTTGATGTTAATTACATTTACATACAAAATTCCCACTGTATATAGCAGTATGGGCATCAGTGTGTAAACAACAACCATAGCATGATTCTCCTAGTAATCAATTTTAATATAAATTATTTTATTTCTAGTTCTTACTTTTTTAATACCTTAGTATTTTCTTTCTCATTTTAATGTAAAGCACTTAATTACCATTGTGTATGAAATTTGGTATAGAAACAAACTTGCCTTGCAATGAAGCTAAAAATATAAACAACTACATCATCATGTTGATATGCTATATTGTTACTATAAAACTCTATGACAAACGCGTCTTCTAATTTCTTCAATTGTTGTGTATATCGAGCTGCAGCGGACACATTTGTACCGACTTTACTTGGACTCATTGTGTGAGCTTCTCTTTAATACTGTGTGGTTCATTTACATGTTGCTGCTGATTGGGCATTTTTTGGAACATTTTTGACACCACCAAACAAAAGAAAACGTATCTCAAACCCCGTTGCACATCGTTTACAGGAAACATGTCGTTTAACTCGGAAACCGTAGCAAAACATTTAAAAATCTGCAAATTAAACACAAAGGTTTGAATGGCTGAAATTCCTTAGTACTTAAGTAACCTTCCACTGTATTATACTCAATCATTTTTAACAGAGTCACAAACGTTCTGGCCTAGATTTATTTTCCCTGTATGACTTCTAAACTTTTTAAAAGCTGTCATTGTCTGAGACTCAGGCTCCCTCAGTTTAAGTCTAAACTTTTCAGCCAAACATACACAATATTTGATATTTCTAAATTTAATTATTTATGGCATCTTTGGTAATACTGTTCATGAGACCCATACATAGAAACCCTTCAATATGACACCCAAGTGACTGCTCAGCCAAATACAGCAGAATCTATCAATAGCCAACCTGTCTGTTGAAGCCTGAAATAGTCTAGAAACTTGGAAAATATGCTAAATAATGCTGAATGCATTTATGATTTAAATGCAAGATTGATTCAGTATATATATGTCTTTGTTTTCAAGTGGATAAATATTTTGTTGCAGCGCTGCCCACATGCCCATACAGATGAGTCACGACTGCACTGTTGAATAATTAACTGATAGAAATGAATGGTTTTCACTTCAGAAATAGACATTGGGTTTAATGTTACACAAAATATATTTGTTTAGGAATTGCATAATATTTTTCCCAATAATAACAAATGTAGTAGGATCTTATCAGATTCAGCAGACAGCAGCATTACCATTTGTCTAGTCATGTGAGCTCAATGTCACATAAAACCACTTTAATTAGGAGATTTTGACATTCTTCAAAAATATTATTCATTTCTATAGAGCTGGACATTCTGATGAGGATCAAATGAGTGAGTTCAGCTTTGAGAATGAAAACCAACCTGTTTGTTCCTCAGTTTCTTCTTCTTTGACTCTGAATGTTTCTTCAACCTTCATGTCTTCACTCTCCTCTTTAATAAACACCATCTTTATAATAATGTCACGTAAATCTCAGCTGCTTCACCAGGAGTTTTTCTGTGTTTGGACACTTTGTCCTGTTTAACATTAAGAAAAAAATAAATAAATGCAAATTATATCTGTGTGTGTCATTTAGCCTAATTTAGTTGTCAGCACACTCATAAAGGAGTCAGAGTGCTAGAGAAGCTTGACGAGACAAAAAAAACAAAACTAGCATTCAAATAAACAGAAAGACACAAATTACACAAAGGTTCACATTTGTATTGAGTTATATTTAGTATTAATTAAATATAATCTACCTTTGTTTGTAAAAGTTGTCATTACACACGCTTGTGTTTGTTGTTCTCGTTGCATTTACACAGTTTTGATCAGCAGGTGTCGTCAGCGTGCGCTGATTTGAGCGATTCAAAACAGTGAATCATTTTGCGATGCAATTGATTCGTTGATTCAGTTGACGCGGAGTTTCGAAAAGCTCCGTTTCTCCATTACTACTTGCCAGTGGCCGAATTCGTGTTTAAGACAAACTGATTCACTATATAGGAAGCTAAATAAGATGCACCTTTCTTGCATCACAGTGTTAATAATTAGTTAATAATTAATTTCGCGGTTTTATATACACTTTTCTAGCCATGTTTTGTTGATTTAAACACTTCATATGATTAAAAGCACACACCTTTCTTCAGCCGAATCACAGACGCGGGAGCGCGGCGCAGCTTCATGACGTCACATCGCCAAACCAAAATAAAAGTCTTTTCGCTAAAATCATTTACTTTTTCAATTAAAAACTACAAGACAGTGCAGCATTACTCGAAAGGATTAATTACAGAGCTACCAAAAGCCCAAAGCAATTAATGCAGGTAAGATATCATATTTCAGCCTTATTTGTTTAAAGTGAATTAAGTATTCAGTTGATGATAGGTTTAAAACAAATGATTTTGACTGTCTGAATGTAACACTTAAATTAAAATTGGTTAAAGTAATATCTTCTAAATGTTAATGAAATGTAAATATTAATGAAATTACATTTTCCCAGGTTATCTTTATTAAAATGGCAGTATATAATCTGTGCTAAAATGTGATTATAAACCTCTGTAACTTTTTTTAATTTTTTTTTTTACTTCAACAATGATCTGCCATGAGACCAAACTTAAGTCTGTGCTCCCAAGCTTCAAATTTTTATTTCCAACATGGACATTTTCCACTATGGACCTATGTGTAACTTTTTTTTATTATTATTATTATTGATGCACAAGGGTTAAGCTACAAGTCACTTAAGTGACTTTTTCTGTGAAATTTGTTCATTGAACATGGGTAGAAGCTCTTAATTTTGAGCTCACAGACTGCACCAGATTTTTTCTACACCCACCAGGGATGGGCGATACCTCGTATTTTATTTTCGATCCGATACCGATATTTTCAAGCCAAGTATCGTCGATATCAATACCGATACCGATACCTCTAAACTAAACTGATCTTTTAAATTATTTATTTATATTTATAATTATTATTTATAAATTAACATTATATTTGAAAGTCATGTGTTTTAAACATTTCATACGCATGTTTTTTTTTTTTTTTTTTTTTTTTTATAACACTGTCAGAAATAAAATGTACTAAAATTTAGTATTTTAGCTCTTTACTGGGCAGTAACCTCAAAGGTGCAACTTTCTTCACCCCTAAAAGCCAGGGAGCATACTAGTACCATACAAGTGCACACGCATTAAGGGTAGATAAGGTATAGAGGTGTACCTTGGAGGGTACCTGATGAAAAACAACCATGGTGTTACATAAGTACTAAAATGTATAATAATAATAATAATAGTAGTATTATTAGTATTAGTATTATTAATTATTATTACCATGGTTTCTGCTACAAATATTATGGTTGAAATAATGTTCCTGTAGTGTTAACCATGGTAAAAGGAAGCAAGCCAAAAGAGAGAGTGTTAACCATGGTAAATTTGTTGTTACTGCAGTTTTACTACAAAAACTGTGCAAACTGTGTTTTGTGTGTGTGTGTGTGTGTGTGTGTGTGTGTGTGTGTGTGTGTGTAAAAAGCTGCCAGGCTGTTGGCCTAACTTTAGCACAAATTGTTTCTTACAGACAGCAATTACAGGATATAACAACCAATTTGAACTTTTAACAACCAGTTTAAATAAATTTACTTACACAAACTAGCCTAATCAAAATAAATATTTCAGTACGATTTTGTAATGTGTCTTTAACCATGCTAAACAAAGGCTGCACTTATTTGAAAAAAAAAAAAAAAAAAAAAAAAAACAGTAAAAACAGCAAGATTGGGAAAATGAACAATTAAAATAACTATTTTCTATTTTAATATATTTTGAAAAATGTAATTTAAAAAGCATCTGTGATCAAAGCTGAATTTTTTTAACATCATTACTCCAGTCTTGAGTGTCACTTGATCCTTCAGAAATCGTTCTAATATACTTTGCTACTCAATAAACATTTTTTTAAATAATGCTTTATTATTTCAATGCCATGAGAACAAGAGGAAGAAACATCATTTCTGATTATTATCAATGTTGAATGAAGCGTCAGCAGCGAACGCTATCTATCTGTGATCGATTGGTTCCGTCTTACAGCATTCGCGTGTGTTCCGATGAGCAGGAGAAATAGTTCTATCCGACTCAATAATGCGTTAATAGTCTATTGTTCCTCTTAGAGGCTTATTTTATGCACCAAACTTCTTGTAAAATAAATAAAATTAATGGTTAAAATGCACTTTAGAATCGATATTTTTACGTGAGGATCGATCCTTTCGATACAACGTCAGTATCGAAAGTATCGATATTTCAGAATCGATCCGCCCATCCCTAACACCCACCTAGAGGGACAGAGGTCCACTGTCAGGCCCGTAGCCAGGGGGGGTTCGGGTGGTTCGAACGACCCACCCCATCCAGTCAAAGGTCCGGAATATATGTTTTTTTTTTGTAATAAACAAGTGTTCTTTTAAATAACAACGCACTTTTAAAGCCATAAAAAGTATTAAATACCTTAATAAGTATAAGAAAATTCTTAATTATAATTTCAAGAGGTCTTAAATTTGGGGGTGGATAGACAAAAATCGCGTTATGGATTAAATGTGCTAGTCGTTTGAAGCGAGCCACACGGACCAATTATCCGCTCGGATCAAAACAGCAGCGGAGCGTTTACTAGAGCAGATCACTAAACAGCGCTGTGAGATCCAGAGTGAAGCGCTTGAATTCGGTGAAGAACACAATGACATGGCGATTTAAACAGATGAAACAGCGCTGACAAACAGGAGAAACACTGTGCGCAAAGATAGTCAGAATCATTTAATATGGATTATTTTTACTGTAACACTGACTGCACTATATTGCAGCAGAATTGTGGAACATTTAGAATTGTTATATTATTATGTATTAAATCTATTAAAGGAGTAATGGAATGTAATTACAGTATTTTGTGATTAATAGCGTTTGTGCATTTATACTAAGACCACCGTTCTTCATACAAATACCTAGAAGCCATGTAGTTCATTTTTATACCATGGTATTGAGGTGAATAATTATTATTAATAATTTCATCATACAAAAATAAGGTTGTTGTGGCGGCGATGGCCTTGTGGGCAGCGTGCACCCGGCTTCACGTGTTGGAGTCCCGACTCGGGGACCTTTCCCGATCCCGCCCCCCATACTTCCTGTCCTTTCTGATCTGTCCTGTCAAAAGTTTAAAAAAAAAAAAAGGTTGTTAGAATTTTTACAGATGTTACTGTTTTTGATAATGAATATTATCTGAGCTGTAAATCAGGATATCAGTTTAACATATTACTAGACAACTTGCTTTTTCCATATTAATTCTATTTCTGCATATATATATATATATATATATATTTCTGCATAAATTTCCTTTCTTGATATTTGAATGGGGGCTCAGAAAACAGTGGAAGGGTGTAGCATGGGTCAAGGAAGAACACAGTATATTCTGACCAGGGGCAGTTCTAGAACCGTTTTTTCAGACTGTCATCAACTTTTTTGTTTGTTCACTTTGCACAGTGAACATGGGTTGGAGCTCTTACTTTTGAGTTGTTAAAGTACACCAAATTAATGAATTTCACTTTAAAATGTGTAAAATTTTCTCATGGGGGGGCATGCCCCCAGACCCCCCTAGAGGGACACATGTCCACCCACCATTTGGATATGTGTCAGTACAAAGAATCTGTGATTTTATTGCATTAAAAATGCCATTCATTTAATTAAATAACTTATTGCTTTAGGTATCTGTGTATATTTACTGAACGAGGTGATATCTTGGTAAGCAGTTTGACAAAATTGTAGTAAATATTTTTGGTGAATCAAAAAATCATGCTTATTAAGATACCAGCACACATGATAATACAGCACAAATTGGTGCATGAGTAGTCAACAAAATGAAGTATTTGAACCGCATAGTTAAATACAAAATGGGTGGGAACTGAAAAAGGTCCACTTTTGGAAAAAAAGAACCCCCCCTTTCGCTAGGCTGCGGGCCTGTCCACCCACCATAGTCTCACAAAATCCAAATTTAGACGAGGGGGCCTAGAGATCATAACACTTTGCCATCCTTTGGTACCTTTTGTTCCAAAAACATCTATAAATGGTCCATGTTAAATTAGTGACTGCATACGGTGCTGATTAAAAAGGAACATGAACAACAGCACACAATGTATGTGTTAAAAATCATTGAAGGACTGAGTGCATGTTCATAATGCAATCAATTCATAATGCATAACTTCTTATGTGAATATGTAAATTCTTAAAAGTCAACACACCACTTATAAAAATAAAGGTGCCAGGAAGAACCAAAAAGGGGTTTTCATGGCAATGCCATAGAAGAACATTTTTTGGATCCTTTCACTAAATGGTTACTTTAAGAATCTATTTTTCTCAGTGCCATAAAGAACATTTTTCTGTACTGCAAAGACCCTTCTCAAAAGTTCTTAAAAGAACCTCTAACAGTTCTTCATGTCACTTTATTATGATCTTTGTAGAACCATCCATGAAAAGGTTCTTTATGGCCCCAATGTTGTAAACATACAAAGAAAATCCTGGAATAAGACTGCTGAAATGTTTATTGCCTTTATATGCCACATGAAATCATATGAGTACATAAGGCAACCAGACAAATCCATTTTGATCATGTTCAAGCACCGTCAATCAGACCACCAAGGTCTCCTCTTTGTACTGCTCCTAACTTCTAGAAAGTGTTGCCTTATTTTCTCTGACATGCATTCTGAACATGTAGCTGATATAAACCACACTTTTTTTGCAAAGAGAGCAAGAAAGGATGACAGATTACTTACTTGTGGCACATTGCTTGTGGTTGGTGGAATAAACACGATCTTGATCTGGCCTTAAACTTCTGCATGTGTGGATGTTTTAAAGTCAAAAACAGCGCCCATGCACTCAGTATTAACAACACAATTCATATAATCAGAACTGTGTGTATTTTACACTTAAATTAAACATTAAACAAATATCACATCAATCTTAGTGATTATGTAATGGATTAAATGTGGCCTTATGCAGGAAACTGCTCAGCATTAACAACGCAATATATTTCTCTCTGACTCCTCTTTCTTTTCACCTTCTTTGGCCCCTCAGAGACAGGGTTTCCTACCGGCACTCTTGTCTTCTTTATCAAAAAAGGGTCCATCTCAACTGCTTGTGAGGGCTAAATTGGGGCTATTCAAAATTCAGATGGGGTTATAGCCCCCCCCTAGCCCCGGTGTAGCTCCATCACTGCGTAGTGGTGGTTTTCCTTGCTAAGGTGTGAAGCTAAGTTGTCCGTCTTTGTGGAGGGCACATGGTAGTTTGTGCCCTGCTCACCCTGTATGTTATTGGTGATGTTAAAATGATTACTAAAACATGGCATAAACATGAGGTTACAGTTTAATAATATGATGATAGTTTTTCACTGTAAAAATAACTCCTGATCAAGGGGAGGGAAGTGATAATCAGAGAAACAACTCAGATAGGCAACTTAAATTAAGCTATTTCCTTGAAAACATGTGACTTATTTCTTAAAATAATAATTTTTGTAATTTGTGAGGTTTTTTTTTTTTTTTCCTTATACAGCTTGGATTTCTCAACTTTTTCTCAGAATATAACAGCCTTCTCACAGAAATAAAATTTATTTATAACCAGTAAATAGATTTTTACTTATTCTTTTACATATTTTTCTTTTCAGGTTTTTCAGATGTTGATGAAAAACAACATGATCTGGATGCACCTGACGGGTCCTCGCAGGCAAGGAGAACACACATTATAGACACTCAGAACAAATGGTCAAAATATGCATATTAGTACTCCAGTATCCCAAACAACACTGTCTAGTTATATACAAAACATTTTATGTTACTTTAAACTCTTTTGTCGTCCCTTTTATTTATTTAATACACAATTAACACAAAGTGACACACAGTGTGATATAATGACACATTGTGTTAAAATAGCGTGAGACAAAAAAAGTGATATTAATTAATGTCCTTTTTGAGAATGTTGATGCTGCACTGTAAAGTTGATCAAGCCTGTCAGTGTGAAGTGATGTGGTTCTTTTCCAAAAACACAAATCATCAGAGTTATTTTATCAAAACTCTGACTTATTTCTAAGAATATATAATATTTTGGGCATCTGTATTTTTTCATAATTACACTACTACACTTTTTTTTCTCACAATATAAACCCTTTAGCTGCATAATTTCTATATAACATGTAAATGATCTGTATAGGTTTTCATTTATTCTTTTAAATATTTTTCTTTTCAGGTTTTTGGAGATGTTGATGAAAGACAAGATGATCTGGATGCACCTGATGGATCCTTGCAGGTAAGGAGAATGTGTGTTATACAGACAGTATGTTTGTGTAAGTATAAAGTATACATGTATATATTTTTCCTAAAATTTGTAAGAGTACTGTAGAAAAAATAAATGAATAAATAAATAAATAAATAAATAAAAACAGTTGATTTCATATGACCTGATGTGTAGTATCATGGCAGGACTTCTTGTCTTTTACGTTTGAGAATTGATTTGTTGACTTTGACTTTCAGCAACAAGTTGTAAAGAAATCAACTTTACCTCATGGTTCAAGCATCCTACACAATAAAGTGCAAGTCATTGTGCAGGTAAGGATGCAATGCCTTTCAGGTTTAAACTGATGTTTTTAAATAAAACCCTGACTACCAAGAAGAATCAGGTGATGATGGCACTGAGGATATCCAACATGTTGAAGACATTACAGCCTTTGGACACCCAAGAGTAAAATAATGGCACATTACGACTACATTGCTTTGGTAGATCAGGTAGAGAAACTGTTTGTAGACTGTTATGATTGAGTGTTTGTCAATGGTGTGATTGCTCAGTCCCAGGTATATCACCATTCAAATAAGAGGAATTCAAGTGTAGTGTGTATAAAAATTGACAACACATTATTCTCTGTTAAAACGTTCATGGTGACAGATGTAGGAAATGGCAGTACTTGTTATGCTATATTGGTTGCTTTTTTGAGGAGGGGAAGCACAGCTTTTCTGCTTGTGTTCAAAATCCTCTACACTTTCATTCAGTCAAGAAGGTGCTGTCTCACCTGACTGCTGTATGTGCCTCAGCAAATGAACACAAATGTTTGTACATACCTTTGGAACAGCACAGATCTCATTATATTAGGATTTTTCTTAATTATTTTGAAGTTACTGTTTAATTTTGTCTGACATCAGTGAAATCCGTTTTTGCAGCTCTGCCAAGCTTTGCTGAAAGCACCAAAGTTTCTTTTCTTATAATGCTAGCGGAGAACCCAGGTTTACATATTTCAACTGTAGACATTCATTTATTACAGTTACAGAACATCATGTTACTCTAACATTTTTTATGAAGGTCTTTAATGTTGAAATTGATTCAAAACAACATAAACTTAAACACAGCAGAACAGACTTATGGACTCACAACTGTGTGAGTCAAAAATAACATCCAAGCTGCACTACAGACCTTACTACAGATCTTATGGAGTTTGTTTCCAACAAAATATGAAGAACACCATGTTTTCTGTTCTGTTTTAATCCATTGTAACATCAAAAAACTTCACAAAAATATGTTAGAGCAACTTAACATTATGACTGTTTGAGCAACAAATATTTAAGAATAATACTTAATTTATGAAAATAATATTTACTTATTAATCATTTACTGATCACATGATCATTTCATGATTTACATAAATTATTTCAGATGAACACTTGAGGCATGTAAGACACCACCTATTAATAATCTACAAATGTATATTAATGTTTAGTAAACTATTAATAAATCATTAACAAAACACTTTTAAAACAATTATAACTGATTATTTTTATTATACAGCAGGTTCCTCAAATCTTGTCCTGGAGGGCCAGTGTCCTGCAGAGTTTAACTTCTACCCTGAACAAACACACCTGAGCAAACTCATCACAGTCTTCAGGATAATTAACAGGTAGGTGAGTTTGATCAGGATTTGAGCTAAACTCCTCCTGAACCAGTGTTACCAAAAATTTGATCAAAACAGTGCTTAGTCACTATCACATCCAGACTTTAAAAACTATCATGAGTTTTTTTTTTTTTTTCTTCCTCCAAACAGGTTTTTACGGGGTCCCTTAAGGGACATGGTGGTGAAAAAAAATCAGAGTGAAAAAAATCAGGGTGGGAGGAAAAATATTTTTCAGATTTTTTTGCGTTCTCTCGCAAAACATTTGCGTTCCCTCGCAAAACATTTGCGTTCTCTCGCAAAACCAGTTGAGTTCGGACAAACACTTCCTGTTAACTTTACAGCTTGTAGTGGTTTCTACGGCTTGTAGTGGTAAGCCCCGAACATGAATAGAAAGCTCTAAACTGCATGTTAAGCGTTTTCCTCCCATAAAGAAAACGTGGCTTTATGAAGACGTTGATAAAAAAAGACCAAATATGGAATTATTAAAAATATATTCTATGTACCTGCAAGCAGATGATCCCAGAATATGAGCTCATAGAAAACCACGCTTAACTTTGGTTAATATAAGAAGACAGTGATATAAAAAGCCAACATTTTATATTTTATTAAAAATATACTACAGGCAAATAATGAAGTCCATTAAGCCAGTGGTTCGCAAACTTTCTACAGTGGCGTACCCCCTAGAGCATTTAACATTCTTTTGAGTACCCCCACCGCAGTCACCTTTTCCATTACAATATTTGCCCCCTTAATTTGATTTACATGTGCATTTTTTTACCGTTAGAGAGGTTAGAAGTTGTTCTATATGAGGCGCCACGTAGGATTTAAATCAAACTTCGCTTATCAATACATACATAAAACACGTGCATATACACCTAGAAATTACTTGCATATACATGTATACTGTTGGATGTTCAAAATATATATATGAAATACACGTGCACACTATTATGAAATCCATACCAATACATCTTTTATTAGTAATGAATACATATACACTTGTGAATAACTTGTATATACATATAAACTTAACGCATGCATACGCTAAAAAACACTCGCTTATGCGTATAAACTTGATCCATGCATACACACCTACAACAACACGCACATATACATATAAACTCGCTGCATGCAGACACACCTGTACACACTCGCACATACATATAAACTTGACCTATGCATATACACCTAAAAACACTCGCACATACATATAAACTCGTTGCGCGCATATACACCCATAAAACACTCACGCAAACATACAAAATAAATTTCAGGTAAGACGCATGCTTGAGTTGTGTATATACATATATGCAAGTGATTTCATATGTGGATGTGCGTGAACTTTTCAGTGTAAACGGAAGGCATTTCAGTGCAAACGGAAGCAGCGGCACTTCCGGCGGAATCTCCAGATGCCGGGGCATTTTAAAACGCTTAATGTGACTTAATGCATTAAAAATAGTGTTTTAAAAAGACCTTTAATATAGCATACGATGTACCAGCGGCGAATTTCCACTGGGCACTTTTCAAAATCACGTTCGCACGCGCCTTCAAAAGCAATTTAATACCCCGCGTTTAGAGCGCGACTCCCCAATGCCTGCACATTAGGCTACATAACATATTTAGGATGTTATTAGTATGCAGGCTATTGTGAAGTTGTTTATTTAATATTAATTGTATTCTATTTCTGCATGTTTCTGTCAAGGACTTTTATTTTTGTGTTGCGTCCTCTGAGAAGGAGGGTCTTATAATGTGAAGGAGGAGAGCAGAGTAGATTGTGGCAGGCACAGAGATTAGTGTTGATCTCTTCCCGAGTTCTAGGCCTTTGCTCAAAAAAAATACTAGTCGTCGGTATTTTCAAGTCTTTATTTACATCCACCCACGGGCAGCTAAAACTCCACGCCTTACACTATTATAGGTTGTGTAGTTGTCTATAGCTCTCTATAAAGTTTGAAAAATTTTGGTCTCTATTGAAATTGTTTTAACTATGTTCTGTTCTACTTTCTGAGTATGAATTATCACATGCAGTAAAAGCATGGGCGTCGGAAGCAAAGTAAATGTGGGTGGGGAGTATATGCCATTTTCTGTAGTGTGGTGCCTTACTATGTATATTACCTCTGCGCACTAACGTGACAACACTACAAAACGGGGCAATTGAAGTGTTTTTCTAGTGGCGTAAGCGATAAAGCGATTATCCAGTGTTTTTTTGACGCAAACGACCCGAGTTCGCGTCCACCTATTTCCGAAATCGTTCTTCTGCCTTTTCACATCTCATTTTACATCGGAAAGGCATTTGTTTTCAATAAACATAAAAATGAAGGAACTAATCTAAATGTTAGAATAAAGTATCGAGCAGGATTAGGTGTATCTGAGCAGCAGATACACTCAGATGCTTTATTTACTTTGCTGTGTTACAGATGTGCATTCGTCACGTGGAGTGGATTTGACTAACTGCGCTCTAAAAAGTGCGCAGACATATTCGCCGAATTAGAGACGGTAAAAGTGGGTGGCCGATATGGTTGGTCTTTAAAAGTGGGTGGGTCCTGTCCCACCCACATTCAATGGTTCCGACGCCCATGAGTAAAAGACAACAACACTCAAGCACCATAAAAAGTTTTGCTACAAACTCAACTGACTGGCTTTATTCTCTCCTGTATGATTTCATAAGTCTATATAAGTATATATATATATATATAAACAGTCCTTTCTTAATCGTATTAAGTGCGAACAATAAATGCAGCCATAGTAGGCTACTCTCTCAGTCTTCAAAGTGCAAACAGAGACTACACTTTTCAAACATGATAGAGAGTTATAGACAACTACACAACCTATTATAGCCTACATACTAATAACATCCTAAATATGTTATGTAGCCTAATTTGCAGGCATTGGGGAGTCGCGCTCTAAACGCGGGGTATTAAAATTGCTTTTGAAGGCGCGTGCGCGTTTTACTTTTACTTTTGTTTGAACGATCGCGCGAACTCTCGGCGGTGCTGAACGGGATTTTGAAAAGTGCCCAGTGGAAATTCGCCCATGGTACATCGCATGCTATATTAAAGGTCTTTTTAAAACACTATTTTAATGCATTAAGTCACGTTAAGCGTTTTAAAATGCCCCGGCATCTAGAGATTCCGCCGGAAGTGCCGCTGCTTCCGTTTGCACTGAAAAGTTCACGCACATCCACATATGAAATCACTTGCATATATGTATATACACAACTCAAGCATGCGTCTTACCTGAAATTTATTTTGTATGTTTGCGTGAGTGTTTTATGGGTGTATATGCGCGCAACGAGTTTATATGTATGTGCGAGTGTTTTTAGGTGTATATGCATAGGTCAAGTTTATATGTATGTGCGAGTATGTACAGGTGTGTCTGCATGCAGCGAGTTTATATGTATATGTGCGTGTTGTTGTAGGTGTGTATGCATGGATCAAGTTTATATGTATAAGCGAGTGTTTTTTTAGCGTATGCATGCGTTAAGTTTATATGTATATACAAGTTATTCACAAGTGTATATGTATTCATTACTAATAAAAGATGTATTGGTATGGATTTCATAATAGTGTGCACGTGTATTTCATATATATATTTTGAACATCCAACAGTATACATGTATATGCAAGTAATTTCTAGGTGTATATGCACGTGTTTTATGTATGTATTGATAAGCGAAGTTTGATTTAAATCCTACGTGGCGCCTCATAGTTCTAGCCTTATCAACTGTATGTCATGCATGTCATATTCTTAACATTTCATTAAGTGTATTAATATAATAAATAAGCAATAAATAATGGCAAAACGAAGTGATACTTGTAGTTTCAAACTAAATCGCCAGTAGGTGGCGGCATGTCACTGTCTTAATGAGCAAGGCGTCGCATCATTCATTCATTCAATAACTAAGCAAATGGTTGTAGTATGAATAGGTTATTAATCACGGACTCTCCGAGGGGTTCAAAGCTGCAGATTAATTCAGCAACCAGGGTATTTTTCTGTATGGAAGAGAGTCTTTATATTTCAGCTATTTGATCGCGCCGGCGCCTCGCAGCCTGTTCATTATTAAAATAATACACAGAATCACCCAAACAGATACAAAGTTACACTAGTCAATTTAAATAGTCTGTATTAGTCTGTGCCGTACAGCGTGAGCACCGGTCCAATCCACTGCGGCACATTTTTGTTCACTATGATTTTTTCATGTCGATATTGGAACATACAAAGCCCGGTTAATTTAATGGTTTAGCTGCAAATATATTGCGAATATGGAAACATTTGGATTTGTGATGAAGGCGAGCAATACGTGAGCCCATACTTTCAGTTTCGCTTTAAATTATTTATTTTGGTTTATTTATAGATAAGCTTATACCTATTATTATATACTGCATTATTTTATATTTATTCATTAAAAATCAATAAGTTATAGTTTTTTGGTTTTGGTTTTTGGTCTGTTCTGAATACGGTTAAATTTAAAGGATTTGTTGGAGTGCGGGGAACTAAAATATGTGTGTTTATAATGTTGGTATTATAACACGCTGTAGGCCTGCTGGTAGTATTATTTCTGAATAAAATGGGAGTAATAGGCTAAGTGACTTATTTGTTTTATTTTTCCTTTCAAAAACTTTTTTATTTATTTATTTATTTTTTTAAACAAGCGGCAAACAAATTAACCATGGTTACTATACTTAAACCACTGTAACTACAAATACCGTCTTAATTCGTCCATTAGCTTCCCTTAAGCGTTTTCTGTATCCTAAAGGTTTTCTGCGGGGAGAAAAGGCATTAGCAAGTTGCATTTATGACTGCTTTATTGAGAGTAATGCTAAGGGTATTAATATTAAAAATTTTATTAGTATGAATAGCATTTATTAATACCGAATTGGGCCTCCGCTGTCACTGTTTTAGTACATTAATCCACATTAAGCGTTTTAGAATGTTCCAAAATAGTGCCTTAAACTAGAAGCAATTAAATGACTGTATTTCTATAATAGGCCACTTGAGTTCAAGTTCAGTACAAACTCTTATGAACCGCTGCGTTGTGAACATACTGAGCTGAGTAAACAGGAAGTGTTTGTCCGAACTCAACCGGTTTTGCTAGAGAACGCAAAAGTTTTGTGAGGGAACGCAAAAATCTTTCCGAGAGAACGCAAAGGTTTTGCGAGGGAACGCAAATGTTTTGCGAGAGAACGCAAAAAAATCTGAAAAATATTTTTCCTCCCACCCTGAATTTTTTTCACTCACTCTGATTTTTTTCACCACCATGTCCCTTAAGGGGCTCCGTAGGTTTTACAACCTTGGTGACTAAATGAAAGTGAAAGCAGATTGTTAAACATGCAATGTTTACACCTGGTCATAAGATTTTAAGATTTCTTTCTACATTTATAAAAAAAAAAGCTTTTTTATTTGCTTGTGTGGGAAGTTACATGTAGATAATGGAAGACCAAGGACATTTGGAGAACTTGTCTAGTAGCCAAACATTTTGAACAAAACAAGTCTTCAGCTGTGGAGCACAAAGGCACTTCCTTATTCATGTAAGTAGAAAATACTAATCTAATCATGAAACACTCAAGCAATGTGATTAAATATGGACATACAGAGATTATAATTTGTGAGATGTTTCACTCTAATATTCCATATAACTGATGTAATGATCAGTGTAAATGAAAGTAGCCTCCTGTTGTCACAACCTACCCCATAGTTATTTTTAAAGGCTGTAATAAGGTTGTTGCACTGATTATGTTGCACTTACACTATATGTAATATGAAATATTATAAATGAATTTCATATATTACTAATGCTTTATCATGTCTTTACTAATTAGTGTAAGGAGAATATCTTACCTTTATGTTCTCTGAGCCAGATTCACTTCTACATTTATTAATAAATAAAGCCATGACATTGTTTTAAGACTGTAACACTGGATTTTTTCTTAGTTTGTGACACTTTAAAATTCAAAGGGAAATTTAATTTGCATAAAGCAAAGCTAACAGCCATCAAACCCTAATTCAGATTTTTTTTTTTTTTTGTATACATTTAAAATGTGTTTATGTGATCAACATATGACTTATGTGATCAAGCTGACATGTAACATGAAGTGTAGGACTACATCTCTTCTATTGAAAGGACTGTAATGTAGCAGTGTTAGAATTTATGCTTAAGTTGATGTGTCACATAATAAATACAAGGTGTGCACTGTAAATGTCACATTATATTGTCACGGGGTGAAGAATCACACGACAAGGAGAGCTCAAATTAAAGCCCCGGAGGGTGGATTTTATTGTCACAAGTAAAGAAAGTGCACGTTACACATGCTCGTCACAATATATGCTAAAAATCAAGTAGTGTTATTGTCCTGTTTTAGAATAAAATATCCAAATAAGCATAAAACATTTGCCCATGAAATAAAATTGTGTAAAATACATAGAGAAGAATTATTAAAAATAAAATAAAATACGGTAGTGTCATCAGATCTACTCAGACTGACCAATGGACCATTTAACCACCAAACGAGTCTATCAGTGTCTGTCACTGTACCGTCTATGTTGCAAAACCATTAAATATGGACCATCATTAACTAGTGAATTACACCAATTTAATCATCTGTCTTGAAATTGAGTTGTGACATGATGAGAATGGTATAAATGTATATGTAAATATAGAGTTGTTTTGTTTATTTTATACAGGCAGCATTCATTCTTTACAATACAGAACATCTTAAAAAGTTTAATAGAATGATTTATAATAATATAATATTGCTTAATTACTGTAGTTTTTGTGATTGTCAATTCCATGTACAGTCAGTGGTGGAGATCCAACTTTTCAGATCCGTCATGGATGAAACACAAACATCTGGAGATGAAGATTTTATTCGAGGACACAGGTACTTTGAGTAACACAATAAAGCTTTTCTGTTATAGTTTTTATATATATATATATATATATATATATATATATATATATATATATATATATATATATATATAGTTTTTGAAGTATATTAAAATCATTATCTTGTATTATATTGATGATAAGATGATTCTCATTATAAAGGATTAAATCTGTTCTGTTTTAGTTTAGTTCATCTGAAGAGATCAGAACAAGAGCCCAGCTGTGTGTCTATGAAGAGTGATGTGTCTATGGGTGAGCCATTAAATCTGAGTGGAGATTCACAGTCTGGTCTCAGGTATAACATTTCTATAATATATGATTATAGCATAACATTTTATATTATCATACATTATCAAAGTTCAGTTCACAATTGTTGTATAAATACAGTGAATGAAATTATTAAAATTAATTTGATAATAATAATTAATGAGTAAGTCATTTGTTATGTACAGTAATTTAAATGATTAATTTAAATCTCTGACTGTTTTAGTCCAGTTCAGCAGAAGAGATCAGAAGCAGAGTCCAGCTGTGTGTCTATGAAGAGTAATGTGTCTGTGATTCAGCCATTAGGTTTTAAGAGTACAGATAAACGGCCTATTCTCAGGTAAAACATTTCTGTAAGAGATATGATATGAAGATATGAAACAGAATACAAAGCATTATGCTTATTAACCTTTCACTTTACAGCCATGAAATCCTCAACACATTTAGATCAAATCTGATGAAGAAGTTTGAGTGTCTGTATGAGGGAATATTGACGCAGGGAAACTCAACACTGCTGAATGAGATCTACACAGAGCTCTACATCACAGAAAGTGAGAGTGGAAAGATCAATAATGAGCATGAGGTGAGACAGATTGAGACACAATCCAGGAGAGCAGCAACAGAGGACACAGCGATCAAATGCAGTGACATCTTTAGATCTTTACCTGGACAAGACAAACCCATCAGAACTGTGCTGACAAAGGGGGTCGCTGGCATTGGAAAAACAGTCTCTGTGCAGAAATTCATCCTGGACTGGGCTGAAGGGAAAGAGAATCAGGACATCCAGCTTATATTTCCACTTCCTTTCAGAGAAATAAACTTGATGAAGGATAAAAAACTCAGTCTGTTAGGTCTTCTTCATATCTTTTTCCCTGAAACTGAAGAAATTAAAATATCCAGTGATAAATATAAAGTGTTGTTTATTTTTGATGGTCTGGATGAGTGTTGTCTGTCTCTGGACTTTAAGAGCAAAGTGAAACTGTATAATATATCTCAATCAGCCTCAGTGGACGTGCTGCTGATGAACCTCATTGTGGGGAATCTGCTTCCCTCTGCTCTCATCTGGATCACCTCCAGACCAGCAGCAGCTGATCTCATTCTCTCTGAGTGTGTCCATCGAGTGACAGAGGTGCGAGGCTTCAATGAGCCACAGAAGGAGGAATACTTCAGGAAGAGAATCAGTGATCAGAGTCTGGCCAACAGGATCATCTCACACCTGAAGTCATCAAGGAGCCTCTACATCATGTGTCACATCCCAGTGTTCTGCTGGATCTCAGCCACTGTTCTAGAGAAGATGTTGAGTCAAGCAGAGAGTGGAGAGATTCCCAAGACTCTCACTCAAATGTACACACACTTCCTGATCCTTCAGACCAACATCAGACATGAGAAGGACTATGAGAATAAAGTGAAGGATGAAGACATGATCCTCAAACTGGGGAGACTGGCTTTTCAGCAGCTTGTGAAAGGCAATTTGATCTTCTATGATGAAGATCTGAGAGACTGTGGCATTGATGTGGCAGAAGCATCAGTGTACTCAGGATTGTGCACTCAGATCTTCAGAGAGGAGTTGGGCTTATATCAGGGGAAAGTCTTCTGCTTTGTTCATCTGAGCCTTCAGGAACATCTAGCAGCTCTATATGTGCACATCTCCTTTACAATCAACAACATCAATATCTTTGACCAAACCAAGCAAGGTCTGTTGTCTAAGATTTTTAACCAGAAGAAATTTAATTCATTATCTGATCTGCATCAGAGAGCTGTGAATGAGGCTTTACAGAGTAAGAATGGACATCTGGATCTTTTTCTGCGTTTTTTTCTGGGTCTCTCAGTGGAGTCCAATCAGACTCTCTTACAAAAACTACTGACACAAACAGGAAGCTGCTCCTACAACAAAATGGAAACAGTTCAGTATATCAAACAAAACATCAGGAAGAATCACTCTTCAGAAAAATCCATCAATCTGTTTCACTGTCTGAATGAACTGGGTGATGATTCACTGATGCAGGAGATCCAAGATTATCTGAAATCTGGAGAAATAAGAGAAACCAAACTCTCGTCTTCACAGTGGTCAGCTCTGGTTTATGTGTTGCTGACATCAGAGCAGAAGATGGATGTTTTTGATCTAAAACACTTTATTGGAAAACAACATACAACAGATGAAGTTCTTCAGTATTTGTTACCTGTGGTTAAAGAATCCAGATCAGTTCAGTAAGTAACACTGAAAAAATCACTCCATTTTAAAAACCTGACCACATTTATGATTTTAGCATGTGCTTTTTCAACAAATTAAAATGTATAATAAATATAAACTTTTTAATAATAAATGTAAAAACAGTTCAGTGTGCAAACAAGGCATTCATTATAAAACAATGAATTAAATAATTAATTAATTAAAATAACATAAACAGTTAATGGTAACACTTTAGTATATGAACCAATTCTCACTGTTAAATAGTTGCTTATTAACATGTCTATTAATAACACACTCGCTGTTTATTAGTACTTATAAAACACATACTGCATTACCATATTCTACATCCCTAATCCTACCCAATACCTAAACTTCACAATTACCTTACTGACTATTAATTAGCAGCAAATTAGGAGTTTATTGAGGCAAAAGTCAAAGTTAATGGTTTGTTAACCCTTAAACAGGCAACATGCACCACATGATTCATGTTCTTTAGTCTCTTGTAAGAGGCGTGAGGAAGAATTTTTCATCCAATACTGTTATCATTACCATAGTTGAGGTTGTTTGGAGTAAGGTGGTCACATTACTTAGTTCAGATTTTCTGTGGTTGTTTTGTCAGTTCGACCTAAAGCCAACATGTACGCCCATTGGGCTGGACATTTAGAAAATGTAGACAGTAGGCGTATATTAATCTAACGTTTTTTCAGCAAATGCAATACTACTGTTAGTATTAATTGTAAACATTGTCTAGAGATGTTGAAAAAGAAAATTAAGTCATATGTTTTCATGTTGTTTATATTCTGAAACGTGCGTATCCCCTGAGATACGTTGCCAGATTAGGGTATAAAAACAGGATTATCCTCAATATTGACAATGAATGGTGTCACAAGGTAAACTGTTCCCCGTGTTCTGGTTATTTTATTATTGTGCATTCTGGGCTGGTATCGGGTGGTGAGTGTGTGAGGGGTGGGGTGGGGTGTTTTGAGGGAGTTACACAGTAATACAGAAAATACACAGTAATCACATAGAATAAGAGGGAATCCCTTGATAAAGAATTCTCTTGAAGGGTTGGGGTGGAGGGTGTTTGGAGATTTTAAATCACATTGAGGTGAGCAGTTCCCCCTTAATAGAAATCACATTTCAGGGCCAGGGACCCATGGGAAGAGCCCTAAAGGCCCCCTGTACACAGTCCCCTTTCTATTTATTTTGTGTTTAAAAATCGTGCAAATGTTATTATTTGCTTGTAAAACTGATGTTATTATATTTAGTTGACTACATTTTGCATTTGATCAAATAACATCAAAATCTACTGAATCATCCTCAGTTTCCTCTCTCTCTCTCTCTCAAAAACTGAGGAGCCATTGGTTGTGGTAGATGAAAATAAAGGCTCTGAGATTTTGGTTAGTAGTTGAACTCTTTCCGCTTGACAAAACCAGGTTGTAGATTCTGTTGCTTTCTTCAGCATCCACTGAGTTTGAGACAGCATCTTTGTATCATTTAGTCAAGATACTCAATACTCAAGTAGGCCTTTCCAGAACACATCCAAATCCACCACTCCAGATAATGAAGCTTCATTATCTGAAAGGAGTTCATTTTGTGGCACATCACTGAATTGTGGAATGTGGAATTTGTAACACATTGTCATCCATGAATGCAGTGTTACTGAATATGTTGGTGGTCACTTGACGTCCACTCTGGAAGATGCTGAGAGGCTGGAGGATGACCTTGCATTTGTCAACCATGATGATCATCTGGGCATTTAGAGATTGAGCCAGATTTGTCTAAGTGTCTCATGAATTCTTACCAACTAATGGCAGTGAACATCTACCACACATCTGGGGATGAAAAATACACAATGAGAGTCAAAATGAGGCCAAGCATACAGTGTTCACACCAAAGTTACATATAATTAAAATTCTGAAAATTAAGAAAAAAGTATCACAAGGCAGTGATATTGTTTGATCTATGATATCTTGAATTGTGTTTGTGTTACTAAAGGAAGTCTATGACAGGTCAACAAGGAATAATTTTACTTATACTTAATTTTGTACAGAGATTTGTATTAGATTCAGACCTACCTCAATTTCCAACTCTATGAACTCCTTTGTAGACTCCTGATGAGGTTCATGATGTGGGCCATGCGTTTTATGTGCAAGGAGTTTGGGAATAATGACTGAAGTGCAGCAAAAAAAAGTCTTCATGTAGGCAGCATTATCAGTATCAGACACAATGATGTCTTGATTAGCAATGCTTTATTCTTGTAGACACTTCACAACAGCCAGGTAAGAGTTTCTTGCCAAAAATGCACCAGCATGCATAAGTAATCAAGCACTAAAATCTTCTCTGTTAATTTAAATAAATACAAATTTGCTGCTATTGGATCTACTTTTCCTTTCCTGCATTGCTGTAACAGGTGTTTTATGAAAAATGTAATTACTGAAACATTCATTTAAAATCTAAAGGAAGGCCATTTACTTGTTTTGATTATAGTTGTTTGTTTTGTTCTTTAAACAGGTTATGTGGATGTAATCTCACTGCTCAGTCTTGTGGGAGTTTATCATCAGTTTTACAATCCTCAAACTCTATCCTGAAAGAGCTGGACCTGAGTAACAATGACCTGAACCATTCTGGAGTGAAGCGTCTTTGTGATGGACTGAAAAGTCCAGACTGTCAGCTGGAAATACTGAGGTACATGGTTTTCAATCAAATAAATTAACAAAATATTTAGTGTTTATCAAACTGTAAAGCTTATGTTGAATTTATGCAGATTGATCATAAACACAGCTAAAAAGCTTCATCATAGGTATAATGCAAAATGTTTCAATACAAGCATTTCAGTCAGTGTAATTTATGAAATATTTCGAATCTTTAACCCATGGGAGAAAATCAACTCACCACAACAGTGGATTTGGCAACCCTACTTCCAGCATGAGCTGCATTCAAAGTGATTTAAATACTTTTATATACTGCATATTGATAGCAACTCTCTGATGCACACAAATTATCATCAATATTAAAATGTTTGCGGGAGCGGGGTGTTGCGATTTAGCTCAAAGGGAAATGTATATAAATAATTACAATTAATTCTGATTAATTACAATTATTTATATCAGCTGCCAGTAGTAACTGTAGCAGAATTAATTTTCCATCAACTAATCTGTTCGTCCAGCGAACATTCAGTATAATTTTTATATCAACTCTAAGAAATGATATTCTCTTGGGCACAGAAAATAACTTTCTGAAAGTACTGTTGCATTAGAGCATGTAGCTTGAATCGGAATCGTAAAGGGACATTCATTTGCAAGGCAGAATCAGAATCAAAACTCATGTAATTTGTGCACAAGAGTTTATTAACGAAGGACTAACACATAACTAATCTAAACAAACAAACATGAAATCATTCATACATGGGGGAAGGGTCAGTGAGAAGCAGTTAGAGAGACCAGAGAATGTAGCTATGAAAAGAGTCAGTTAACCACCTGAGTGAAACCATCAGTGCTGTCTACAGCTTGAACTAAACCTCTGTTTTGTTTAGTTAAATGTACGATACTTGCATTGCCTTGGTCGATGAACAAGTGTCCGAATGCAGTCTCAGGTGAAAGTCTCGATGGTGGTTTTGGAATTGCGATCACGTTCTTCCGGGTCCGAAGAGTGATGAACTCCAAAGATGTTCTGACTCGATGGTGACTGGGACTTTCTTCCCAGGTGAAAATTGAAGAAGAACCAAGAGCTGAGAGGGACCCAGCTGAAGTCCTGTGGTCTGGAAAGACAAGGCCGCAAGGCCTGGCGCAGCTTAGAGTTCCGACGAGTTCTAGCTCATCCTCTTAGGTTCTAAAAGAACTCATGTGAGACAAGTGAAGAAAGCTAAAAACACAGAAGAGAGAATTGTCTGTTCGAGGACATTTCGTGAGGATGAATTCCAGGGCTGAGTGAGTGTGTCTGGCTCTTTGTGGTCGAGAGCCACAGCTCTAGATGTTGGGGCCTGTCGGGCCCGCCGGGCACGCCCTGTGCCGGCTCAGGCTCCCTGTGGGTTCCCCCACACGGGCAGCAATCGTGAAGAGAGCGAAAAGAGTGAAGAGAGTGAAGAGAGGGGAGAGTTTGGTGCCTTTAAGCTCTCTGGAGGCTGCGCCTCCAGGAGGTCCACGAACCAATGGTAACTTTCTCCTTTGGAGGGAAAGTTTACGACTCTTTGTCTGTGAGCATGGTATTTTGCATATGTAATTTGATTGGGTGTTGATGCAAAAACTACTAAGGTATCTTAAAACGCTAATATGTTACATAGGTATCAACATCTAATTTACACCATCTTTTAGATTATCAAAATACGAATACAAAGAGGCCAAAAATGGCATAGGTGGGTTATACAACAAGTCATCTATCATAACGCATGCATTTGTCGAAAGACAAATACAATACAACAGACAAAATTAAAATACAATGCAGTAATACTGTACACAATGACCTGGGCTATGTGTGATAGGAAGGTCAAAGAAAGGTTTGTCTGTGAATGAATAGGAAAGAGTCTATTTCTATAGGCATTGTGTCTTTCCTATGGGCAAATGTAGCATGGGCAAATGTGCATTCTTCTGGGCAATAAAACCTCTTATCAGATAGTCGTCCTGGCAACTGAGCCCTTTTGGGGTGTTAGTTGCTTTGGGGGTTGTCTCCAGAGCTCCAGCATGTAGCTGGCTTGTTGCGTTTAAATACTATTTGTTAAATGTAACAAATAACTGTATGTCTGATTGGTCCAGATGCTACAGGGGTTAAGAAAACAATCCCATGCGAGGGTTTTATAAAAAAACGCACACAATGAATAATGCCTGCTGTAGAATGCAAAAGCTGAAGCTTTTTTTAGGTCTAAAAAAATGTCAGCTGAAAAGAGGACTTATGGTCACCCTAATTCAGGGTTTATGTTACATGTGTATACAAACAAGCAGCTCCTGAAGACAAAAAACTCATGACATACATTGCAGGTGCACTTTTAAACTTATGGTGATCCGTTAATGACGTCAGAGACTGTCTGTTTACACACATGATTCAGACACCAGGGGGGTGTTCCAGAAAGCAGGTTATGTGACATAGCGGGGTATGTTTAAGGGTAAGTAAGTGGATAACCTCAACTTTCGGTTCCAAAAACGGAGGTAACTTTCAGGGTATGTAAATCGCCATAGCAATTTGCTCTGAAGATAACCTGCTCCAGAGTAGGTTATGTTTCAGGGTTAGCTTATTTCAGAGCGATCAGTGCATGCGTGACTTACTGAGAGACTCCAGTGGCAGTCTCCATGACAGATTGCGTACAATGTTATACATAATCACAATAATATTATATATATATATATATATACACACATATAGTATGTAGTTGTATGATACATAAATTATAAAGCACCAATATAAGTAAAATATAATGTAATATATTATTCTAATATGGTTATTTATTCTATTGGCATATATAATAGTTATCTGTACAAATTATAAAACAGTATTATGACAAGGTAATGTTTATTTCATTATACATGTTTAATATATTTTATTATCATCTCACACCGTCACGTACAAACAGGAATGAGACCAGAAACAGAGGTGAGCGCAAACAGATGAGATCTTTATTAACAGATTGAGAGATAACAGTTGCCAGGATGTAATGATGTTTAGGAATCTTATCTGATAGTCCTTGTGAGGATGAGTAGCGTGAAGTCCAAAGGGATGTAACACAGGAGAGTCCAAGGGAATGTAGCATCGGGTCTGGAGCTAGCGTAGGGATGTGAACAGTAGACCAGACAGTGAAGGACTGAAGGAGAGAGTCTTATATAGGGCGTGGCTGATTGGGTTCAGGTGTGTGTGATTAGAACTCCGGTGATGAGGAACACATCATGAATCTGCATTTTTTATAATGTATTTTTTATAATAAAAATACATATCTGATATATAATAAGCATCAAACAAACAATATAAATCTTATTCTCAAGGGTTAGAGATTAAACACAAAAAATAGATTCCACAACCACCCATTAGGTGGCGATATGCACATAGTGTCAATCCTAGATGTATTGTCTTGTTTCTCTCCTCAGGGAACCATGATTACAGTTGAAACCTTCCTTTAGTAACTTCAAATTAAACACCTAAATCATGGGAAAACACCCAATTATGATTGTTTTACCATTTGGTCTTCATATATATGTAGCCTACATTGTAATATGTGGTTTAATTCAGAGTACTGGTAATTTGGATTCGGTAATGTAAATCTTTGACTGAATCTAAATTATAAATCACTGTGAATTAATGAATGACTCTGATCCACATTAAACCTTTTATACAACAGTGGTCTGTAGGTTGAGACAATATGTGCTCTGAGCAGTGATAATTTAAAACCAGTTAAAACCCACATTTTACCCAGTTTAGTATTCTAAATTGTATCATAAGTTAAGGAAACTGATTGGTACATAAAATATTGGGTAAATTGTCCAGGTTTGGTGTTGTCAGGATGACGTTCTGTTTCTGTTCTGGGACTCTTATTTTGATATTCCTTTCATCCTGTTGTATCTGAGTTTTAATTTAGTTTTAATAATAGTCTAGATCTTCATTATCCACTATATTATACTCCTTGGTTTCATCAGGTCATGGTGCATGTTTGTTAGCTGTTTTGTTGTGATTATATTTTTCTTCGTCTTTGGACCCTTTTGGACATTTTCTTACAAACTTGCTGTAATTAGATTCACTCTTCATTCCCTGCATTACTGTAACAGGTGTTTTATAAAGAACTGAATTACTGAAACATACATTTCAAATCTAAAGGAAGGACATTTACTTGTTTTCAATATAGTTGTTTGTTTTGTTCTTTACACAGGCTATGTGGATGTAATCTCACTGCTCAGTCCTGTGAAAGTCTGTCTTCAGCTTTACAATCCTCCAGCTCAAGCATCCTGAGAGAGCTGGACCTGAGTAACAATGACCTGCAGGATTCTGGAGTGAAGCTTCTTTCTGATGGACTGAAGAGTCCAAACTGTCAGCTGGAAATACTGAGGTAAATGGTTTCAAAAAAATAAATAAGCAAAGTGTGTTTATCAAATTGTAAAGCTTGTGATGCAATTTGATATAATTATATCATTCAGCAGTGTGTTTATGTTCATGCAAAATGGTCCATTGTTTTCAATGTCTTTCTGGATTTGAAAATACAACATGTATCAAACATCTGCCCTTTTATTTGATTGGGCATCCTCATCACCAGTTGACTTGACGTACTGTTAGACAGCTGTTTAAATGTTTTTGTCATTCAAACAAATAGCTAATATGTGTGTAATGGAGTGAAGCAGAGCAGCATGAAGAATATCTAATATTAACCTCTTAGCATTCCTATAAAATGTAACTACACATCGGGCGGTACAATGGAACGCTAACATGTTAACATCAAATCAGGGCTCTACACTTACTTTTCTTTTTAGTAGCACTTGTACTATTCAGGAGAACCTTCTGATCAGTATTCACTCAAAGTGATTTACAGGGGCCTTTTTTATATCTTTGTAATGGCATTTTTTCTAACTTCATTTTGTTATATGTCGAATTTAAAATTTAATAAGCTTTAGCAAAATTTCTAATTAATATCTATTTCTTTTCTATTCTATTAATAAATTCCTATTTTAGAATAAGTTACTAATCAAATGAAATATCAGTATTAACAAAATTAATTTGCACTACAGAGGTGGCAAAGAAGAACATGAAAGTGGCATGTAGGTGTGTTTACAGACATTTAATGAGGCTCAGAAGTAACAAATATTATTTCTATAAATATTAAATGATGGTACTTTAAAAGTGAAATTAAAAATGCCTGCAGGTGGCATCAAGTCACTGATTTTATCACTGAATCATTCATTCAGTTGATTCCTTTAAAAAGGTGATTCATTCAGGAAAGGATGAATGTCTTAATGAATGGGTAACTGAATCATTGACTCGCTAGATTTGTTTAAAACGCACATTCAATTATAAACAAAACAACTGTGTTTGCTTGGAGATGTGTGACGGCTTAGCTGTGACTTTGTTTGAAACTATTTTCGTTAACGAAATAGAGCAAAATCAGGCAATAGTGTTAAGGCCAGACAGTGTAAGTCACTTAATATTAACTTCTTGTTTATTGAACTTTGCATTAAATCAATGAGATATGAGAAATGTCTGTGATACATTACCTACTGCTGCAAAAATGTGCTGAAAGTAGAAACCTTTGAAGCTCCCCTAAGTGCAAACACAAATATACTGATTGAGTCAGTCGCACTGGTGCTCCTAAATATTTTTACATGGTAAGTAGTAGTTTCTTACTGCTAACTACATGCAGTCATTTTTGCAGTAGTTTTTAGTCACAAATGTGACTGAAATGGTTGCACTGTATAGCCCTGCAAATCAGTATACAGAAGTTACAAAGTTAAATAATATGCATTTGTTGCATTTTCTTGTCAGAAATACAGAGTTATTTTGGAATAAGGGATAGTTTTAAAGGGATAGTTCACCCAAAAATTAAAATTTGATGTTTATCTGCTTACCCCCAGGGCATCCAAGATGTAGGTGACTTTGTTTCTTCAGTAGAACACAAACAAAGATTTTTAACTCAAACCGTTGCAGTCTGTCAGTCATATAATGGCAGTCAATGGCTGCCAAATCTTTGGGAGTAAAAAAAAACATGCACAAACAAAACCAAATTAAACCCTGTGAATCATGACGATACACTGATGTCCTAAGACACGAGACGATCAGTTTGTGCGAGAAACTGAACAGTATTTAAATCATTTTTTACCTTTGATTCACCACTATGTCCTACTGTCCTGAGCGCATACACAGCATCTGGCGTGTAACATGTTGATATCCAGCTGAAGAGCAAGCAACCATAACTTCAAGCAATCAGGCTCAGAAGTTGTAAATCGGTGAAAAGTCAACAATCCCACATGCGCAAGAAAACGTAATCTTTTAGCTTTAAATCGGTTTGAACAATCAGGATAAGCGCAAATAAATACCATTTTGAATAGCCGTCATACCCACAATCTCTGTACAGTGTGAACAATGAGTGACGTATAAGCGCAGATCACTTCCAGCGCTTGCGTATACTACGTCAGAGTGCATACACATGTCACGTGCCAAATGCTGTGCATGCACTCAGGACAGTAGGACATATCGGTGAATCAGAGGTAAAAAATTATATAAATACTGTTCAGTTTCTCACACAGACCAATTGTTTCGTGTCTTAGGACATCAGTGTATCGTCACAAGTCGCAGGGTTTAATTTGGTTTTGTTTGTGTATGTTTTTTTTTACTCTCAAAGATTTGGTAGCCATTGACTGTCATTATATTACTGACAGCCTGCAACGGATTGAGTTAAAAATCTTCATTTGTGTTCTACTGAAAAAACAGTCACCTACATCTTGCATGTCCTGGAGGTAAGCAGATAAAAATCAAATTTTCATTTTTGGGTGAACTATCCCTTTAAGAACAAACAGAGGCTGGTTTCTTCAGTAATGGGTGGAAATAATTCACAAAAGGCAAATTCACTCTTCGTCTATTAGTCCCTGTTTTTTTTACGTGATTAATACAAATTCGAAAATGTAGAAAATTACATCAAATAGATAAAAACAGAAAGTTATGTTAAACTGTGATGTTTTTCCAGTAACACTGGTGACACAACTCCACTGGCATTCCATCATATGATTTATAATGTGTACATGACATTTCATATTTTTTTCCATATACATTTGTTTATAACACAACCATATATGAATAATTTATGGCTAAAATGTGTGAAAGAGATTTGTCTGATTGTCACATGGACTATTGCTCTGTTTTCAGATTGTCTGGCTGTATGGTGACAGAGAAGGGCTGTTGTTATGTGTTTTCAGCTCTGAGTTCAAACCCCTCACACCTGAGAGAGCTGGATCTGAGCTACAATCACCCAGGAGATTCAGGAGTCAAACTACTCACTGAAAAACTGTTGGATTCAACCTGCTCACTGGACAAACTCAAGTATGTCTACCAGGAAATTTTAGACTTTTCTATTTCAACTCCTCAGTGACTATGTGCTATATATATACTTTACACATATACTCATATTTACATATTTTACGTACACACACACACACACACACACACACACACATTTATATACTGTGTGGAAGTCTTACTGTGCGTTCACACCACCGCCGGCGAGAGCGTCAAAATTCGCTCTGGCCGCCCTGCCAACAACGCCGTGGGAAAGATTCGTTGACGCTCTGATGATCAAACGCTTGGTCTTGTATTTAAAGAGGCCGCAAAGCAAACAAACATGTCGATCTTGTGTATTGCAGACTGACCACAAGTAATTCATGAAATATTCAAAGTGGGTATATGCAACGCCGTATAGCTGCGTATATCCTCCACTACACCACATGTTTGCTATCGAAATAAACCAATTAACTATACAGCCACGTCTGTATATATTTAAGCTTAAAATGCCCCTGTTATGCCATTTTAAAGGTTGCTAATATTGTTTTAATAGACTCCCAAAACAGGTTTACATGTATGCAAGGTCAAAAAACACTTCAGTTTTCTCCAAAAATAGATTTAAATTTACCCCATTTCTAAATGATTCCTAAACGACTCACGCGAAGCAGTTCGAAGAATCAGTCTCTCTAAACCCCTCCTTTCCGTGAGCCCTCACTGCTGTGATTGGTCAGATGATGCAGTCCTTTATGATTGGTCTACCGCGTACGGCATGTCGGAGAACGAAACGCCCATTGCCATAACTGACTGACAGCCCTGGATACTTGTCAATACATAGAAAAGATGGCATCGATTTTACCATAACAATTCCAGCCAGAGTCTGACGATGAAACGGCTGAAGTGGCTGATCGACAAGTTAGCACGGACTACCGTGGAAAGTGCTCGCAATTTGCTTTTATAACCGAACCGGGTACACCTCTATGTTGTAAACTTCAACATTGTATAATGCATTAGGGCGGCTTTCACACCGAACGTGGAAAGCGCTGCACTGGTCGCTGGGTTCAGTGCAGCCCTTCAGAGCACAGTGACAAAAGTTCATTTGAACAATTAATTTAAACTTTGCTCCGCTGCGCGTCCGCTTTGGTCGAGGCAAAAACAAGCTGTCCTCGCTGGGCGGAAGCAATTGAAACGAATGGGTTTCATAGCACAGCGCTTTCCGCATTCGGTGTGAAAGCCGCTTCGTGCGCCATCCTTTATCATTACTCCAGCTAATGAGACAGACAGACAGACAGTCAAGCTGCATCAGTCACAAATTGTCAGACTACAGTGGGTCCACAGCTGAACAACAGAACTACACAAGCGTGATTTAGCTGGTTAGCATGACATGTGCAGGGTTGTTACACAACATAACATACACAACTACGTATTTTGAACGATCGCCAGAAAATACAATCTTTGTAGATTCATCATCTTTTGGAAGTGAATATAAAACAGTTTTACTCACAGCGTAGGAAACAGCGTCTTCCGTATAATGCACATGTAAATTTCCATGTGACCTAAACCACATGGAAATGTATGGGCGGGCAAGTTGTTCGCGACGTAGAACGTGGGTGGACATTATGCAAATCCGTGACGTGTGGCCGTAACAGAAAAAGATTTGAAATCCTGACGACTCGTTTAGGCAAATGTGAGTCGACTCTTTTTTTTGATAGACAATAACTTTATGTATCGTGCACTGTCTGCTTCACAACTTTGCAGATAGTTTATGTTCACATACAGCTACATGACACACTGCATGAAAGGACATATTTGAAAACGCATAATAGGGGCACTTTAATGACATTTATCATTATTTTTTTCTCCAGCTAAGCAATTTGTTGACAGTACCACAGGGGAGACCAGGTATAGAACACTTTTGTTTTTACTTGCAGAAAAAAAATAGGCAGAGGTGACTGCTTTTATTTTAAAATATGTGACATACACCTCGTCTCCATCAGATGTCAACATTTTCGCCGCAGCTCTCTACACCTATTTTTCGTTTAATCCAATATGTGTCGATATGTCAGAAATATTTTTCAGCAGCGACACTGTTTTGCATCCTCTGGCACTAAAGTTAGCATGCAATTCCCGCTTATTTACAGAAAATATATAACGTTAATTGCACATCAACAATCTCAGACACCTTGGTCCACGCATCATTTTGCTTGGGAACTAATGTGGTCGGAACCAAAGTTTTACAGGACTGCGTTCTCTGGAATCCTCTCAAGGGGTGGACTTCTACATTCTGATTGGTTGCCACCGAACCGCGTCATAGCTTATTACCATAAAGTTGACCTGACTTCAACTCTCCCCGATGCCCACACCGTCCAAAACACTTCTCGCCGCTTCTCGCCGGAGCTCGCCGCCGGCTCACATTGAAAATGAATGACTTCCGGCCACTTTGACGCTCTCGCCGGCGGCGGTGTGAACGCACAGTTAGGCTACTAGTATTTTCACCAGCTAAAAAAATGGTTTAATGTGTTATTTCTATTCTTGCACAAGGAGTCTGACAATAGCCAGTGCTCCACACAGAGATCTAATCTCACCATCATCTGGAATGACATGAAGAAACAAAAAACTGAGACAATCCAGATGAACTGTGATAACGTCTCCAAGGTGCTTCAAGAAACCTACCTGCAAAACTAAGTGTACATTTTCTGTTTCTTCGTATCATTCTAGACTGACTGAATGATGATCAGATCTCTGTGTAGAGCACTGGCTGTTATCAGACTCCTTGTGCAAACAAAAATCTCAGCGGATTACTTACAATTATGTGAGATAGAAGATAGAAATAAGACAGAAATAACTGTATATATAAAAATATTCTATATATATATATATATATATATATACATATAGATATAGATATATATAGATATTTATATATTACATATATGCACCCCACTCACAACTAGGCCTGTCGCAATTATTAAATAACCGTCTGATCGCGGTTATTTCATCTGAGGTCAATTCAGACAACTGCCTGAGCCCGACCCGAGCTTTTCCCCCCTTCTACCAAAACAGCTTTTACTACTATTTCAGCTATTCCGTTTTGTATGTAATGGCAAAGTGATAATACTTTGTTTAATTTTTTTTTTTTTTATTAAGTTAATTTAGAAAAACTTTTTCTAATGTTTTGTTCATTAAATATTCATTTTTGTTTTAAAAGTAACGAACAGCGGCCAGCGGCAGACTGTTCTGTTTGATGCATTTGCCTTCTCAAATCATCACGACTTGCCTAAAATAAAATCTATAGATGTAAAATCAGTTCAAGTATATAACAATACTATTTTAAACGTTAAACCTAGATAAATGTGCGCTATTAGGCACATATCCAAACGTTTGTGTGGACAGTGGAAGCTAAAGTGTGCTTTGACATGGAGCCAGTGCAAACACTTGATTTTTATTATTATTTTATTTTTTTCAGTGGAAACAATTTAAAAACAATTTGCACTTTTAAATTTTTCTCACAATTAAAATTTTTCTCGTGTTGTTTTCACCAATGTGGCAATTTTTTTTCATCACCATAATTAATGGATGCCTAAATATAAAAATAAGGAGAAACCTAAAACAGGCCCAATGCCAAGCCGCGTCTGAGCTATGGCTAGAAAATTGTCCCGAAGCCCGGCTCTAGGGTCGTAAAAGAGTTGGGGCCCGTTGGGCCCGGGCTGAAATGAAGGGCTTTTCACTGCATAGCATTTCTGTAATGGAGGTTGTCAGTCACTAATGTTACCTGTATTTTTCGGAAGGTAATGCAGTTGTCGAATGCGGTTGTCACTCCCGTATTTAACTTAATTATGTGTGTACAGAATGCTATTAAGGAGTAAAAGTTGAACTGACAACCCAACTTAGCTGCAGTATGTATGTGGCCAGAACAGTCGCAGAGAGGACAGAATAGATGCAATAACAAGAAATACCGTACAGGCACAGCAAATTCATTGTTCACGATTCTCAAAATATAAGAAGAAAAATCAAAATATTGGTGTTGGGGTTTATATGAATGTGTTCCTGAGGGTAACTCTGGTTTTCAGAAATGTTTCATCTTTACAATGAGACTTTTTAGATGCACTCTCCAACTTCACCGGAGCACTAATCAAAAAAGCACGGAAATGGTACAGGTGGTGAGAAACTTCAGTAGCGCAACAGTGAACTGCAGTCAGATGAGATGTTGTCAGGTCATATGTCAGTAAAAATGAATTTTCCTGTTCTGTCAGCTGTTATACTGTGCTGGTAGTGTGTACTCTTCAACTGCATGCACAAATGTGGTGGCGGTGTCATTTCATATCAAAGCATGAAACTACGAGCATGCAGTGGTAGTTATATCATCAGTTAATCATGTTCAGCAGCGACAGATCTTAAAGAAATAGCAGCCAAAATAATCTAATAACCCAGCTGTTGTGATGTCTATAAGTCAAAGAAAAACTAAAAAAAATAAAATCAATTACTTTTACAGCTCTAAGGGTTAATCTATATTTAATTATAGAATTTAGTTTTTTGATAACTTTATTCAATTTCTGTATATTTCCTACTTGCTGAAGGGCCAAATATGACATTTATTATAATGAGTTTAGGTGAAGATTGTTTTAAGTTCATTTAAATTAGAAGTTGTTATTTTTTTAAAGTCTAATAAATGTTAAAATTGAAAGCTCTCAATTATTTAAGGAATATTTGACTGAATAATTAAATTATTAGAAAAATAATGCACACCTGCTTCATGGCTGCATCACCCAGAGTTATATTAATTATTCCTCTTATACTACAGTTACCACACCTCAAGACATAGATCAGGTGATATATTTCAAGGCTTTCATACATTTTTTTGTACTTAACTTCTTATGCATCTCATTCAGTGCCTCTGTTGTTAATTCAGAAACCTCATTTTAGAATAACGGAGGCTTGAGCTGTTGATAACAGACTCATGAAAGTTATTAGAGAGAGAAAATTAATCGCTGTACAGCTCCGTTGTCACCTCGCTTGTAATATATATCATGCAGCTTTTAAGTTGCTAAACTATACTGATAAAGTGTATGTTTCTATGTACATCTGTAAAGGAGAGAGAGTGCGAGAAACAGAGTGTGTGCTTTCTGTACATAATGCTGAATGGATATAGTTAATGGTTAAATATTAGGAAAAAAACATTTTTTTAGGGGCATCAGTAGTATTGGTATCATTGATACAGACCTTTTCTTAAAGTTCAAGTTCACGTTTATTTATAAAGCACATTTTAAAACAACAAGCGTTGTACCAAAGTGCTGTACAATATATAAAACATAAATAACAATATAAAAAGTACTGACAAATAAATAAAACTCATAAAACAGAAATACAAGCATGTATGATAAACCATAAACAACAATATACCCCCAATAATCTCAGACCACACCATAGGCTAAAGAGAATAAATGAGTCTTCAATCTAGATTTAAAAGTGTCCAACATGGAAGAGGATCTCACGGCAACTGGAAGTGCATTCCACTGCTTAGGTGCTACATTTGCAAATGCTCGGTCACCCTTTGTCCTTAAACAGGACCGGGGAACATAAAGAAGCAATTTGTTACAAGAGCAGAGAGATCTTGACACAGAACGTGATTTCAGGAGTTCAGCAATATACTGAGGTGCTGCCCATGCAGAGCTTTATAAACGAGCAGCAAGACCTTAAAATCAACTCTGTATTTAACTGGTAGCCAATGCAAGGAAGTGAGAACAGGAGTAATGTGCTCTCTCTTCCTAGTGCTCGTCAAAAGTCTAGCTGTCGTGTTCTGGACAAACTGCAAACGATGTATAGAGGAATGAGATTGTAAAATTGTAAAGGGTTCACAAACTTTCAAGCAGCCTGTATATAAATATAATTTACTAACTGCTTGTTTTCTTACAAAAAACTCTAGCTCACTATCTTCTCTATTCTGTTTGTATTCTGTCTGTTTTCTTTTTATTAATTATACAATTAACAAAAAGCAAAGTAAAAAATGCCTCTGATATTAGCCTGCTCTATTCCTCTTCTATTCTATCTCTTTAATATATTTAAAAAAAAAAAAAAAAAACTTGCTATATGTACTGTGTTAGGCTAACTGAGACTTGTCATAGCACATACATATCATTGCTCTTTTGTTGATTTTGATTGCTTCCATTGTCCTCATTTTATCAAGTCGTTTTGGATAAAAGCGTCTGCTAAATGACTACATGTAAATGTAATGTAAGGAATTTAAATAATGCCTGTACAAAATGTGAAAGAATGGTCAGTGCTATATAATGCATTGTGACAGACTTTGCCATTCATTTTCTGTACAAATCTTGACTAAAATCTTGTGAAACTTGACACAGACAGAGTCTTGGGCATTCTGAAGAAATATGAATAGAAATCTTGCTGTAAAAACTCTGAAGGAATTTAAATAATGCCTGTTTAAATGTGAAAGAATGGTCAGCGCTATGTGACAGACTTTGCTTTTCATTTTCTCTAAAATTCTAGGATAAAATCTCGTGAAAGTTGACACAGACAGAGTCAGGCCCAGATAGCAAAAATCATCTGGCCCAGACCCATCGAAAGTTCTGGGCCAGATCTGCACAACGGACTCGGGCCGGTCTCCTTTGGCACAACGGGTCAATACCGGCTCGGATCCGTTTTTCTGCATCTGGACCAGAACTGGGCCAGCTCCGGCCCAGATGTGGACTTCTATATGGTGATTTGGCCCAAATGAGGGCCGGATCTGGGACGGTTCCATACCAGTTCTGGTCCAGTACAAAGCCGGATCTGGTCCGTACCATGCCAGATCTGATCCAGTAACAATCCGGACCAGGGCCAGTACCATACTGGATCTGGTCCAGTACCATGCCAGATCTGGGCCAGTTAATTTTATATACATATTATATTAATATATGTTTGCATATATTTACACACACACACACACACACACACACACACACACACACACATACACACTCACCCAAATAGTATACATATCTAAAATGTCAAGCATTTTCTCTTCTGCGATTAAATATGTTATTCTCCTATGCTACTGATATTTTTTCCTTCAAATAATTTTTTTTTTTTTTTTTTATATTTATACATATAAATAGCTACTGTACTGAATATAATACCGCCTCTTAATCTAATTAACACAGCTAACACAGCAGTCACTACTTCACTGTAAACATGCAGTAAAAATAAAATTGACATAACTTTCTACCTACTGTGCTTACGTAATATTCACCAAGCTTGAAACAGTGCTACACAATCCGGATAATTACCACATGGAAACTGTAATACAACAAACTTTCAACAAAACAGTATGAACCTGGAGCCAATTTTTACTAACTAGTGTGACACAGACAATATTAACCGATATTTTCTCCATGTTTTTGGGCATTTGTTACATGTTTAGTAAGAAGGAAGGTAGGGGAGTGATAGAATGGGGAATAAAATCCAATAAATATCTTGGGTCAGAAATATCTTGGGTCAGATGGGTTAATACACTAACAGTTCTTGATCTATTGTTTAAACAGTTTCAAAGAAAATTAAATTGTCAGTATACTTCATACTAATGAAAAACAAATCCATTCATTTTTACAACACTGTTTCAAAAAAGTTTGGTTGTTGTCTAAAATGTAAATAAAAAACAAATGCAATGATTTGCAAATTATTAAAATCCTACTTACCTGAAAACAGTACAAGAACAACATAAACTACTTCATTTATTTATTTATTTATATTTAATTCTGTGCAACTACAGGAATTGGTCTCCTCAGTCCAAACAATATCTTGAACAGAACAGCTGAGGAATTAAAAAAAAAGTAAAAATAATAACTTCATGTAATGAACTGTAGGTAACAGGCAGGATCACAGTAAATTTGCCCGAGTAAAATTTACTCAAGTTGAAGAAAATTTTACTCTGTGCCAGATAACATTTGGTCCCTCTCTGAAAAGAGTAAAAGTTACTCTTTTGATAGAGTTGTTTTTCCAGAGTTAATTTTGCTCAATTTGGTGTTAATATTTTACTCTCTCCTGTTATATTTGACTCTATTTAGTGTTTTTTGAAATTAACTCTTGTACTATTTTACTCAGTTCAGAGGTACAAGAAATTTACTCTGCTAGTTTTTAACTCTGTTCAGAGGGAAGTCAAATTTACTCTGCCAAAATGTACATCTCCTCCAGAGTTGTTTATCATCAATTATGAGTGAACTTTAAAGAATAAATAACTCTATCCAGAGTTAATCTTTTAAATTACACCATTCATATTTTATCCTCAAAACCCCCTAAAAATAGAAATGAAAATCCTGCTTTTCAATCTGAAAAAAAAAAAAAAAAAAAAAGTCTACAACAAACTGTATACTCATGTCTCACAATTTTATTTTTTTCCAAGCGCCTATTTAAATAATAACACACTTACATTTACAATATTACACTTGTGATCATGATCATTTGGTTGTTTCAGCATCTATATCATAGACAGTGTTTTTCAGAAAGCTATACACAACGGTCAGTTCCTGAAGTATGAAGTTCCTAAGATGAAGTGAGCTTTGAAAAGCTCATCAACACAGGTCAGTGCATTAGAGGTCTTACAGAGTAGAGCATGTTGGAATATTACAATAAAACAAGACTGGACCCTACTTCTCATCAGCCCAACAACAAGTAGATACAGCTGGAGACTCTCTTGAATGCTATCCAACTGCCCTTGGATACTGGTAACAGTCTGTAAAAGAATGAAAACACATTATTGTCAATGTGACTTAAAAGTTAAAGTCAATATACAGCATGAATAAAGATTCAGTGATGTCTGTCTTCCACCAAAGTTTATATTTTACATAATTCCAACAGATTGTTACTAAATATGTAAAGCAGTAAATAATAGCACAAGAACAACAATTTAGAGGACAGGATAGTTCTCTCAAAAATGAACACTGTCATTAATTTCTCACACCCATGTCGTTCCAAACCCGTAAGACCTTCGTTCATCTTCGCAACACAAATTAAGATATTTTTCAAGAAACCTACGCGTGTTCCTGTGTCAGCAGTATCACACGTATGCATCAGGGTACTTTCGAATATGGCAGGGGATGGTGAATTGAAAGAGAAGAATTGTTGAATAATTATTTTATTTTTCTTTGAGAACAAAAAAGATTCTCTTAGCATTGTAAATTATTGTAGAAACACTGATGTCACATGGATTATTTTAACAATGTCCTTGCTAAGTTTCTGGACCTTGATCGTGGTGGGACTCTTGCCGTCTATGAAGGTCAGAGAGCTCTCAAATTTTTTCAAAATTATCTTCATTTGTGTTCCGAAGATGAAAACAAAGGTTTTACGGGTTTGAAACAACATGAGGGTGAGTAATTATTGACAGAATTTTAATTTTGGGGTGAACTATCCCTTTAAGAACCTTTCTGAGAAATAAGCAAGTTCAAGATCACACAGTTATACAACATTATCAACTAGTGTTAGCAATTAGTAGCTTCACCTTGATGAATTTCACAAGACGATCACATGCTTGTCTAGCTGTTTCCCGGTCTTACGCGGCGTTGACTTGACGGTGGCAAAAGGTGAACCAGCATCAAAATGGAAGACAATTTGCTGTTCCAACCTGGAGATACAGGAAGCAAAATAAAAATTTAAGGCTTTTAGGTTTTTAGTTATCACAACCAAGTCTTGATGACTACAGATGTGTGGATGAATTGAGCTGAAACCTCTACAAGTATCGCACACTTATACTTTATTTACTACATTATTTTTTTTAATCAGAGTCGTAAATAAAGACAATTTCTTACTGTAAATCTGTACTAGGCCCATGCGAAAAGATTACGGCAGAAGTGTTGAAAAATAAACTGAAAAAGATTTGGAGGCAACAGCTACTTACATAATCAAACTTGCTCCTGGGGTCAACCAAGCATGGGAATAGGGAGATGATTCCCTTCTACGGGAAGGGTTTTTTTCTACACAGACAAACATAAACCAATTAAAACCAAAACTAATAACATCATAAACATCAATTAACAAAGTATGGTATGAACAACCTACCCATGTTCATTTGTCAAATGCGCTACCAAGATTTCACGTCCATGTCACGTCTTCGGTCCAAGGTCTGGTCATGTCAGCAGGTAGTCGAATGCCTCCTCATCAATCTCTGTCTTCAAGTCATCAAAGACATTAACATCCATTGTAGAAAGATTTTTTTTTTTTTTTTTTTTGGCAGCTGAAGGAAGATAAACTATTGGCAAATTGACAAATGCCAACAGTAAGAAAGCAAATAAAGGAAGTAAGAAAGTTATTTTTATTCCACATAAGACACAATCATACATGTATTATATTACTATTTTAAAAAGTATTAATGTATTAATGATACATTATTAATGAAAAGTATTAATGATATTAAAAATGTTAAAGTTTCTCTTACCATATTCCCAAAACATTTGAAATCTAAAAGGTTTTGAAGAAAAAAATATTTCTTTGAACTTCATTCTGACAGTGTTGTTGGTTTATATCCTGAAGAAACCAAAAAAGACAAAGTTACAAAGTTAAACACAAGGCGATAACACTCACAGTCAGATGATGAAAAAATATTAATTAGTGCATAACATAAGTTATCTTTGTTCACTAATGTTTTTAATTTGTAATAACTGCTTGGTTTATATCTTTAATGTATATAGCCTAATTGTTTGGTTATATTAACATTGCATTGTTGTATGGCCCATTTCCAACGTTTTTATCTGTTTTTTCCCTCTTTCTCTGTCACTGAGGTGGAGCGTTTATTAAATATTCTTCTTTTATGTTCGTTCCAGCATTTCAGTAATTAAAGTTTACATATTAAAAATGCACGCAAACTACAGTGAAGCGCAGAAGTGATCCGCAGTGATCAAAAATAATTCAATCGTGAATTCTGAATTGAAACACTGACATTCTGCAATAAAATCACCGACTAGTCCGTGTACATGTTAAAAATACCGTTCGTTCCCATGAGAAACAGTTAACTTACTGTCTAAATACGACTAATTCACATCAAAATGGCCTTCAACGATCCAATTAAGGCTAACGTTAATTTAACTCTTTTCCGAGTCAAGTACATGTGGTGCACAGCTCGAGCCTATCGTCACAAAAGTTTAGTGGACAAACATTAATAGGCCGCTAACGTTAGCTAATTTCAATTTACGCTCAAAATATATATGTTAGCTATTTGATTTCAAACTTTGCCTAACGTTAACTAGTTTTCAAGCTGATAGGAGAAGGCAAGCGATCTCTTAAACATTCAAAACATGTGGCAAAATGATCCGAGCTCAAAGCAGAGGCGAATATAATTAAAATAAATAGTAAGACTTTGAAACTTTACTTACTTTACCATCCAGCAGGCGTGCCGTCTTCTAAACCCAAAGCAACAGCAGTCGATGGCCGTGATTAACAGTAATGGCGGATCAACGAAGGGATGAGAGCAAATTGGGGAGGAGTCACAGTTACTCTGTAATTTTGCTCCCACTCTACGGGTAAATTTTACTCTGTACACTCAAAATAGAGCAAAAACAACTATTTTTGAGGAAAAAAAAATTAACTCTGGAAAAACTACTCCGCCATTTTTCCTGTGATGGTGTATGTGTAGGTAACAGGTCGAACAGCCAAACTATTTAATTCCCATTTGGCATCTGCAAAAAAGACCAAGAAGAAAGGTGTTAGTTTTGATGAGTTCCACAGTGTTAAGAGCTAAACTATTGCTAAACTATAAATTAACTTACGTAGGTTAAAGGAGAAGTCCACTTCCAGAACAATAATTTACAAATAATTTACTCACCCCCTTGTCATCCAAGATGTTCATGTCTTTCTGTCGTCAGTCATAAAGAAATTATGGTTTTTGAGGAAAACATTTCAGGATTTTTCTTCATGTAATGGACTTCATTGATGCCCCGATTTGGAACTGCCAAAATCTAGTTTAAATGCAGCTTCAAAGGGCTCTAAACGTGCCGAGGAAGAAGGGTCTTATCAAGTGAAATGATCAGTAATTTTTTTTCGAAAAACGAAAATGTGTATACTTTTTAAGCACAAAAGCTCGGGTAGCACAGGCTCTGGGATGCGCGTCCACATTGCTACGAATCAGTAATGGATCGTTCTTGAACTATTCTTTCATTTTGAACGAATCTTTAATGTGACTCGGGAAAAACGAGTCGTCTCGGGGAGTGATTTGTTCAGTCACGCATGCGCAACATCCTATTAGGTTCTGTACTGGAAATAGTTCACCGAGTCTCGAGTCTTCGGGTTTTTCGATTCGTTCGTTCAAATCTTATGGGGTTGTCATGTGACGCTGATTTTGCTAAAATGAACAAAATGACTCAAAAAAAAGATTTGTTCATTTTGCTGAACGAGACTCAAAGGTCCGAGTTGGTAAAACGATCTGTACTTCCCATCACTACTACAAATCACGTGTAAGTTCATCGTCTGTGTACTGAGTATGGCGAAAAAGTCCATCTTATTTTCTCCTACAACTTCGTCCGACATCGTTGTACGTTTTTGTTTGTAAACAGCGTTTGACTTACTTGCACTTTCTTAGTCTTTGCGTGTTCACTTTGTAAACACTGGGTCTGTAGATCTGCCTACATTTGGCGTGACCTTTCGACATGATTCAATACGTACCGTCGTGAACGCGCATACCAGAACCTGTGCTACACAAGCTTTTGTGCTTAAAAAGTATACACATTTTTATTTTCTGAAAAAAAAATGACAGATCGTTTCGCTAGATAAGTCCCTTCTTCCTCGGCTGGGATCATTTAGAGCCCTTTAATGCTGCATTTAAACTACATTTTGTAAGTTCAAAATCAGGGGCACAATTGAAGTCCATTATATGAAGAAAAATCCTGAAATGTTTTCCTCAAAAACCATAATTTCTTTATGACTGACAACAGAAAGACATGAACATCTTGGATGACAAGGGGGTGAGTGAATTATTTGTGAATTGTTGTTCTGGAAGTGGACTTCTCCTTTAAGTTGAGTTATAATGTCTGTACTTACAAAATCTAGCACAAAAATTTGACACTGCTTTTTTTTGTAGATCTGTAAAAAACCAGAAAAAAAAAAAAAAAAAAAAAACTGCAAGTGAAATTAAATAAATAGTGTTCAAAGGTTAATGCTTTATCTTGTTTGGAAATTATGAACCACCTATACTAAATCCTACCCTAAACCAAAACAATACTATTAACCAAAAAAAGTGAGAAAAAAGTCAAATCAAAATGTGGATGGATGGTAATATATGAACACTAGCCAATGGAATTGGCTTTTGCTTTATTTCTGTCCACTACTGAAGGATGCAGCAGTGGTATCATCTCTATTAGTTTTACAAGAAAAAAACAAAAAAGAGTATGATTTATACTCATGTTTATAAGCATGTCAATTCTGTGTGGTATGTAAGGCCAGTTTTATACCGCACAATTAAGCAGAGCATAAGCATAGCATTTTATTTATTTATTTTTGGCATCCATGTTAACAAATCAAGCAAACAAAGCAGCATTGAGTTATAATCTATCTATTTCTGTTGTGCCTGAATTAACATAAATATCAAATTTCAACTTGAAGCGACATGAATGGAAGTGAATTTATTTGCTTGTCTCAAGCGGCTGGCAGCCCAAACTTACTAGAGCAGATGCATTTACTAAGTCTTGGTCACGCGACTATTAAACAGCACTGTGAGATCAAATGTGAATCTTGAATTCTGAACACAATTGACTTGGTTTAAACTACTTTAAAGCCAGATGAAACAGCACTGACAAACTGGACAAACACTGCATGCAGCGATACAGTCAGAAGCCTTTTCAATCTACAAATCAACATCACTTACTATGGATTTACCGTAGTAACAACTCCACCATATTATTGTGGCAGAAATATGGGATATTCATATCGAATTTTATTATATTATTAATGCAAACATATATTAAAGGAGTAATGGAATATAATTACAGTATTTTTTGGGCTGTTAAGCTATAATGTTTGTGCATTTATACTAAATGTATTTAAACTATTGTTTTTCATACAAATACAAACCTAGAAACCATTTAGATACATTTTTGCCATGGTATTTACATTTTAACTGTGGTCATCATGATCTCAGTGTATGCTACTATAGAAGACCAATGGTTAAATTTAATAAAACTTAAACAGTCAGAATAATTCAATTTCACAATTTAAAAATGAGGTTGCTACATTTTCGTTAACAGATATTATTGCTTTTGATAATACACATAAATTAACATCTGCATCCTTACTCAAGGTACTACTACTGTCAACTCAAGCTACTATCAAATGTGCATTTCTAAGAGACAAAAAAGTATTATTATTAATATTGTAGCCTGCACTGCAAACTGTGCTGAAGATACACATCATTAAAGTCACGCAACACGTATCACTCTTAGAACATGCAGAAACTAAGAAATTAATTTTTCTAGTACAACATTTATTTTGTTAAGGAGAAATGACAGGATAAGTGTAAAAAATTCAAAAACTTGAAGTGTTTGTCACAGCAGCTTACAGTAGCATCTCGAATACTGTCTGTATGAACCTGCAATGGGAGTTAAGCCCATATTCCTTACTAATAACCATAACAAGAGTGACCAAAGTAATATCAAAGATGGTGATGTCCATAAAACTTAAAGTTTTTTCACTTTCTGACACAACAGTCCAAACAGCTTTCATATTTGGGTGATGAGCGGAGCATTTAAGCCGTGCATAAAACAAAACTGACGGGAGCGACTCTGGTGGAGACTGGATATAAAACTATGTGTAAATAACCACTATGTGTGAACGTAACTGTACTAAGGACTCAAATACAGGACTCACAACCATATTTTTGTCAATTAAAACAAGTTTTTATTTTGTTATCGTCTTGTTTTCGATGGTGAAAATGTTGTTGACGAAAAACTGAAATTGAGCAAAATCAGGTAGTGTTATAGTCAGATATTATGATTTAAGGCACTTAATATAACCAAATTTTTAAGAGTTTGAAATAGGTGTTGCTCAGTTAGGGACATTAAAATACACATCATAACTTGGAGAAATAACGTTGACTAATTACATAAGGTACAGATCTAAGGACATCAATCTTTATTTCCAAGATTTGAATTTCAATACAGCATAGAGCAATATAGTATCAGACTTGTATTGTATTATTTATTGCCTTTTCGAATCAATTTCAGATACTAATACCAGATATATGTTTATGTTTAATATTTTCTGCATAATCCCTTATGTAGAGAGATATATTTTGTGCTGGATCAGTTAACTGTGTCAGGAAGTGTGCAACTGACACACCCACCTGAACGATTTCAAAACATCGCTTATCCTGCCCAAAAAGATGATAAACACTGCAGATTGCATTTTAATTAAAAATTAATTTACATACACATATCCTAAAAACTAGTCCTTTGTGACTGATACGCTTAAAATTGGGTGATTTTAGGTCAGCGGTTTAGCTGTGAGTCAATGGTGCTCTCTGCCGGTAGGGAATAGTAAGATGGGTGATCGAACTCTTCACTGCCTAAAGGCAGTCTACTTGTAGCTAAGACTTGGTGTCCAAATACTTTTGAGCCTTCGTAAGTGGGACATGTGTCTATTTGTCACAAATTTATACAGAGATTCAAACATCAAGAATAGAGTCAAATTATGTTGATGGCAAGTGGAAATAATATATAAATTCTCTCACTTCGGCTCACTTCCATGATTTAGTATGACTGCTCCCAGAAACTAACCATACTATAACCAACTGAACTTCCACCCCTTTTAGGGTTTGGTTTGCTGGTGTGCACATGAGTTCAGTGTCCACATTATCCAAACAAACCAATCTCTGACATCAAGTGAACCTGGGTGCACACCAGAATTGCTAGTGTTGAAAGCCCCGTCAAACACAGTTTGGGGTTGTGCTGATAGATGACAGTATTGTGTATAGATGATATTCAAAAATATTGCCTGTTGCTGATGCCTCTAACGATAGCAAGACAATTATTATTATTATAATTCGTCAAAAATGAACTAGACGCCTATCTTTAGCAATGCAGCACAGGGAGCCGTTTACAGCTCCGACAGTCATTGGAGCCGCTCGCAGCCACTATAGTAGATGCTTGTGATTATACTAGCCACGCAACATCAAAAAAAGTGAATTAAGTAATATCTTGACCATATACAGATTATTCAGATTATAGAGGTGGTTTTAGAAAGTTGTCTATTACTTCTATTCTATTACTTCTATTTCCTTAAAGCACTTCTTCCCATTGACTCCTTTCCAGTTTATTTATTTGGCTACTGCATGTGAGAAAAGCCTCAAAAGTATGTTCCATGTGACTCTTTTGGTGTTTTGTCCTCCAGTAGCACCCAAAGCAGATATCTGAAAAGACAAAAACACATTATATAAAATTAGTTATTGTCAGTTAGAGCAGAGTATATAGTCGTGTAGAGAACATGTTTGTAAACCTTAAAACTGATGTAAACCATAACACATCTACAAGAAATATTCAGAGTAATAAGCAATTTCGGGTGAGGAAGCTGGCATTTTGAGTGGCATTTGCACATCCTGCCATGCGGGTGACTTTATGCCACTGCAATAGACGCATTTTGCAGTATTAAGGTTAACAATAAAAGGATGATTGATCATGGGAATGATCAAAAATTGACATCCAAACTTTACATAGTGAAAAAAAAAAATACAAACAACAACAACAACAAAAAAAAAAACATACCATGTTTTGTTTAGCACGTGCATTTCTTGGGTCTTTAAGCCATTCCTCCAACTCCTCAACTTCAGGCATAGTGGTCAGTGGAATATTGATGTTGTTAGGCATTTCAGCCACGGGAGTTTCTGTCCCCAGTCTCGCAGCAAGATTGTTCACAGCAATAGCAACTTGCAATTGCTGTTCCTTCATATGTTCCAACAATGTTAGGATGTGCAGCTGAGCAGCTACAAAAAAAGTTAAGGAAACATTTAAAGACCAAAAATAAAGGTTTTCTTAATATGTATAATTTTAAAAATTGGACCAGAGCAAGGAATTGGTGCATTGCCTGTCTTTCCCAGTCTAAATGTGGGCCTAAAGGAATGCTCATCTGACAGAGGCATGGCAGAGATCTGGTCCATAGAGCTTGATGGTGTGTGAGAGACAGGCATTGCAACTGGAGGCACTGAGGCTAGGAAAGGCATCGTTCTTAAGCTCATTGGTTTTGCCTATAAGTAATGACTCTGATGAACAAAGCTTGAAAAGAAACAATTATTTTTTTTTTTTTAAAAAGTACCTGTGTAATAACCATCTTCAGAATGCATCCTATCTGGAAAATGGCCAGAGCAGTGGCGCAAAGGACTGGAAGGCATGCAAGATGTGCTTAAGGAGACAGGTGGTGCTGCTATGAAACATGAATATGAAACTTTTTTTTTTAAGTGAACAACAGCATTTTATAATAATTCACTATACACTATGTAGTCTTGTAAACTTAGCCTACACAATACTACGCTTGACCCTTTGTGGTACTGCAAGACAAAATATCCATTCTACAAAGAGTCCAAATATATTTCTAAACGTATTTTAAATGGTAGATAGCTGCCATAATCTCAGAATATGAAACCTTGGTTTAATTTTTCTCTTCCTTGTGACTTCCTGCTCGTCATCTGTTTGTAACTCAGATGTATTACAGGTCACTGAGGCCCTCAGTTTCTCTCTTTCTTTAAGGTAATCACCTGATCAGAATTCACAAAAAAAAAAAAAAAAAAAAAAACGACAACAACAAAAAACCAAACAAATAAATCATTTGTTCATTTCTGCAAACTCACATGCAAGAAATGATGACTGTGTCAAAAATGCATACACAATATACACTATTAAATACATTTTGCATTATTACACATCCATTTTAGTAATTACTGAACTAGTCTATAGAATTTTATAATAGTCTGTCTAGAAGGAGTTTATGGTGCTACACTATCCCCTTTTCTGTGAAAAGCAGCTATTGCCGAATACATGACAATGTTTCCTTCTGTTCTAAACCCACTTAGTACTGACTGGTAAATTTGTGTAGATTAATGTATACATTATAGACGTAGAAACTATTAACAATTTGAATTTTAAACTTATTTAAACTTATTTGAAAATTTGAAAATTATTTCACAGAGTTGGTGTATTTCATAACACAAATAAATTTGTTTCTAAAGCAGATCTATACTCGAGAGGACACGAACATCATATTTTTTCCAATCTGCTCACATTTTTGAACAGCCCTGTTTATGTGTTCATCGCTTCATCGTAGTTTGGCCATGAAGTGACACCATCCTCAAACCATGATTCTGATATAATGTTGACAGTCTTTGGTTCCATAAATTCGACAACTAAAAACATCTGAAAAAGAAGTTGTTGCAGAAATTGTTACATATTTTAAAAGATGATCCATATGATATACAACAATGGAAACACTTCTTTAACATTGTCCTTCACTCCGTATATTTGCATTCTTTGATCAATTCTGTTAATACCAGCATTACCAACTTGCCTTTTCCTGCAAAAGATTTAAAATTACACATGCACAAGGAACAACATACATGTAATCTGTTAAAATTACTGTTATTAAATTTAATTAATAATTAATTAATGTTAAAAAAATTTATTTCAGTTAAATAACACCAACATTCTTTAAAGGGGTGGTTGACTGTGATTTTACTTTTTTAACTTTAGTTAGTGTGTAATGTTGTTGTTTGAGCATAAACAGTTATAATGCTGAAAGTTCAATGCAAACAGAGATATTGTAGTTTAATGCCTACAAATACGGCTGGTAGGGATTACAACTAACTACTTCCTGGGTTGGTGACATCACAAACCCTCAAGTTTACTTAGTCCATGGTCTGTCAGGATATTGGATTCTGATTGGCTGGCAGGTGTGCAGTAAAACTGTTTATTGCACAGGTAGTTCCAAGTCAGTTAATAACCGTTTTATATTAATGCACTGCTTTAATAAGTGTGCACCAAGCGGCAACCTCATACTCTCTCTATTGAAACCAACACGGAAGTGACTTAAACTGCAATTCATTGACTGGCCGCTAGAGACTGGTTCCAAAAGGAAGTCAATCCCATAGACTCCCCATGTTAAAATGCCCAATTTTACAGCAGAAAAAAAAATATACGTTTACAGCTTGGTACAAAAAGTGGTTTTGGTCTATATAGCTAATTTTGCCCTTCATGTCAACTGTGAGGGGGGTGAATTTTTTTATAACTCATGCATTTAAATTACATCAAGCCTTAAAGTTCTGCATAATTTAGGATGTGGCCACTTGAGTGACAGGTGGATTGCCGCTGCTGTCACCACCATCACACTGAGCGGGCGTGGTTTCAGCAACCAGCTCCACCCACGTCCCGCCTCTTTGCCCATTTTCAATTATTCAGGAGTGACGTGCAGTGACGCGATTCCAAGATGGTGACGGCCGACTCCCGCCCACTAAGAGCTTCACAAATGCTCTTCAGAAACCTATGGGGGACATCATGGACACTACGTCCATATTTTTTTACAGTCTATTGTGTGCACACAAAGTGCACACCATAGACTGTAAAAATCTTCAGCTGGCATGTTCCCCTGACAACACAGCATGGTGTCCGTCAGCAGTTGTCACTGTTTTAAGGCATAACTTAAGCATAAAGCATAACTGTTGCAAATAAACATACATTTTATATTTTAAAAAGTTTTATACATATTCGATTTTATGTATTATATAACATATTTTAAAACCTTTTTTAAAATATAAAATGTATGTTTATTTGCAACAGTTATGCTTTACAAGTATATATAACTGCAAACCAGAAATCTCCGAAAATGGGCAGAACCTCCAAAATGGGGCGGGGTCTCGTCACGCAAAGACTTTCCCCATTGGTTCTGGGTTTCAGCCTATTGTCATTGACTTACATTTCAAAATAACTACAAATTAAACATTGTTTGTAGTTCATCGCAAACAAAATAAGCTATGCTATATAAATAAATACGCTCAGTGAGAGCAGAGCCCCAAAGCTCGTGGCCAGTGGTTAATGATATAAATGGGAATCACCCACGAAATCTCCCGTGAGCCGCGAACCAATAAATTCTTTAAAATCAGCTGTGGGGCGGAGTTTGCACTGAAGTGGATTGGGGGGGAAAATTGCACTTGCGTGTCATGTGCCTGTCTGTCAAAGGAAGGAAGCCACACCCTATTTTGGAGTGCCCACCCTGAGTTCCTGCCCCCCATCTGGAGATCTCCACGCTGCAGTTATATACCCCTCATGCTTTAAGCTTAAGTGCCCTGCTCACTCCAAAGTCTAAACTCTCTCAAAGGGAGTAGGGCATAATGATTATTATTTACAGTTACAGGAAATTACCCTGTGAACCATTCGGTACAAATACAAGTATCGGTGCACCCCTAATATATTGCCCTTGGGGTGCCAATCTTAAAGAGGCACAAAATCACTCTCACAAACCTTTTCCTGGACTGTTCCCAGCCAGTGGAACGACCTGCCTATCTCATTTCAACCAGCTTTTGCCATTTAAAAAAAAAAAAAAAAAAAAAAAAAAAAAATGTGTAAAGACAAACCTTTTGTCAGCACTGGACCAATTAATACTAGCACTTTCTTCTATTCTATTCTATTATATATTATATCTTGCTATGTGTACTGTACTGGACTGAGACTTGCTACTGCACTTTTATATTGTTGCCCTCTTGTTGATTTGATTGCTTCTATTGTTCTATTGTGCTTCTATCATTTGCAATTCGCTTTTGATAAAAGCATCTGCTAAATTATTAAATCTAAATGTAAATGCAAACTGCTGATGGTAACCATTGACTTCCACAGTATTTTCTTCCTACATTTTTCAAAATTTCTAATGCAGTGGTTCTCAACTCCAGACCTCGTGTACCACCACTCTGCACATTTTGTATCTCTTAGTCTTATCACTTCAGATGCTTGTTCTATTTGACTGTAAGTGCCCTGCAAAGTGGACATCACAGGATATTGCATCATGATTCCAGTTCGAAGGGAGGGTACATCTTCCATTCAAAGGGCATTAAATGATCCTAATCATAAGAGAGACATGCAAAATATGCAGAGCAGTATTACGTTAGGACTGGAATTGAGAAGTGTTCAACAAAAGAAAGAAACTCAAACAGGTTTGAAACTACTTAAGGGTACGTATTTTTTTTTTTTTGAGTGAACTATCCCTTTAATGGAACAAGTTGTCTCAAATAGGCTTCAGCAAGTAGTTTATTACTATTCATTGGGGATACTCACATGGTCAAAATTCAGTATCCAGAAACCTTTGTGTAGTAAAGCAGCTCTTCAGCAGTTCTTTTGTCAAGTCAGTCTTTTTTGTTTTGTCTCTCACTACTAAACCCTCCTAGACCCTCACCTTCCACAACCCCCCACCTATATCCTGGAACTAAGTGATCTTTTCTTAAGTTTCGGGAGGAGCACGCACAGATAATTAACACGGCCAATTCGTCATCAGCAATCACACTCCCTATCGAGTCAGCAGGAGAGAATCCCTACAAATAACCAAAGCAGTCTTACCGTCATTTTTCTTGTCTCGCAGCATCCGTCCACCACCCCGACTCCTCACCTTCAGCCCATTTCTTTCCCGGAGGGGGAGCACTTTGGGCTCGGGCTAAAATGCCTAGCTCGGACCCCTCTCCCCGGGCAGGGGCAGTGCCCCGGGCTCGGGATGATTACCGAGCTTGGAGCCCTCTCCCGGACAGCACGCCAAACATGCATAACCTTTACTCAGTTTATTATACGTAAGTGTGAACTCGTGAAAAGAACTGTGGGTATACAAGAGGGGCATGACAACAAATTTATCTTTGTGAGGAAGGAGCACACACTTGTGAGAGATCTGTGATGCTGTGGCTACCCTTAATGGCCCTGTAGGCTCAGACACAATAAATACTCTGAGAAAATCCAAGTTCACTGGATAATTGAAGAAACTGACCATGTCTGTAAAAACTCGAAACACTACATACATTCCCTCCACAGACTGAACAATGTTATGGATAACACAAATGTCTCTGCCTATAGCAAAAACACTGTCACCTGTGGAAACTTTCACTTA
>JAMKFB010000240.1:159643-181241 GCA_036247105.1 Cirrhinus mrigala | reverse complement strand
TTCAGTCTGCTAAGTTTCCAACTTTCGGAGCTTTAAGCATTATAAAATTAAGAGTCGCTTCGAAAAAAAAAAAAAAAAACTGATTTCGGCCAAAAGGACAGCATCACCAGAATTCACAAATTATGAAGAACGACATTCGGGATTATATGCTTGTTTATGACAGCGCGTTGTGTATTTATAGCCAAAAGAAATCCGAATATTAAACCGCAAACTATCTTTACTGCGGTCTCACACCGCCGTTGACCTATTTAACTACAAAATAAAACTAATGTAAACTGTGACTGCAGCTTTTGAACTTTAACAGGCCAGTCGCTTCATTAGTTTTAGTTTAAAAAAATGTAGCTGGACTATCAGCTTCCTGCTCAGCATTCACACATTAACAAGTGCTTTTCTCATCCACTCTTTCAATAAAGAAGCTTTTGGTCTGGAGAAAAAGTTATTTTATACAGTCAATTCACAATGCATTGAGGCTGACAATCACCAGATTAGATCATGTCACTTTTCAAACTTTTCACGACCCAACAAACACAGACTAAGCATGTTCAGTCGACGGGGTAACACGCTGATCCAACGACATCCGACGAACTCAACTGTCTGTTAGCATTTGTCAGCATCTATCCTCAGATTTTTCAGCCAATTGAATTTTGAATGCAGCTTCCAAAAGACATAAAAATTGGCCGAATAATACTTTTTATATTTCATATAATATCACGCCGGTGCAATTAGATCGTTCAGTGCCACACGTCAGCTGCCAAATTCAAATCTGCGTTCGTGCTGCGCATTATAACCAATCACACACCATACTGTTGAACTTATGAACGCATTGGCCAATCAGAGGCGTTCAGATGAGTCATGCTGAAACGCGGTGTTTTGTTCAGTGCGTGCTCACTGACTGAATTTACTCTCTGGTGAATTCTCACCAGAAACCAAATGTCGAAATGTGCTTCCGATTTAAAAAAGTTATTCATTTCAAAATGTAAACAGCTTTAGTGATTATAACAGGAGTTTTTGAGAGTGCTTGAGTTCCTAATAGAAGTTAATGATAATGTTCTTTGATAGGCTTCATATTCTTTCCTCTCTTTCCATACAATGAAAGTGTTAGAATTAGTAACTTACAATGTTTTTATTAAATTCACGTTAAATGCAAAGATATGTCGCATTAAAAAATATTTGTTACACTTTATAATAAGGTTCCATTAGTTAATGTTAATGTATTAACTAACATTAATGAACAATACATATAGTATTTATTCATCTTTGTTAATGTTAATGAAAATAGTCGTTCACTGTTAGTACATGTCAGTTTACATTGCAATAACTAATGTTAACAAGCACAACTTTTGATTTCAATAATGCATTAGTAAATTTTGAAATTAACAAAATTAAAATGAATTTAAAATAATACTAATAATAATAATAAAACCATGGGTTACAGTGTGGTACTTACACTCAAAGTAAATGAGGTCAAACTGTAAACATTAAAATACCATTTCAAGAGCATAGCCACAAAATGTAGAGAATATGCATATATTTCACAAGATTTGTCAATTTTGTAAGCATTTTACAGCTTTGCTGCAGTGACGTTGCAGCGACCTGTCACTTGCAGATGAGATTAGGAAACAACAGTGATCCAGTTGGTTCCTGGTGGACCAAATCCCATCATTTCACTCGCAATTTTTTTACTTCGCTCCTTCAAAAACTTTCACCAATCACTTCCATTGCAAATGTCTCACTATAACCTATATAATATAACAACTATAACTAAGACGCCAATCTTTTGTCCACACTAAAATGTTACTGTATGACTGTATATACATTACCCATAAGTTGTATCCCTTTTTTACTTTTACAGTTCTTTTAGCTTCTGTTTCAAGCTTGAAAGCTCCAGTCAACACTTATTGTAATACATGGGAATATATGGTTGTGTGAGCAATTCTAGCTCAAATGGTGATAGTTTCATATGTTGTATCTTCTGATGGCTGGGAGAACACTTCTTCGATCTTTGTCTCCTGCTCTAGTATGGTTTGATTTTCCTCAGACTTCATCAGAGCTGAGATGCTGCTTGGGCTGATCACTTCCGGTTGAGCTCTCTTCCTCTGATACTCCAGCAGGATAACATCGGACCACAGCATAGTCATTTGTCAATGAGGAGACGCCCCTGATCTCATCTGACTCTGGTGGTGGCATCTTTGTGAAGTCAATGGCGGCATAATGAAGGGGTTCTTTACGATTCTGGGTGGCAGCTCCATTTGGTGACAGCATGGCGGTATTGGCATAAACAGGGTCACTCTCATCTCCAGCAGAGGAGATCTGTGGTATATTCTGCTTTTAAAACAATGAAATGAATGTGTTTTGATATTTATTTAGCAGAAGTTGCAATATTTCAAAATGAATAATATACATTGAGGGAACTCACCCTGTCAGTCAGAACGAGTCCAGGATCACCGTCTCGTCTGGGCCAGGGCCATCTTTCTCTTCTGAAAAATAATTCCATGTGCACATAATCAAAGAATACTGACATAAACATCAGCCAAGTATGGATTTAGACATATGACTGGGGCAAAGAATTTTTAAAGTTTAAGACATTATTTAATGATTGCTTAAGTTGGGAACCTTTTTTCCACAAAACGCCACAGTAAAAATTATATATATATATATTTAAAAATAGAAAATACAGTGACTGTACCTTGCAAAGATACGCAAAATGCCACACAAGATCGTCACAGTAGCCCCAACAGCTGCTCCAACCCAAAAAGAGAAACAATGGCAACCTAATAATAATTAAAAGAAAAAAAAAAAAAAAAAAGTTTTTGGAGAACCACGAAGAGAATCTACCAGCTATATGCAATAAAAAGCATCTAATTCTACTAGTGATTCTGCTTCCTCCTCTAGCAGCTAGTTTGAATTGTGGTTAGTAACAAAAGTGGTTTGTGTCATAAGCAAAAAGAAGGCTCTTTTGCAGCTTGTTTATATAGACATTTACACATGATATGTGAAGTAATGAAGAATTACGCATTTATCCTTTGTCTTTTCTCTAATGTAACAACTGGAAATGAACACCACCCATTAAACTGTATTAAATGTATAAATAATCGCATTTTAGATCATGCATCTGTAAATGCTTTAAAAATTAAACCTTAAAAATCAGTAAATGTCTATAAAAATTACCTGACTCCTGATAAGTGACATGAAGCAAATGAAACTCTTGACTTGCAGTTCCATGAGTGTTTTTGCTGACACACTGCAGAGTGGATGTGTTTGTGAGAGACTGATGTAGAGTGATGGAGCTCCTCAAGCCTGTGCTGCTCAATCGCTCCTCACTGATGAACATGTTTGCAGAGTTAGTGACAGGACGTCCAGACAGATGCCACTCCAGTTCAGGAGAGGGATTCCCATCAACCTCACAGAAACACACAGTTGCATCAGTTCTGGTACAGCTGGAGGATGGAGAGATTTTAGGGGCATCTGAAAGTATTAAAGTGAGAAAAACAGAATAACTGTAATGATTTTGCTCATGTCAGTGATAAAGGGACGTGTCCTTACCATTATCCAGCAAACTGTCCCTAGCAATAATTTTAATCAAACAAATAAATATATGTATACATTTTTGTAATTTCGGATGAATCTGAAACGTGATACCATTGATATTACCTAAGAAGTTAAAGTAAATAGGCTACATTAGAAAACTGTGCGCTTTCAAGGACGCACATTTAATACATGGGCACATCACACACCAGACGAGAAGCACAATGCTGCAAACCGTTAGCTGAAATATCCACAAAATAAAAAAACACTGAAATAAGAGAGTGCGGTTTATCTGTCAATCAGATGCGCATGAAAGTTGCGTTCATTCCTTCATAAACTATAAATAAAGACTTTATGTGACATGAAACTGTGGTCAAAGGTCTATCATTAATGCAAAAATGATTGGGTGGTCGGGCGTGGTTTTACTTGTCCCCACCAATGTCAAAAGCAAGCCTATGCCCTTGTAGATAAGCACCGATATGAGTTATTTATGTGTTTTAAACCTAAATCACTGCGGTGTCCATCTATGAGGAATGAATGTACGCTGGTAGCCAACCATAGCAGTGGCCGTTTTCTTTCAAGTCTACAATCTACTACGACTATTCAAACAGAGCATTGTGATGAAGGGGGTATAAAAGCAAAACAGAAAATTGCCTATTACTTCTAAATTTTGATGTTTTTTGATGTAAAAATCTTGATAACGCTATAAGTTGATCTCACCCTAACAGTACAAAAGAAAAAAAAAAGGCAGTTCATGACACCTTTAACTGTCATCATTATTTTAACACTTATCAACACTGTTTTCCACTGGCTCTGTCCTCTTTGCACTAGTCAGATCAGCATGCTGCAAAAAACACTGTCACAAACCAATGTGTGAATCACGGTTAAGCTACAGTGCTGATGCATCAACAGTCAGAAGAGTGCATTTGGAAAACCCTCTAGTCTTACGGACGAGAAACCAGATATACTGGTCTGAAGCTACAATATTTGGGATTTAAAAATCAAAGAGCTTGTGAACTTAAAGCATTAAATTTGTCTGTGCATTTAAACTAAATAAACATAAATGTGGTAAGGTTAACCAAACAACTTAAAAGCTTTTAAAATATTTTATGGCCTTACATAGTAAAGATAAAGATTCTTCATAGAGTCGTGAAGGTCTTTGAACACTAGAGTCCGAAATTCTCATCCGAAATTTTTGCACATTAAAAAAAATAAATACGACCTCACATCGCGTCAATCACCTTTACACACTGCCTAAAAAAGTTCGAATCAGGTTTGATTTTCTGTGTTTTCACATCCGTAGCAAGCATTTTGATAGGAAAAGGATGACGAATATGAAAACCCCCCCAGAAAAAACGCATATGAAAATTTCGGACTCAGTGTGCAATGACCTTAAAGGGGTCATCGGATGCCCATTTTCCACAAGTTGATATGATTCTTTAGGGTCTTAATGAAAAGTCTATAATATACTTTGCTTAAAAATTCTTAAAAATAATGTTTATTATTACATCCAACAACACAACACCTCAATCGGAGATATTCTTGTCTAACTTACATCCCAGCTCCAGCATCAAAACAATGGAGGTCGGACGGTTACAGCTGATTTAGGGCGGGTCTGAAGGTAAGACGCTCATGTCAATCAACTACCGTGGGAGTGGCCTCAGGCATCTGAGAATGGCTCGATTTGAAAAAGGGGATATTAATTTTACAGATTAATTAAAAACCGCTACATGGATTTTTATCATTATAGGGTAGATGTGTACATACACTGCCAACACATATTAATGTTTAAACAACATGTAAAACTGAACTTCGCATCCGATGACCCCTTTGAGTGTTAATTTTATAATTGGCGTTACGGTGCTAATGAATATGGCAAGGTACTGGCTATTATGTATTACTCACACTGAATGACCATCATCACTGATGAGTTTTGGGTGCCATGTTGGTTCTGAACTGTACAGTGGTACCAACCACTGTCCGTTGGGTCGGTCCTATTGAAAATAAGAGTATCTCCAGTCTGCAGCTGCTTCAACTGTCCTTCACTCTCTCTGAACCAGGTGTAGTTCACCACTGTTGGATTTGCATCACTGCTGCAGATCAGAGTCACTGAACTGCCCTCCAACACAGAGCTGGAGGGAATCGCTGAAAGTTGACTGTGTTTTTGGGGCCATCTGAGGAAAGATAAATGGTTAATTTAGGAAGGAATAACCAAAGACTTTAGATGTACATCGTTGTACATCTAAAGCACTCCTATCACTTATGAATGGGAGAAAGTGCAACTTGCAATATGGCAGAACAGTCCTGGCTTCTACATAAAAAATTTTGTTCAGGAGGGCCAAAACAAAATTTTTTACATGTCAAGTCACATGTGCCTTTTGGCACCAATGTTTTATTCCATTTCATGTATAAAAATATGGGTGCATGACAATATGAACAAAGCATTACATTAAAGGAGTAGTTCACTTCCAGAACAAAAATTTACAGACAATTTACTCACCCTGCACATTTATGTACTTTCTAACCTCAAATCATCATGTCTAGTTCTGCCATGCTCATGCGTACTCTGTGTAATTCTGGTCAATACATTTAGGGTAGGTTGGAAAACTTCCATCTCATTTTCTCCTCCAACTTCAAAATCATCCTACATTGCTGTTTGACCTTTTTTTGTAAAAGGCGTTTGACCTTCTTTGCATGTTCACACTGTAAACACTGGGTCAGTATTTCTACAGGGATGTAGGGTGATTTTGAAGTTGGAGGAGAAAATGAGATGGGAGTTTTTTGACATACCCTAACTGTATTGACCCAGATTACACAGAGTATACATACGCATGGCACAGCTAGACAAGACGAGCATTTGAAGCTAAAAAGTACGCTAGATAAGACCTTTGTTCCTCGGCTGGGATCATTTAAAGCCCTTTGAAGCTGCATTTAAACTGCATTTTGGACGTTCAAACTCGCAGGCAACATTGAAGTCCACTATATGGAGATAATTCCTGAAAAGTTTTCCTCAAAAAACAATTTCTTTACGACTGAAGAAAGAAAGACATGAACATCTTGGATGACAATGGGGTGAACATTATCTGTAAATATTTGTTCTGGTAGTGAACTACTCCTTTAATGAGTTTGAAAGAAATAATCTATTGTGATATCACAGAAAAATATCACATAAAAAGCCCTTATATCAAATTAGTTAACTGAGGCCCGGTTTCACAGACAAGGCTTAGATTAAACCAGGATTAGGCCATAGTTCAATTAGGACATTTAAGTCATTTTATAAACATGCTAAGGATCTAATCTTATATCTTGAGACAAAACAAAGGCACTGATACATTTTAAGATCAGTCATTGCAAGTTTCTTTCAGCTGAAACTGCTCAGACTTACATTTTAGTCTAGGATTAGGTTTAAGTCTTGTCTGTGAAACCGGAGGTGAATGTGATCAATTTTACTGAAATAGTAAATAGTCCAGGCGTTTAACACTTTGGTCAAATGGGTGACTTAAAAGGTCAGTTATGCACTTTTGGCACCAACTGGCTTTATTTTAAAATGATTAAGCATTCACTAGTGTCCTTTTGCCAGTAGAAAGAGCTCATCAAGTGCTTTCTTTTGATATACATATATCTCCATTTCACCCAAAATGTCACTTACGCCCTTCTGGTTCTCACCCCTTGATATATACTTCTGCTTTTGTCTTAAAGAGACAGTTCTCATAAAAAACCCACTGACTTCCATTGTATGAGTAAAATCAAAATATCTTCTTTAGTGTTCTACAGAAGAAAGGAATTCATACAGATTTGATGGCAAAAAAACACTGTCATGAAAGAATGTTTGAAGAATATATATCCAAACTATTGAGCTGATACATCGGCTAAACCTACAATCAGCATCCAGGACTGAAACAATCCATTTTATAATTGACTTTAAGGTGCTAATGAATGTGACAAGGTAAAATTGGCTGTTAGATTGGCTGTTGGATGTAATACTCACACTGAATGTCCAGCATCACTGATAAGTTTTGGCTGCCATGTTTGTTCTGAGCTGTACAGTGGTACCAGCCTCTGTGTTTCAGGTCGGTCCTATTGAAGGTAAGAGTGTCTCCAGTCTGCAGCTGCTCCAACTGTCCTTCACTCTCTCTGGACCAGGTGTAGTTCAACACTGCTGGATTTGCATCACTGCTGCAGTTCAGAGTCACTGAACTGCCCTCCAACACAGAGCTGGAGGGAATTGCTGAAATTGATGTGCTTTTGGGGCCGTCTGAGGAAAAAGATAAATGGTTAATTTAGGAAGGAATAACCAAAGACTTTAGATGTACATCTCTGTATATCTAATGCACTCCTATAACTTATGAATGGGAGAAAGTGCAACTTGCAATATGGCAGAATAGTCCTGCTTTCTACATAAAAGAGCCAATCATGGCACTGCCAAAACAATCAACATTTGAGACACATGCTTAGGACTACACATTAGCTGGTCTAGCCCAAAATGAAGCTTTTTTTTAAAGATACTTAAGAAAAAGAACAAAACTTGGGATACAGTTGTTGTCAGATTTCATTGGGGACTGCAAATATGAAAAATGATCATCAGCTTGGTGAACAGTTTTAAAGAATTTGATGTTTCCTCATTCAGAGAGGTAGGAGCTGCACTTGCATGACTGAAATAGCAGCCCGAGAGGCGTTTCAAAGATGGCCGCCAAATGAAATGGCTTGCCTCAGAGTACCTTCAGAAGAACTGTTTGAATAAGTGCCATTACATATACAGTACCATGTGGTTTGATATTTTGTTATTTAATGCAATAATATTCAGACATTAAGTGACTCAAGAGTCCAAAAGTGTTCAAACATATTATGGGGCCACTTGAGAGTATATCGAGGGGTGAGAATCGGAAGGGTGTAAATGACATTTCACCAACTTTACAGGAGGGCCAAAACAAAATTTTTTACATGTCAAGTCACATGTGCGTTTTTGGTACCAATGTTTTATTCCATTTCATGTATAAAAATATGGGTGCATGACAATATGAACAAAGCATTACATTAAAGGAGTAGTTCACTTCCAGAACAAAAATTTACAGATAATGTACTCACCCTGCACATTTATGTACTTTCAAACCTCAAAAACCTTATATCAAATTAGTTAACTGAGGCCCGGTTTCACAGACAAGGCTTAGATTAAACCAGGATTAGGCCATAGTTCAATTAGGACATTTAAGTCATTTTATAAACATGCTAAGGATCTAATCTTATATCTTGTGACAAAACAAAGGCACTGATACATTTTAAGATCAGTCATTGCAAGTTTCTTTCAGCTGAAACAGCTCAGACTTACATTTTAGTCTGGGATTAGGTTTAAGCTTTGTCTGTGAAACCGGAGGTGAATGTGATTAATTTTACTGAAATAGTAAATAGTCCAGGCATTTAACACTTTGGTCAAATGGGTGACTTAAAAAGCCTTTAGAGATGCCTTCTGGTTCTCACCCCTTGACATATACTTCTGCTCTAGTCTTAAAGAGACAGTTCTCCTAAAAAACCCACTGACTTTCATTGTATGAGTAAAATTAAAATATCTTCTTTAGTGTTGTACAGAAGAAAGAAATCCATACAGATTTGATGGCAAAAAAAAAAAAAAAAACACGTGAAAGAATATCATGAAAGAATGTTTGAAGAATATATATCCAAACTATTGTGCTAATACATCAGCATCCAGGACTGAAACAATCCATTTTATAATTGACTTTAAGGTGCTAATGAATGTGACAAGGTAAAATTGGCTGTTATGTATTACTCACACTGAATGTCCAGCATCACTGATGAGTTTTGGCTGCCATGTTGGTTCTGAGCTGTACAGTGGTACCAGCCTCTGTGTTTCAGGTTGGTCCTATTGAAGGTAAGAGTGACTCCAGTCTGCAGCTGCTCCAACTGTCCTTCACTCTCTCTGGACCAGGTGTAGTTCAACACTGCTGGATTTGCATCACTGCTGCAGATCAGAGTCACTGAACTGCCCTCCAACACAGAGCTGGAGGGAATTGCTGAAATTGATGTGTTTTTGGGGGCATCTGAGAAGAAAATATAAAAAGATTGGTAGAGGAAGGAATAACTGATGCTATTTTGCTTGATATTTTATCTAATGCGATAATATTCAGAAATTATGTGTGGCTGAAGTATCCAAAAGCGTTCAAACATGTTTTGGGGCCATTGTATATATACTTTTTTTAGTCTTAAAGAGATAGTTTTCCCAAAAAGAAAATTCTTTTGGACCCTATAGACTTTCATTTTTAAGGCAAAATCAGAATGTCTCTTGTGTTCTGCAGAAGAACGAAATTCATACAGGTTTGAAATGACACGAGGGAGACTAAGGGAGACTCATGACAGAATATTCATTTTTGCGTGAACTACGCATTTCTTAAAGGAGGACTCCACTTCCAGAACAACAATTTACAAATAATTTACTCACCCCCTTGTCATCCAAGATGTTCATGTCTTTCTGTCTTCAGTTGTAAAGAAAATACAGCTTTTGAGGAAAGCATTTCAGGAATTATCTCCATATAGTGGACTTCAATTGTGCCCCTGATTTTGAACTTCCAAAATGTAGTTTAAATGCAGCTCCAAAGGGCTCTAAACGATCCCAGCCGAGGAAGAAGGGTCTTATCTAGCGAAATGATTAGTCATTTTTTTCAAAAAATAAAAATGTGTATACTTTTTAAGCACAAAAGCTCATGTAGCACAGGCTCTGGGATGCGCATCCACGGGTCAATCTTGAACGATTCGTTGCACAGCGTTTGACTTACTTGCACTTTCTTAGTCATTGCACGTTCGCTTTGTAAACACTGGGTCTGTAGTTCTGCGTGACCTTTCAATGTTATTCAACAGTACGTGAACACGCATCGCAGAGCCTGTGCTACATGAGCTTTTGTGGTTAAAAAGTATACAAATTTTTATTTTCCGAAAAAAATGATTGATCTTATGGGCTTATGACTAGATAAGACCCTTCTTCCTCGGCTGGGATCGTTTGGAGCCCTTTGAAGCCGCATTTAAACTACATTTTGGAAGTTCAAAATTGGGGGCACAATTGAGGTCCATTATATGGAGAAAAATCGTGAAATGCTTTCCTCAAAAACCATAATTTCTTCACGACTGAAGACAGAAAGACATGAACATCTTGGATGACAAGGTGGTGAGTAAATTATTTGTGAATTGTTGTTCTGGAAGTGGACTTCTCCTTTAACATTTATGATCTCTGTTTTGCTACTGGCTCTGTCCTTGGCACACTGGCTAGAAAGGCATGACAGTAACTACAACAAAAAACACATTTTGTCACAAATGAATGTGTGAATACTGTTGAACCGAACAATTGTGTAGATGCATCAGCAGCTATTTCAGTGTGCATTTGCAAAACACATTAGTGACCAGATATACTGCTCTGAAGGTCTCAAGCTACAGTGATCATTTAAATGGTAACAGAACAGCTTAGAGGCTTTTTAATTATTATTTAGGATTAAATTAAATCAAGATAAACATTTTTATAGTGGCTATTACTACATGAATAATAATAATAATAATAATAATAATCCATATTATAATAATAAATATCCCTTCTCTGCATTCTTTCTCTAGGCTAAGTAGCAACTGAGTGTTAATATGATAATAAATAAGTTATTGGTTACTTGCTACCTGATAGCTAGCTACACCTCAATGACATTGAATTACATACATATCTCAATGCCAAAGTGGCATAAGTGCAGTTACACCCTTTTGGCACCAACTGGCTGTATTTTCAGTGTTAAGTCTTTTGGTTTCTAATGAATAATTTCAAAATGATGGATGTCACTTTGGATGACAACGGGGTGAACATTATCTGTAAATATTTGTTTTGGTAGTGAACTACTTCTTTAATGAGTTTAAAAGAAATAATCTATTGTGATATCACATATAAATATCATATAAAAAGCCCTTATATCAAATTAGTTAACTGAGGCCCAGTTTCACAGACAAGGCTTAGACTAAACCAGGATTAGGCCATAATTCAATTAGGACATTTAAGTCATTTTATAAACATGCTAAGGATCTAATCTTATATCTTGTGACAAAACAAAGGCACTGATATATTTTAAGATCAGTCATTGCAAGTTTCTTTCAGCTGAAACAGCTCAGATTTACATTTTAGTCTGGGATTAGGTTTAAGCTTTGTCTGTGAAACCGGAGGTGAATGTGATTAATTTTACTGAAATAGTAAATAGTCCAGGCATTTAACACTTTGGTCAAATGGGTGACTTAAAAAGCCTTTAGAGATGCCTTCTGGTTCTCACCCCTTGACATATACTTCTGCTCTAGTCTTAAAGAGACAGTTCTCCTAAAACCCACTGACTTTCATTGTATGAGTAAAATTAAAATATCTTCTTTAGTGTTGTACAGAAGAAAGAAATCCATAAAGATTTGATGGCAAAAAAAAAAAAAAAAAAAAAAAAACACGTGAAAGAATATCATGAAAGAATGTTTGAAGAATATATATCCAAACTATTGTGCTAATACATCAGCATCCAGGACTGAAACAATCCATTTTATAATTGACCTGAAGGTGCTAATGAATGTGACAAGGTAAAATTGGCTGTTATGTATTACTCACACTGAATGTCCAGCATCACTGAAGAGTTTTGGCTGCCATGTTGGTTCTGAGCTGTACAGTGGTACCGGCCTCTGTGTTTCAGGTCGGTCCTATTGAAGGTAAGAGTATCTCCAGTCTGCAGCTGCTCCAACTGTCCTTCACTCTCTCTGGACCAGGTGTAGTTCAACACTGCTGGATTTGCATCACTGCTGCAGATCAGAGTCACTGAACTGCCCTCCAACACAGAGCTGGAGGGAATTGCTGAAATTGATGTGTTTTTGGGGGCATCTGAGAAGAAAATATAAAAAGATTGGTAGAGGAAGGAATAACTGATGCTATTTTGCTTGATATTTTATCTAATGCGATAATATTCAGAAATTATGTGTGGCTGAAGTATCCAAAAGCGTTCAAACATGTTTTGGGGCCATTGTATATATACTTTTTTTAGTCTTAAAGAGATAGTTTTCCCAAAAAGAAAATTCTTTTGGACCCTATAGACTTTCATTTTTAAGGCAAAATCAGAATGTCTCTTGTGTTCTGCAGAAGAACGAAATTCATACAGGTTTGAAATGACACGAGGGAGACTAAGGGAGACTCATGACAGAATATTCATTTTTGCGTGAACTACGCATTTCTTAAAGGAGGACTCCACTTCCAGAACAACAATTTACAAATAATTTACTCACCCCCTTGTCATCCAAGATGTTCATGTCTTTCTGTCTTCAGTTGTAAAGAAAATACAGCTTTTGAGGAAAGCATTTCAGGAATTATCTCCATATAGTGGACTTCAATTGTGCCCCTGATTTTGAACTTCCAAAATGTAGTTTAAATGCAGCTCCAAAGGGCTCTAAACGATCCCAGCTGAGGAAGAAGGGTCTTATCTAGCGAAATGATTAGTCATTTTTTTCAAAAAATAAAAATGTGTATACTTTTTAAGCACAAAAGCTCATGTAGCACAGGCTCTGGGATGCGCATCCACGGGTCAATCTTGAACGATTCGTTGCACAGCGTTTGACTTACTTGCACTTTCTTAGTCATTGCACGTTCGCTTTGTAAACACTGGGTCTGTAGTTCTGCGTGACCTTTCAATGTTATTCAACAGTACGTGAACACGCATCGCAGAGCCTGTGCTACATGAGCTTTTGTGGTTAAAAAGTATACAAATTTTTATTTTCCGAAAAAAATGATTGATCTTATGGGCTTATGACTAGATAAGACCCTTCTTCCTCGGCTGGGATCGTTTGGAGCCCTTTGATGCTGCATTTAAACTACATTTTGGAAGTTCAAAATTGGGGGCACAATTGAGGTCCATTATATGGAGAAAAATCGTGAAATGCTTTCCTCAAAAACCATAATTTCTTCACGACTGAAGACAGAAAGACATGAACATCTTGGATGACAAGGTGGTGAGTAAATTATTTGTGAATTGTTGTTCTGGAAGTGGACTTCTCCTTTAACATTTATGATCTCTGTTTTGCTACTGGCTCTGTCCTTGGCACACTGGCTAGAAAGGCATGACAGTAACTACAACAAAAAACACATTTTGTCACAAATGAATGTGTGAATACTGTTGAACCGAACAATTGTGTAGATGCATCAGCAGCTATTTCAGTGTGCATTTGCAAAACACATTAGTGACCAGATATACTGCTCTGAAGGTCTCAAGCTACAGTGATCATTTAAATGGTAACAGAACAGCTTAGAGGCTTTTTAATTATTATTTAGGATTAAATTAAATCAAGATAAACATTTTTATAGTGGCTATTACTACATGATAATAATAATAATAATAATAATAATAATAATAATAATAATAATAATAATCCATATTATAATAATAAATATCCCTTCTCTGCATTCTTTCTCTAGGCTAAGTAGCAACTGAGTGTTAATATGATAATAAATAAGTTATTGGTTACTTGCTACCTGATAGCTAGCTACACCTCAATGACATTGAATTACATACATATCTCAATGCCAAAGTGGCATAAGTGCAGTTACACCCTTTTGGCACCAACTGGCTGTATTTTCAGTGTTAAGTCTTTTGGTTTCTAATGAATAATTTCAAAATGATGGATGTCACTTTGGATGACAACGGGGTGAACATTATCTGTAAATATTTGTTTTGGTAGTGAACTACTTCTTTAATGAGTTTAAAAGAAATAATCTATTGTGATATCACATATAAATATCATATAAAAAGCCCTTATATCAAATTAGTTAACTGAGGCCCAGTTTCACAGACAAGGCTTAGACTAAACCAGGATTAGGCCATAATTCAATTAGGACATTTAAGTCATTTTATAAACATGCTAAGGATCTAATCTTATATCTTGTGACAAAACAAAGGCACTGATATATTTTAAGATCAGTCATTGCAAGTTTCTTTCAGCTGAAACAGCTCAGATTTACATTTTAGTCTGGGATTAGGTTTAAGCTTTGTCTGTGAAACTGGAGGTGAATGTGATTAATTTTACTGAAATAGTAAATAGTCCAGGCATTTAACACTTTGGTCAAATGGGTGACTTAAAAAGCCTTTAGAGATGCCTTCTGGTTCTCACCCCTTGACATATACTTCTGCTCTAGTCTTAAAGAGACAGTTCTCCTAAAACCCACTGACTTTCATTGTATGAGTAAAATTAAAATATCTTCTTTAGTGTTGTACAGAAGAAAGAAATCCATAAAGATTTGATGGCAAAAAAAAAAAAAAAAAAAAAAAACACGTGAAAGAATATCATGAAAGAATGTTTGAATAATATATATCCAAACTATTGTGCTAATACATCAGCATCCAGGACTGAAACAATCCATTTTATAATTGACCTGAAGGTGCTAATGAATGTGACAAGGTAAAATTGGCTGTTATGTATTACTCACACTGAATGTCCAGCATCACTGATGAGTTTTGGCTGCCATGTTGGTTCTGAGCTGTACAGTGGTACCGGCCTCTGTGTTTCAGGTCGGTCCTATTGAAGGTAAGAGTATCTCCAGTCTGCAGCTGCTCCAACTGTCCTTCACTCTCTCTGGACCAGGTGTAGTTCAACACTGCTGGATTTGCATCACTGCTGCAGATCAGAGTCACTGAACTGCCCTCCAACACAGAGCTGGAGGGAATTGCTGAAATTGATGTGTTTTTGGGGGCATCTGAGAAGAAAATATAAAAAGATTGGTAGAGGAAGGAATAACTGATGCTATTTTGCTTGATATTTTATCTAATGCGATAATATTCAGAAATTATGTGTGGCTGAAGTATCCAAAAGCGTTCAAACATGTTTTGGGGCCATTGTATATATACTTTTTTTAGTCTTAAAGAGATAGTTTTCCCAAAAAGAAAATTCTTTTGGACCCTATAGACTTTCATTTTTAAGGCAAAATCAGAATGTCTCGTGTTCTGCAGAAGAACGAAATTCATACAGGTTTGAAATGACACGAGGGAGACTAAGGGAGACTCATGACAGAATATTCATTTTTGCGTGAACTACGCATTTCTTAAAGGAGGACTCCACTTCCAGAACAACAATTTACAAATAATTTACTCACCCCCTTGTCATCCAAGATGTTCATGTCTTTCTGTCTTCAGTTGTAAAGAAAATACAGCTTTTGAGGAAAGCATTTCAGGAATTATCTCCATATAGTGGACTTCAATTGTGCCCCTGATTTTGAACTTCCAAAATGTAGTTTAAATGCAGCTCCAAAGGGCTCTAAACGATCCCAGCTGAGGAAGAAGGGTCTTATCTAGCGAAATGATTAGTCATTTTTTTCAAAAAATAAAAATGTGTATACTTTTTAAGCACAAAAGCTCATGTAGCACAGGCTCTGGGATGCGCATCCACGGGTCAATCTTGAACGATTCGTTGCACAGCGTTTGACTTACTTGCACTTTCTTAGTCATTGCACGTTCGCTTTGTAAACACTGGGTCTGTAGTTCTGCGTGACCTTTCAATGTTATTCAACAGTACGTGAACACGCATCGCAGAGCCTGTGCTACATGAGCTTTTGTGGTTAAAAAGTATACAAATTTTTATTTTCCGAAAAAAATGATTGATCTTATGGGCTTATGACTAGATAAGACCCTTCTTCCTCGGCTGGGATCGTTTGGAGCCCTTTGATGCTGCATTTAAACTACATTTTGGAAGTTCAAAATTGGGGGCACAATTGAGGTCCATTATATGGAGAAAAATCGTGAAATGCTTTCCTCAAAAACCATAATTTCTTCACGACTGAAGACAGAAAGACATGAACATCTTGGATGACAAGGTGGTGAGTAAATTATTTGTGAATTGTTGTTCTGGAAGTGGACTTCTCCTTTAACATTTATGATCTCTGTTTTGCTACTGGCTCTGTCCTTGGCACACTGGCTAGAAAGGCATGACAGTAACTACAACAAAAAACACATTTTGTCACAAATGAATGTGTGAATACTGTTGAACCGAACAATTGTGTAGATGCATCAGCAGCTATTTCAGTGTGCATTTGCAAAACACATTAGTGACCAGATATACTGCTCTGAAGGTCTCAAGCTACAGTGATCATTTAAATGGTAACAGAACAGCTTAGAGGCTTTTTAATTATTATTTAGGATTAAATTAAATCAAGATAAACATTTTTATAGTGGCTATTACTACATGATAATAATAATAATAATAATAATAATCCATATTATAATAATAAATATCCCTTCTCCGCATTCTTTCTCTAGACTAAGTAGCAACTGAGTGTTAATATGATAATAAATAAGTTATTGGTTACTTGCTACCTGATAGCTAGCTACACCTCAATGACATTGAATTACATACATATCTCAATGCCAAAGTGGCATAAGTGCAGTTACACCCTTTTGGCACCAACTGGCTGTATTTTCAGTGTTAAGTCTTTTGGTTTCTAATGAATAATTTCAAAATGATGGATGTCACTTTGGATGACAACGGGGTGAACATTATCTGTAAATATTTGTTTTGGTAGTGAACTACTTCTTTAATGAGTTTAAAAGAAATAATCTATTGTGATATCACATATAAATATCATATAAAAAGCCCTTATATCAAATTAGTTAACTGAGGCCCAGTTTCACAGACAAGGCTTAGACTAAACCAGGATTAGGCCATAATTCAATTAGGACATTTAAGTCATTTTATAAACATGCTAAGGATCTAATCTTATATCTTGTGACAAAACAAAGGCACTGATATATTTTAAGATCAGTCATTGCAAGTTTCTTTCAGCTGAAACAGCTCAGATTTACATTTTAGTCTGGGATTAGGTTTAAGCTTTGTCTGTGAAACCGGAGGTGAATGTGATTAATTTTACTGAAATAGTAAATAGTCCAGGCATTTAACACTTTGGTCAAATGGGTGACTTAAAAAGCCTTTAGAGATGCCTTCTGGTTCTCACCCCTTGACATATACTTCTGCTCTAGTCTTAAAGAGACAGTTCTCCTAAAACCCACTGACTTTCATTGTATGAGTAAAATTAAAATATCTTCTTTAGTGTTGTACAGAAGAAAGAATGCATAAAGATTTGATGGCAAAAAAAAAAAAAAAAAAAAAAAAACACGTGAAAGAATATCATGAAAGAATGTTTGAAGAATATATATCCAAACTATTGTGCTAATACATCAGCATCCAGGACTGAAACAATCCATTTTATAATTGACCTGAAGGTGCTAATGAATGTGACAAGGTAAAATTGGCTGTTATGTATTACTCACACTGAATGTCCAGCATCACTGATGAGTTTTGGCTGCCATGTTGGTTCTGAGCTGTACAGTGGTACCGGCCTCTGTGTTTCAGGTCGGTCCTATTGAAGGTAAGAGTATCTCCAGTCTGCAGCTGCTCCAACTCTCCTTCACTCTCTCTGGAACAGGTGTAGTTCAACACTGCTGGATTTGCATCACTGCTGCAGGTCAGAGTCACTGAACTGCCCTCCAACACAGAGCTAGAGGGAATTGCTGAAATTGATGTGTTTTTGGGGGCATCTGAGAAGAAAATATAAAAAGATTGGTAGAGGAAGGAATAACTGATGCTATTTTGCTTGATATTTTGTCTAATGCGATAATATTCAGAAATTTTGTGTGGCTGAAGTATCCAAAAGCGTTCAAACATGTTTTGGGGCCATTGTATATATACTTTTTTTAGTCTTAAAGAGATAGTTTTCCCAAAAAGAAAATTCTTTTGGACCCTATAGACTTTCATTTTTAAGGCAAAATCAGAATGTCTCTTGTGTTCTGCAGAAGAACGAAATTCATACAGGTTTGAAATGACACGAGGGAGACTAAGGGAGACTCATGACAGAATATTCATTTTTGCGTGAACTACGCATTTCTTAAAGGAGGACTCCACTTCCAGAACAACAATTTACAAATAATTTACTCACCCCCTTGTCATCCAAGATGTTCATGTCTTTCTGTCTTCAGTCGTAAAGAAAATACAGCTTTTGAGGAAAGCATTTCAGGAATTATCTCCATATAGTGGACTTCAATTGTGCCCCTGATTTTGAACTTCCAAAATGTAGTTTAAATGCAGCTCCAAAGGGCTCTAAACGATCCCAGCCGAGGAAGAAGGGTCTTATCTAGCGAAATGATTAGTCATTTTTTTCAAAAAATAAAAATGTGTATACTTTTTAAGCACAAAAGCTCATGTAGCACAGGCTCTGGGATGCGCGTCCACGGGTCAATCTTGAACGATTCATTGCACAGCGTTTGACTTACTTGCACTTTCTTAGTCATTGCACGTTCGCTTTGTAAACACTGGGTCTGTAGTTCTGCGTGACCTTTCAATGTTATTCAACAGTACATGAACACGCATCGCAGAGCCTGTGCTACATGAGCTTTTGTGGTTAAAAAGTATACAAATTTTTATTTTCCGAAAAAAATGATTGATCTTATGGGTCTTATGACTAGATAAGACCCTTCTTCCTCGGCTGGGATCGTTTAGAGCCCTTTGATGCCGCATTTAAACTACATTTTGGAAGTTCAAAATTGGGGGCACAATTGAGGTCCATTATATGGAGAAAAATCGTGAAATGATTTCCTCAAAAACCATAATTTCTTCACGACTGAAGACAGAAAGACATGAACATCTTGGATGACAAGGTGGTGAGTAAATTATTTGTGAATTGTTGTTCTGGAAGTGGACTTCTCCTTTAACATTTATGATCTCTGTTTTACTACTGGCTCTGTCCTCGGCACACTGGCTAGAAAGGCATGACAGTAACTACAACAAAAAACACATTTTGTCACAAATGAATGCGTGAATACTGTTGAACCGAACAATTGTGTAGATGCATCAGCAGCTATTTCAGTGTGCATTTGCAAAACACATTAGTGACCAGATATACTGCTCTGAAGGTCTCAAGCTACAATGATCATTTAAATGGTAACAGAACAGCTTAGAGGCTTTTTAATTATTATTTGGGATTAAATTAAATCAAGATAAACATTTTTATAGTGGCTATTCCTACATAATAATAATAATAATAATAATAATAATCCAAATTATGATAATAAATATCCCTTCTCTGCATTCTCTCTCTAGGCTAAGTAGCAACTGAGTGTTAATATGATAATAAATAAGTTATTGGTTACTTGCTACCTGATAGCTAGCTACACCTCAATGACATTGAATTACATACATATCTCAATGCCAAAGTGGCATAAGTGCAGTTACACCCTTTTGGCACCAACTGGCTGTATTTTCAGTGTTAAGTCTTTTGGTTTCTAATGAATAACTTCAAAATGATGGATGTCATTTTGGATGACAACGGGGTGAACATTATCTGTAAATATTTGTTCTGGTAGTGAACTACTCCTTTAATGAGTTTAAAAGAAATAATCTATTGTGATATCACATAAAAATATCACATAAAAAGCCCTTATATCAAATTAGTTAACTGAGGCCCGGTTTCACAGACAAGGCTTAGACTAAATCAGGATTAGGCCATAGTTCAATTAGGACATTTAAGTCATTTTATAAACATGCTAAGGATCTAATCTTATATCTTGAGACAAAACAAAGGCACTGATATATTTTAAGATCAGTCATTGCAAATTTCTTTCAGCTGAAACTGCTCAGACTTACATTTTAGTCTGGGATTAGGTTTAAGCTTTGTCTGTGAAACCGGAGGTGAATGTGATTAATTTTACTGAAATAGTAAATAGTCCAGGCATTTAACACTTTGGTCAAATGGGTGACTTAAAAAGCCTTTAGAGATGCCTTCTGGTTCTCACCCCTTGACATATACTTCTGCTCTAGTCTTAAAGAGACAGTTCTCCTAAAAAACCCACTGACTTTCACTGTATGAGTAAAATTAAAATATCTTCTTTAGTGTTGTACAGAAGAAAGAAATCCATACAGATTTGATGGCAAAAAAAAAAAAAAACACGTGAAAGAATATCATGAAAGAATGTTTGAAGAATATATATCCAAACTATTGTGCTAATACATCAGCATCCAGGACTGAAACAATCCATTTTATAATTGACTTTAAGGTGCTAATGAATGTGACAAGGTAAAATTGTCTGTTATGTATTACTCACACTGAATGTCCAGCATCACTGATGAGTTTTGGCTGCCATGTTGGTTCTGAGCTGTACAGTGGTACCGGCCTCTGTGTTTCAGGTCGGTCCTATTGAAGGTAAGAGTGTCTCCAGTCTGCAGCTGCTCCAACTGTCCTTCACTCTCTCTGGAACAGGTGTAGCTCAACACTGATGGATTTGCATCACTGCTGCAGTTCAGAGTCACTGAACTGCCCTCCAACACAGAGCTGGAGGGAATTGCTGAAATTGATGTGTTTTTGGGGGCATCTGAGAAGAAAATATAAAAAGATTGGTAGAGGAAGGAATAACTGATGCTATTTTGCTTGATATTTTATCTAATGCGATAATATTCAGAAATTATGTGTGGCTGAAGTATCCAAAAGCGTTCAAACATGTTTTGGGGCCATTGTATATATACTTTTTTTAGGTCTTAAAGAGATAGTTTTCCCAAAAAGAAAATTCTTTTGGACCCTATAGACTTTCATTTTTAAGGCAAAATCAGAATGTCTCTTGTGTTCTGCAGAAGAACGAAATTCATACAGGTTTGAAATGACACGAGGGAGACTAAAGGAGACTCATGACAGAATATTCATTTTTGTGTGAACTACGCATTTCTTAAAGGAGGACTCCACTTCCAGAACAACAATTTACAAATAATTTACTCACCCCCTTGTCATCCAAGATGTTCATGTCTTTCTGTCTTCAGTCGTAAAGAAATTTCAGGATTTTTCTTCATTTAATGGACTTCGATTGTGCCCCCAATTTGAACTTCCAAAATGTAGTTTAAATGCAGCTCCAAAGGGCTCTAAACGATCCCAGCCGAGGAAGAAGGGTCTTATCTAGTGAAATGATTAGTCATTTTTTTCAAAAAATAAAAATGTGTATACTTTTTAAGCACAAAAGCTCATGTAGCACAGGCTCTGGGATGCACGTCCACGGGT
>JAMKFB010000240.1:93806-159143 GCA_036247105.1 Cirrhinus mrigala | reverse complement strand
TGTTTTGTAAATGCACACTGAAATGGCTGCTAAAGCATCAGCACAATCGTTCACGGTTGTGTTTCCCAAAAGCTGCTATGGTCTGTTGTTACCAAAAGACATCAATGGAACTTATCACCACAGTTAACTAATGATGCTTTTGGGAGACACACCCAACTTTAACATTATTCACACATTAGTTTGTGACAAAATGTGCTTTTTGTTGCAGTTACAGTTACTTTTTAAACAATGTGAAGAGGGCAGAGCCAGCAGTAAAACAGAGATCAAAAGTGTTAAGAAAAGGCCTAATTCAACCAAAAATTAATATTCTGTCATGATTTAGTCTCCCTCATGTCTTTTCAAACCAGTATGAATACTGCAGCACACAAGAGACATTCTGATTTTGCCTGAACTATGGAAGTCTATAGGGTCCAACATAATTTTCTTTTTTGTTTTTGGAAGTACTCATACAGTGGCCCCAAAACATATTTGAACACTTTTGGACATATAATTGGACATAGAATTTCTAAATATTGTTATATAAGATAAAATATCAAGCAAAATGCTATCAATTTTTACTTATTTCTTTTCAGGTGCCCCTAAAAACACATCAGTGTCTGTGATTCCCTCCAGCTCTGTGTTGGAGGGCAACATTCAGTGTCTGTGATTCCCTCCAGCTCTGTGTTGGAGGGCAGTTCAGTGACTCTGATCTGTAGCAGTGATGCAAATCCAGCAGTGTTGAGCTACACCTGGTCCAGAGAGAGTGAAGGACAGTTGGAGCAGCTGCAGACTGGAGACACTCTTACCTTCAATAGGACCAACCTGAAACACAGAGGCTGGTACCACTGTACAGCTCAGAACCAACATGGCAGCCAAAACTCTTCAGTGATGCTGGACATTCAGTGTGAGTATTACATAACCCATTTTACTTGCTCAGATACTTTAGCACCTTAAAGTCAATTATAAAATGGATTGTTTCAGTCCTGGATGCTGATTGTAGGCTTAGCCGATGTATCAGCTTAATTTTTTTTTTTTTTTTGCCATTTCAAATCTGTATGGATTTCTTTCTTCTGTACAACACTAAAGAAGATATTTTGATTTTACTCATACGATGGAAGTCAGTGGGTTTTTTAGGAGAACTGTCTCTTTAAGACTAGAGCAGAAGTATATGTCAAGGGGTGAGAACCAGAAGGGCGTAAGTGACATTTTGGGTGAAATGGAGATATATGTATATCAAAAGAAAGCTCTTAATGAGCTCCTACTTTCAAAAAGGACACAAGTAAATTCTTAATACTTTCAAAGTTAATTTGGAACCAAATGACTAAACACTGAAAATACTAACCCAGTTGGTGCCAAAAGTGCGTAACTGCACTTATGCCACAAAATTAGTTGTTACAATTTACACTTTATACTTTACGTATGCCAGTTTATAATATGTAAGTAATATGTAAATGTATTTGTGGTATACTTAATGTGAAAATAAGTATTTCAAATACATTTTTGTATATTTATTTTTCACTAGGGAAGGCATCTGTAAAGGCTTTTTAGTCACCCATTTGACCAAATTGTTAAATAGCTGGGATTACTATTTCAGTAAAATGAATCACATTCACCTCCGGTTTCACAGACAAGACTTAAACCTAATCCCAGACTAAAATGTAAGTCTGAGCTGTTTTAACTGAAAGAAACTTGCAATGACTGATCTTAAAATGTATCAGTGCCTTTGTTTTGTCTCAAGATGCATATCAGTAATGTTTTTTTCCTTAGCATGTTAGCATATAAAAATTACTTAAATGTCCTAATTGAACTATGGCCTAATCCTGGTTTACTCTAAACCCTGTCTGTGAAACTGGGTCTCAGTTAACTAATTTGATATAAGGCCTTTTTATGTGATATTTTCTGTTATCACAATAGATTGTTATTTCTTTAAACTCATTAAAGGAGTAGTTCACTTCCAGAACAAAAATGTACATATAATGTACTCACCCCGTTGTCATCCAAGATGTTCATGCCTTTCTTTCTTCAGTTGTAAAGAAATTATGTTTTTTGAGGAAAACATTTCAGGAATTATCTCCATATATTGGACTTCTGTGGTGCCTGTGAGTTTGAACGTCCAAAATGCAGTTTAAATGCAACTTCAAAGGACTCTAAACGATCCCAGCCGAGGAACAATGGTCTTATCAGTTTCTAAAAAAATAAAAAATGTAAGTACTTTTTAACCTCAAATGCTCGTCTTGTCCAGCTCTGCCATGCGCATGTGTACTCTGTGTAATCCGGGTCAATACATTTAGGGTATGTTGAAAAACTCCCATCTCATTTTCTCCTCCAACTTCAAAATCATCCTACATTGCTGTTTTACCTTTTTTCGTAAAGGGCGTTTGACCTTCTTTGCATGTTCACTTTGTAAGCACTGGTTCGGTACTTCTGCAGTGATGCAGGATGTTTTTGAAGTTGAAGGAAAAATGAGATGGGAATTTTTCGAGATTTTAACTGTATTGACACAGAGTACGCATGCGCATGGCAGATCTAGACAAGACGAGCATTTGAGGTTAAAAAGTACATTAATTTTATTTTATTTTATTTTTTTTTTTTAGAAAATGCAATCATTTAAACTGCATTTTGGACGTTCCAACTCAGAGGCATCACTGGAGATGATTCCTGAAATGTTTTCCTCAAAAAACATAATTTCTTTACGCCTAAAGAAAGAATGAACATCTTGGATGACAACGGGGTGAGAACATTACCTGTAAATTTTTGTTCTGGAAATGAACTGCTCCTTTAATGTAATGCTTTGTTCATATTGTCATATTTTTATACATGAAATGGAGTAAAACATTGGTGCCAAAAAGGCACATGTGACAAATTAATTCTGTCACTTACGCCCTTCTGGTTCTCACCCCTCGATATACTCTCAAGTGGCCCCATAATATGTTTGAACACTTTTGGACACTTGAGTCACTTAATGTCTGAATATTATTGCATTAAATAACAAAATACCAAACCACTTGGCACTGTATATGTAATGGCACTTATTCAAACAGTTCTTCCAAAAGTACTCTGAGGCAAGCCATTTCATTTGGCGGCCATCTTTGAAACGCCTCTCGGGCTGCTATTTCAATCATGCAAGTGCAGCTCCTACCTCTCTGAATGAGGAAACATCAGGTTAACCTTATTTAACTTAGATGCATGGACAAATTTATTGCTTTAAGTTCACAAGGTCTTTGATTTTTGAGTCTCATATATTGTAGCTTCAGATCAGTATATCTGGATTCTAGTCAGTAAGACCAGAGTATTTTGCAAATGCACTCTTCTGACTGTTAATGCATCAGGACTTTAGCTTATTTAGCTGCATTGATTCACACATTCATTTGTGACAGTGTTTTTTTGGAGCATTTTTTGCAGCATGCTAAACTAACTAGTGTGAAGAGGACAGAGCCAGTGAAAAAACAGAGATCACAAGTGCTAAAATTAACGATGACAGTTAAAGGGGTTGAACTTTGTTTTTTTATTTTGTACTGTTCTCTGATGACCACTTACAATGTTACAGGCTATTTTCTGTACTGCTTTTATCCCCCCTCAGCACAACGCTCTGTTTTGAATAGGTGTGGTGGATTGTAGACTCAGAAGTAGAAGTAAATGCCCACTCCTATGATTGGCTAACAGCGTTCATTCATTGCTCATACGTAGATGGACGCTGCTGTGCTGATCCAATGTAGGCGGCACAGCATCGTCTTTTAGTTCCTGTTGTTTTCAGAGCCATCTTTATTGTTTGGTTGCTGCGTAAACTTGCACGTTTGCCTCTCTGGTAAACACTATGTGTGAATCGGTGGTTGGGGCTAAACAGGCAGCGATGTCGATCTTTTTCTATGGAGGCAGTGCTTATCTACCTATTACATCTTAGAGTAGAACATTCAAAAAGTTGTCGTTTTGGCAGACTTCCTTCAATATAGGTGAATTGTCAAAAGATCAAGGGAGCTTTGGTTTCTCAGTTCATGACCCTTTCAAAGTCAGTGGGCTCCAAAACAACACTCAAAAGAATATGTACACAGTTTGGATCGTCATGAGAGTCAGTCGTCAGTTTATACAGTGGCCCCAAAACATATTTGGACTCTTCAGCCACACGACATGTCTGAAATATAACACAATAATAAAAAAATGTTAAACCACATTACATCTTTCAAATAAATGGCACTTGTTTTGATATTTTGTTACCTAATGCAAATGTATTGTGACATTTATGTCCAAATAATTGGGCCACTGTATACAGTATGTAACCTTCCCCAGTACTCCAGTTAGCTTTTCTCTGTAAATCTTTCATCTTTTCTTTTCAGATGCCCCTAAAAACACTTCAGCTTCAGCAATTTCCTGGGCAGCAGTGATGCAGGTCCAGCAGTGCTGAACTGTAACATGTATCACTGACAGGAGCAGAATTACAGTTATTCTGTTTTTCTCATTTTAATACTTTCAGATGCCCCTAAAATCTCTCCATCCTCCAGCTGTACCAGAACTGATGTACCTGTGTGTTTCTGTGAGGTTGATGGGAATCCCTCTCCTGAATTGGAGTGGCATCTGTCTGGACGTCCTGTCACTAACTCTTCAAACACGTTCATCAGTGAAGAGCGATTGAGCAGCACAGGCTTGAAGAGCTCCATCACTCTACATCAGTCACTCACACACACAACCACTCTGCATTGTGTCAGCAAAAACACTCATGGAACTGCAAGAAAACTTCAACTGCCTCTCTCTCATCTGCAGTTTGCAGGTAAATCATTACAGGCACATCACAACATTGTGTCATCAAGTCAGGAACTATATATTCTGGTCAAATGGTGTCAGTCAATTAGCTTGTTAAAATAATGTTTTATATCTGTCAGCACCAATAACCTTGTGGTCAGTGCATTAATATATATATCGCAATATAGCGCAAGTTTGAATCCCACCTCGAGGTCCTTTGCCAATCCTGTTCCCCTTTCTCCTCCCAGTACTTTCCTGTCAGCTCTCCACTGTCCTCTCACAATAAAGGTGTAAAAAGCCCATAAATATAACTTAAAAATAATAATGTTTTACATCAAATACTTAATATTTTTATTATATAGAAGCTGTTTTATACAATGCATAATAAGACACTTAAGACTGCTGTATTATGAAAATAGACACTAAAAAAGCAGTTTTCACAGTATGGCCTTTCTTTCTGAATTGTAAAGCTGTCAAACTGTCCAACAAATGTAATTTTCTTCCAAAAATCACTGTACTTATCAAACAACAAGAAAAAACCTTCTACTTCTATGTTACTACAAAGTCAAGATACTCCATGTAAATACTACTTTGACAGTATTGGGACTCTTACTTTTGTCTCTTTCTGCTGTGTCCTTTATTTTTTTCTTTTTTATGTGCATATTGTGTGTTTTTAGATTGTCAGAAAGCTACAGTTTCACTCTTTTAATCATATTAACACTGATTCTGGTTCTGTACGCTCTGACTGTTGGACTTGGACTCTACAGTTTGAACTCTTTTTTTAAATAACTAATTTATGATTTTTCCAGGTTGTCTACCAAGCTGAAGGTGAGTCGTCTTAGATAAATAGTAGATATAGTAAGTCACCATGATGATGATGATGATGATGATGGTGTTGAAGAGTGTTTTTGTTTTCAGGCTCAGAATGAGGCAGCCGGCACATATGCTTCTCTTCAGCTCTCTGCTCCACCCTCTGAATATGAGACTCTGAACATTAAGAGAGGTGACACACAATAAATAACAAATAGACATTTTATCTCCTCCTTTGTCGTCCTTATTCAGCTGTGATTTCTAAATTTTTATATACTACATGTATTTCCTCATGAAAGACTTGACATGAGATTTGACCTGTTAAGAGTTTTCATTTATGTTTTCAAACTTGATGCATTACATGTTATTTGCTTGTTATCATTTCAGTGTCATTTTATGACAATATATTATCAGGTAGGCCTATTACTTGTTATACAATGTCTTTTGGACTTTTTGGAGCTTGAAAGTGTTGATTGTGTAAAAAAGAAGTAAGAGAATTGGAATGACCTGTCATGTGGTGCCCCCTATCTACAGTGCCCTTCAAGGGTGCACAGTGCCATTAGAATTCATCCATAGTCTCACAGCACTGGAACTTTTCTGTATTTGTATCACCCGCTTGTCTGTGTTTACACTTTCCAGGCTGTCGGTCTGTGCATAAATGGTGGGGATTGTCACTGACTCTTTCTGCAGGCTTATATTGATACCCCAGTCAGGACTGACAAATAACTGAATGAGTCATGAAATCATTCAGTCAACCAATTCATTCAAAAACATAGATCCATTTAAGAGTGCCAAAACTTGTGGTGGGGCAGAAACAGACGTACTGTAATAGGAGTACTGAATAGAATAGAAGTACTGTAACTAGCCATATTGTGCTTGAATTATAAGGTATAAATACTTACTAAACACCATGGTTACCTTTAGAACAACAACATTAATTTCTTCCACAGCACAACAGTAGGCGCGTTTCCATTACCCTTCAAGATGCGCAAATTTAAATTGCGAATTGAAAATACGCCTAATGGAAACGCGACAATTTCACAAAAACTCCCATATATCCCAAAAAAGTTTCTAGGCTCGCATTAGGTGGTTTTGCAGGCAATTCGAAAAAGGAATATTTGGCAAAACTGCAATGGAAACGGCTTTTCCGCATTTACAGGTCACATGGCACATGTAAAAAGTCATATGATCATTCTTTAACGTACTATAAACTCCAAGAAACACTTCATACGTAGCCGTTCTCAGGTATAAGGGGCTTTCCCTGATATTAATGCTTAGACTGTGTACGCTGCACGCATCTGTGGCGTGTAACTTAACGACTCCGACGCGGTCACCGGAGCTGACGTTATTTTTATGCCAGCAGCGCCGCACACGTTTCTGAAGCGGCTCTCCGCGCTGCTTCTGTAAAGATACACCCATACGTCTCTTTCGATTAAATAAAGCCAAAATCCGCCCAGATCCCACCAAAATCCGTTGCCACGACTTATCGCGAGAGGAACAAATTACGTTTTAGTCGCATAACATCGGTTAATGGAAACGCTGTCATTTCGCAATACTTTTTTTTAATCGACATTTATAAAATATCGCCAAAGTTCTGCGCAAATCTGTAATGGAAACGCGCCTAGTGATCCCATTAGAGAGCAGGATCTAAGGCAGTGTGAAGCTCAAGAGGAATACATCAATAGCTCTTTGTAAAAGCTAAAATATATATACAGATACACACAGGTTCAAAAACTAATCTCTAGAACATGTTGTGGGGTACATATATAAAATTGAGCAAGTTCTTAAGACTCAGAACTCAAATGCAAATGCAATGATCTCCAAGTTTCTCTTTAGCGGTCAGTTTATAATTGGAAGGGTTTAAGTCGTAGTGCTAAGTCGTAGTCTTTTTTATGGGCTACCTAGGTAAATATAATGTATGTGCATGAATATTTTAGGTTTGAGCCTTTTTTTTATGAGGATATTTCTTTTATGGGAGCTATTTGCTATACAAAATTTGAGTTTTTACAGCAGAATGCTTTTGCTTTCCTATTTATTTCCTACCCCTCTAGAGATTTCCAAAAAGCTTTTGTAAATGGCTTCCTTTTGGCCCAGTATGGTGGCTTTTTGATTCTTGATTCTGGTGGCTTTTGATTTTTTTTCTTTCTTCTTTCTTCTTTTTTCTTTCTTTTCTTTTCTTTTTTTTTTTTTTTTTTGGTGATGTACATGTTCGTTATTTTTACATCTTGCATGATTCAGATCTTTTTCTCTCTGATTAAATATATTTCATTCAAATAAAAATGAAAACGTTACCCAAAGGGGTAATAAACTGTACTGCTTCATCATTTGGGGGCAATAAACATAAGATTTCTCTAGAGCAATTATTGAAGGGGACACAAATAAAACAGCCAAAATTGTACTTGCAAGAATAAATATGTGTACACAGCATGTGTATATAGCACGGAGACCGTGTTTATGAGTTCGCTTCATAGGTTCACCTAGGGTGACCACCTGGCAATAGATCTGTTGCGGGACATAGATGTAATTTGGCGGGACAACGTGGGACACGTGTGACATTTTTTACTGTTATGCTGTGTAAACACTGATTAAATCCGTTGTCATATGAGCGGATTAATGTTTCTGAGCGCACACATGCAAGCGAGAGAAAGCGCGTCTTTTTTTGAGTGTTAAGAGAATCCCCCTGCGAGAGAAGAGATTTGTGCTTACGCATTTTGATTCGCTCCCGCATTCCCACATTTGTCACAACGCCATAGAAACCGCACCAACCGAACTATTTAAATAAGAAGAAAGTCGTGTCTGAAAGCTACCTCCATTTTTTAAATTGGTTAAAATCAATGTAGAATATCGTGGTTTTCCGTGTGCGCTTGACCATTTCCATCAGTGCTGCTAAATCACTTGATGAGGTCCACGCGTCTTTTGCGCGGAAACTACGCCGCAAAAAATAAACAAAAAGCTTTCTTAAAAGGGCAAAAGAACGCATGGACGTTTTCTTAATATAATGATTAAAACCCAACAGACTGATGAAAATGCGGGACATTTTCTCAATATGCGACGTGCGGGACAAGGGGTGAAAATGCTGTGCGGTACAACGCAAAGCGGGACAGGTGGTCACCCTAGGTTCACCACTCGGTCATATTGTAATCACTGAATTATTTTGCGCCCTCCACATAGTATTTTAGGTTTCGTCTGGGACTGAGGACGTCTCTTATGTGCAGGTAGATATTCAACTGCAGCAAGCCCACTGAGATCTGCCACTTATCATACTGAGCAAAACCCAACACATCGGTAGGTCTACAGTATTAGTCTAATCAGTTTACAGACAGGCTTATCGCCCTGTTAATTGTGACGTAGTGGGTGGCAAGCTACGATTTTAAACAAACTAAGCTTGGTAACCTTGCTGTGTAATCGCTCATAGAAAAATACATCGGATATCATAATTTTTTGTCACGACTAATTTATTTATGATCGAGCATCATCTGTATTAAAAGAAAGAATCACTTCACCCGATGTTTAAAGTGAATAAAATAGCCTTACACATAACTAGCTTTCCCCTCTCACTCGTTTATGTAACCTTACAGGTAGGGGACAAGCAGTGGAACAATCCACTGTTAGGCAAGGGAGGGGGGACTTTCTGAACGTAAAACGCTTTTTGCTTTTATATTGTTTTACTACTTACACAGTCATTTTACATATATTATTTACAACACACTGAGTCGCTCGTAATGATATCTTTAGGGGGGACAACCCTCAGATAAGGGGGTCCTGTCCCACCCGTCCCTCCCGTAATTTACGCAGTGGCGTACGGGACACCCCCGCGGTGCGTGGGGGCCCCGAACTTTTTGGGGGCCCCGTTGCAGGACATTTTAAAAGGCAGTGCTTCGAGACACTGCAAAGAATGCGAGACGTAAACGCAAAGGTAGTGCAGTGGAGCGGGATTAATATTCTAAAATAACAACCGGGGAAAATAAATTTTTCTCACATTTCACTTGTCATAAACACTACTTCTAAGACAACCGAGCCGTAATGAAAGAGGATATTTTTACGCTTAAAGTGGCTTACGGAGCCCCACACATGACAGGAAAAAAAATAAATCCTGGTTACGTCGTGTGCACGACTTAGTAAAATTAGGAAACGAATATTCGTGCGCCCAATTTAGTAAAATGAGAAAACGAATTCGTGCAGACGATTTAATTTTTTTTTTTTTTTGTCCTGCATGTCATGTGCGGCCGGAGGCTCTGTATGCTTTAAGCAGGGCTTAAACCAGGGGTGCTCAACTCTGGTCCTGGAGATCGACCTTCCTGCAGAGTTCAGCTCCAACCCTAACCAAACACACCTGAACCAGCTAATTAGGATCTTAAGGAGCGCTTGATAATTACAGACAGGTGTGTTTGATTAGGGTTGGAACTAAACCAGTGGAAAAACAGAGCTCACAAGTGTTAAAGTTAACAATGTCAGTTAAAGGAGAAGTCCACTTCCAAAACAAATTTATATTATATTTACATATAATGTCACCCCCTTGTCATCCAAGATGTTCATGTCTTTCTTTCTTCATTCTTAAAGAAATAGTTTTTTGAGGAAAACATTTCTGCATTTTTCTCCATATAATGGACTGCTATGGTGCCCTGATTTTGAACTTTCAAAAGCCAGTTTAAATGCAGCTTCAAACGATCCCAAATGTGGTTGTAAACGATCCCAGACGAGGAGAAAGGGTCTTACCTAGCAAAACGATCGGCTATTTTCATTAAAAAAATACAATCTAAATACTTTCCATTCTCAAACGCTCATCTTTTCTTGCCTTACTCTCCTTGAACTCTGTGTTTTCTGGCTCAAGACAGTTAGGGTATGTCGAAAAAACTCCAATCGTATTTTCTTCCTCAACTTCAAAAATCATTTTAAAATCATCCTACATCGCTGCAGAAGTACCGACACAGTCTTTGCAAAGTGAAGATACAAAGATGGTCAAACACCCTTAACGAATAAGGTAAAACAGCTGTATAGGATGAGGGAGAACATGAGATGGGAATTTTTTGACATACCCTAACTGTCATGAACCGAAAAACAAAAAACGTTTACAGCCCCATTTTGGGATCGTTTGAAGCCGCACCATAGCAGTCCATTATATGGAGAAAAATGCTAAAATGTTTTCCTCAACAAATATAATTTCATTACGACTGAAGAACGAAAGATATGAACATCTTGGATGACAAGAGGGTGAGTACATTATATGTGAATCTTTGTTTTGGAAGTGGACTTCTCTTTAAGTCAGTTGGGTCCAAAAGCAACATTTATCATTGACAGGAGCAAAATGATTGCAGTTTTTGTTTTTCTCATTTTAATACTTTCAGATGCCCCTAAAATCTCTCCATCCTCCAGCTGTACCAGAACTGATGTAACTGTGTGTTTCTGTGAGGTTGATGGGAATCCCTCTCCTGAACTGGAGTGGCATCTGTCTGGACGTCCTGTCACTAACTCTTCAAACACGTTTATCAGTGAAGAGCGACTGAGCAGCACAGGCTTGAGGAGCTCCATCACTCTACATCAGTCTCTCACACACACATCCACTCTGGAGTGTGTCAGCAACAACACTCATGGAACTGCAAGAAAACTTCAGCTGCCTCTCTCTCATCTGCAGTTTACAGGTAAATCATTACAGGCACATCACAACATTGTGTCATCATGTCAGGAACTATAATGTTTTATGTCAAAGCCTTAATATTTGTATTATGTTGAAACCGTTTTATACAATACATAAGGCACATAAGACTGCTATATTGTGAAAATGTACATAAAGCTGTCAGACTGTACAACACCTGTAATTGCCTCCAAAAATCACTGTACTCAATAAACAAGAAAAAAAAAAGAAGTATTCTATTCTATTCTATTCTGCAAAGTCAAGGTACTGTGCTCCATGTAAATACTACTTTGGAAGTATTGTGACTCTTTCTTTTCTCTCTTTTCTATTGTGTCCTATATTTTTCATGTTTTTAAGATTGTCAACAGTCTACAGTTTTACTCTTGATCATATTAACACTGATTCTGGTTCTGTACGCTCTGACTGTTGGACTTGGACTCTACAAAATGAGACAGTAAGTCATTCAGACAGTAACAACACATTTCTCAAACAAGAGATAAATGTACTGATGTGCTGAGCTTGAACTCTTTTTAATATCTAGTCTACTATTTTTCCAGATTGACCATGAAGCTGAAGGTGAGTCTCCTTGGGTAAATAGTCGATATAGTTTTTGTTTTCAGGCTCAGAATGAGGCAGCCGGCACATATGCTTCTCTTCAGCTCTCTGCTCCACCCTCTGAATATGAGACTTTGAACATTAAGAGAGGTGACACACAATAAACAACAAATAGAAATTTTATCTCCTCCTTCGTCATCCTTATTCAGCTGTGCTTTCTGGATTTTTATATACTGCATATTTTTCCACATTAAAGACATGAGATTTGACCTGTTAAGAGTTTTCATTTGCATTCATAATCTAACAGAAAACAACTAACTGCACATGGATTCCTTAAGTTTTATAAGCACATGTACATGTTCGTTATTTTTACATCCTTCTGATTCTGATCTTTTTCTCTCTGGTTAAAAATATTTCATTAAAATAAAAACGTTACCCAAAGTGCTAATGAACTGTACTGGTGCTTCATCATGTGACCAGCAGAGAGCAGCATTATGAGCACATTATCCACAGAGATACTGTAGGCTGTTGCTCATGTAACACTGTAGTTGAATTTTAAGTGATTTTAGTTTTTCCCCCCATGCAATTATAATATTGTTTATTTATAATATTGTTTAATATTAACTTTTTTCCCTCTCCCTCATACATCTATAAAACCTGTGTACTGCATCTGAGGTTTCCTGAAGCCATACTATAGCTTTGTGTGACTTAAATTAGACGAATGTACAAATTTATGCAAATTGTATAGTTTTTGTAGGAATAGACTTTATTAATAGAAATTAAATTAAAGTCTTTGTGTGAACAATGCATGTTAATGCTGATCCAGGAAGTACTGGTGTGATGTGATGAAAAAGGGAAGTTATAACAGATCTGATGCAAGTCACTAGATCATGCTTCAGATTCTGTTTCTGCAGCACAGCTTCAGTCCGTCTCTAATCAGCAGCAGGAGTTACAACCGGAAACTTGGGATCTAAACAGGATTTTCTCACACGTTCTGCTCTCAGAAAGGTCAGATTCAATTTTAGTTTTACAAATTCCCTCTGTCAGATTTTGATTTCCTTTTTGCTGTTTTACATCTATTACATTAATCTAAAAATTAATATACTCATTAAACATAAACAGATGCTGTCATATCCAATATGTTAAATTACTTTTAAAAAGGATATATTATATGGACTGATTTGTCTTTATTTAATTAATAAGCATTATTACAAATACTGTACATTCTAAAAATGCACTAAATTATTTATTAATAATAATGAATTTCTAATTATGGTTATTTTTAAATGGATGAAGCAAAATTAACTCATTGTTTAAATATCTAATTCCAAATTCATTGCTGTATTTATTCATCTTGATTGCATGTTGTCGGTACTATTGCAAACTTAAAGAAATGTCTCTTCATCACAGAAAGTATTATAACAGCTAATATGTAATAGAATTTGTGCATAAATAAGATGTATGGAGGGTGGCTCAGTTTACCCAGTACTGAATTTTTCTTTCTTCTATTTTTGGGGCAATTTGCTTTCCACCTATAGGTTGATGTTCTTTATTGAATGAAAATATGGACATCTGGACAGCAGAGAAAATAATTCTTCTCGGTTTTCTGTTGAAAGGTTTGAGTATATTTCTATTCATACACTAAATTAATGACAACAAAAACATTCCAGACCTCTTTTCTTGATATTTATAATAATTATTTCTCCCATTTCTATTATGTTTGTGTTGTAGGTGTTTGCTGTAGAGATTTCAGCATCAGTTTGCCACAGAAGATTGAAGCTCTCAGTGGATCATGTGTGATCATAAACTGCAGGTTTGAGATTAAGGGCACGCATGATCGAGACCTCACTGAAAGTGCAGCTACAGGAGTGTGGCTCAAAGATGGAACACGGGCGGTTAACGATCAAGTGTTTAATTCCAAAGGTCCCAAACCTAAGTTCAGTGGGAAAATAACTGGAAAACTACACGAGAAGAACTGCACCACTATCTTTTACAATGTTAGTTCAAATCACACTGGTTATTATCACTTCAGGATTGAGAGTGGTAATCTGAAATACACCTACACACAAGCCTTCTCCACTATAAATGTCATTGGTGAGTGATTTGAAACTTTATAACAGATGTGTTAAATGAGTGTTTAAAAAGGTTAATGTCATTATCATTTTACTTCCTTTGTTTTAGGCTCTTCCCACAAACCCACAGTGCAGCTGTATGTGGAGCAGAAGGAGGTGCAGGATCAGGAGGAGGTGTTGGAGGGGAGCTCTGTGAGTCTGCGCTGCTCTGCTGAGACTCTCTGCTCCTCTCCTCCACCAACTCTCACATGGAGCTCCACTCCCAGAATCCCCCTCAGTGAGAGCAGCAGACTACAGGAGCTCATCTCTGATCTGAACTTCACTGCTACTCACCGTCAACACAAAGTTACATTCACCTGCACTATAACCTACCAGCTACAGGACGAGAACAAAACAGCACAGAACAGCATCACATTACATGTTCAGTGTAAATGATGCTTTGTGATGCTTTTTAGTTTTCACTTGTAAATTATATTATTGTGATTTGTATTGTGAGGCCCGAAATTTGTTTTCCCTTCAGATTCGCCTAAAAACACATCAGTGTCTGTGATTCCCTCCAGCTCTGTGTTGGAGGGCAGTTCAGTGACTCTGATCTGCAGCAGTGATGCAAATACAGCAGTGTTGAACTGCACCTGGTCCAGAGAGAGTGAAGGACAGTTGGAGCAGCTGGAGACTGGAGACACTCTTACCTTCAATAGGACCGACCGGAAACACAGAGGCTGGTACCACTGTACAGCTCAGAACCAACATGGCAGCCAAAACTCATCAGTGATGCTGGACATTCAGTGTGAGTATTACATAACCCATTTTACTTGCTCACATTCATTAGCACCTTAAAGTCAATTATAAAATGGATTGTTTCATTCATGGATGCTGATTATAAGCTTAGCTCAATAGTTTGGATATATTCTTCAAACATTCTTTCATGACAGTGTTTTTTTTTTTTTTTTTTTGCGCCATTTCAAATCTGTATGGATTTCTTTCTTCTGTAAAACACTAAAGAAAATATTTTGATTTTACTCATACAATGAAAGTCAGTGGGTTTTTTTTTAGGAGAACTGTCTCTTTAAGACTAGAGCAGAAGTATATATCAAGGGGTGAGAACCAGAAGGTCATAAGTTACATTTTGGGTAAAATGGAGATACATGTATATCAAATGAAAGCTCTTAGTGAGCTCCTTCTACTTTCAAAAAGGACACAAGTAAAGTCTTAATAATTTTAAAGTTAATTTGAAACCAAAAGACTAAACACTGAATATACTAACCCAGTTGGTGCCAAAAGTGCATAACTGAACTTATGCCACAAAATTAGTTGTTACAATTTACACTTTATACTTTAAGCATACCAGTTTACTAATATGTAAATAATATGTAAATGTATTTGTAGTATACTTAGTGTGAAAATAAATATTTCAAATACATTTTTGTATATTTATTTTTCACTAGGGAAGGCATCTCTAAAGGCTTTTTAGTCACCCATTTGACCAAACTGTTAAATAGCTGGGATTACTATTTTAGTAAAATTAATTACATTCACCCCAGACTTCACAGACAAGACTTAAACCTAATCCCAGACTAAAATGTAAGTCTGAGCTGTTTCAACTGAAAGAAACTTGCAGTGACTGATCTTAAATTATATCAGTGCCTTTGTTTTGTCTCGAGATGCATATCAGTAATGTTTTTTTCCTTAGCATGTTAGCATATAAAAATTACTTAAATGTCCTAATTGAACTATGGCCTGATCCTGGCTTACTCTAAACCCTGCCTGTGAAACGGGGTCTCAGTTAACTAATTTGATATAAGGCCTTTTTATGTGATATTTTCTGTTATCACAATAGATTGTTATTTCTTTAAACTCATTAAAGGAGTAGTTCACTTCCAGAACAAAAATGTACATATAATGTACTCACCCCGTTGTCATCCAAGATGTTCATGCCTTTCTTTCTTCAGTCGTAGAGAAATTATGTTTTTTGAGGAAAACATTTCAGGAATTATCCCCATATAGTGGACTTCAATGGTGCCTGCGAGTTTGAACGTCCAAAATGCAGTTTAAATGCAGCTTCAAAGGACTGTAAATGATCCCAGCCGAGGAAGAAGGGTCTTATCTAGTGAAACAACCGGTCAGTTTCTAAAAAAATAAAAAATGTAAGTACTTTTTAACCTCAAATGCTCATCTTGTCTAGATCTGCCATGCGCATACGTACTCTGTGTAATCCAGGTCAATACATTTAGGGTATGTTGAAAAACTCCCATCTCATTTTCTCCTCCAACTTCAAAATCATCCTACATCGCTGTTTTACCTTTTTTTTCATAGAGCATTTTACCTTCTTTGCATGTTCACTTTGTAAACACTGGTTCTGTACCTCTGCAGTGATGCAGGATGTTTTTGAAGTTGGAGGAAAAATGAGATGGGAGTTTTTCGACATATTCTAACTGTATTGACCCGGATTACACAGAGTACACATGCGCATGGCAGATCTAGACAAGACGAGCATTTGAGGTTAAAAAGTACATTTATTTTTTTATTTATTTTTTGGCTGATCATTTAAACTGCATTTTGGACGTTCCAACTCGGGGGCACCACTGGGGATGATTCCTGAAATGTTTTCCTCAAAAAACATAATTACTTTACGCCTCAAAAAAGAATGAACATCTTGGATGACACACGTGACTTTTTGGCACCAAAAAAAAAAAAAAACGAATTCTGTCACTTACGCCCTTCTGGTTCTCACCCCTCGATATACTCTCAAGTGGCCCTATAATATGTTTGAACACTTTTGGCCTCTTGAGTCACTTAATGTCTGAATATTATTGCATTAAATAACAAAATACCAAACCACATGGCACTGTATATGTAATGGCACTTATTCAAACAGTTCTTCCAAAGGTTCTCTGAGGAAAGCCATTTCATTTGGCGGCCATCTTTGAAACGCCTCTCGGGCTGCTATTTTAATCATTCAAGTGCAGCTTCTATCTCTCTGAATGAGGAAACATCAGGTTAACCTTATTTAACTTAGACGCATGGACAAATTTAATGCTTTAAGTTCACAAGCTCTTTGATTTTTGAGTCTCATATATTATAGCTTTAGACCTTCAGACCAGTATATCTGGATTCTAATCTGTAAGACTGGAGTATTTTGCAAATGCACTCTTCTGACTATTAATGCATCAGCACTGTAGCTTATTTAGCTACATTGATTCACACATTCATTTGTGACAGTGTTTTTGGAGCATTTTTTGCAGCATGCTAAACTAACTAGTGTGAAGAGGACAGAGCCAGTGAAAAAACAGAGATCACAAGTGCTAAAATTAACGATGACAGTTAAAGGGGTTGAACTTCCTTTGATTTTTATTTTGTACTGTTCTCTGACGACCACTTACAATGTTACAGGCACATGTTATTTTCTGTACTGCTTTTATCCCCCCTCAGCACAATGCTCTGTTTTGAATAGGTGTGGTGGATTGTAGACTCAGAAGTAGAAGTAAATGCCCGCTCCTATGATTGGCTAACAGCGTTCATTCATTGCTCATACGTAGATGGACGCTGCTGTGCTGATCCAATGTAGGCGGCACAGCATCGTCTTTTAGTTCCTGTTGTTTTCAGAGCCATCTTTATTGTTTGGATGCTGCGTAAACTTGCACGTTCGCCTCTCTGGTAAACACTATGTGTGAATCAGTGGTTGGGGCTAAACAGGCAGCGATGTCGATCTTTTTCTGTAGAGGCAGTGCTTATCTACCTATTACGTCTTAGAGTAGAACATTCAAAAAGCTGTCGTTTTGGCAGACTTCCTTCAATATAGGTGAATTGTCAAAAGATCAAGGGAACTTTGGTTTCTCAGTTCATGACCCTTTCAAAGTCAGTGGGCTCCAAAACAACACTCAAAAGAATATGTACACAGTTTGGATCGTCATGAGAGTCAGTCGGTCAGTTTATACAGTGGCCCCAAAACATATTTGGACTCTTCAGCCACACGACATGTCTGAAATATAACACAATAATAAAAAAATATTAAACCACATTACATCTTTCAAATAAATGCCACTTGTTTTGATATTTTGTTACCTAATGCAAATGTACTGTGACGTTTATGTCCAAATAATTGGGCCACTGTATACAGTATGTAACCTTCCCCAGTACTCCAGTTAGCTTTTCTCTGTGAATCTTTCATCTTTTCTTTTCAGATGCCCCTAAAAACACTTCAGCTTCAGCAATTTCCTGGGCAGCAGTGATGCAGGTCCAGCAGTGCTGAACTGTAACATTTATCACTGACAGGAGCAGAATTACAGTTATTCTGTTTTTCTCATTTTAATACTTTCAGATGCCCCTAAAATCTCTCCATCCTCCAGCTGTAACAGAACTGATGTAACTGTGTGTTTCTGTGAGGTTGATGGGAATCCCTCTCCTGAACTGGAGTGGCATCTGTCTGGACGTCCTGTCTCTAACTCTTCAAACACGTTCATCAGTGAAGAGCGATTGAGCAGCACAGTCTTGAGGAGCTCCATCACTCTACATCAGTCACTCACACACACATCCACTCTGCATTGTGTCAGCAAAAACACTCATGGAACTGCAAGAAAACAACTTGAACTCCCTCTCTCTCATCTGCAGTTTGCAGGTAAATCATTACAGGCACATCACAACATTGTGTCATCAAGTCAGGAACCATATATTCTAGTCAAATGATGTCAGTCAATTAGCTTGTTAAAATAATGTTTTATATCTGTCAGCACCAATAACCTTGTGGTCAGTGCATTAATATATATATCGCAATATAGCGCAAGTTTACCTCGAGGTCCTTTGCCAATCCTGTTCCCCTTTCTTCTCCCAGTACTTTCCTGTCAGCTCTCCACTGTCCTCTCACAATAAAGGTGTAAAAAGACCATAAATATAACTTAAAAATAATAATAAAGTTTTACATCAAATACTTAATATTTTTATTATATAGAAGCTGTTTTATACAATGCATAATAAGACACTTAAGACTGCTGTATTATGAAAATAGACACTAAAAAAGCAGTTTTCACAGTATGGCCTTTCCTTCTGAATTGTAAAGCTGTCAAACTGTCCAACAAATGTAATTTTCTTCCAAAAATCACTGTACTTATCAAACAACAAGAAAAAACCTTTTACTTCTATGTTACTACAAAGTCAAGATACTCTATGTAAATACTACTTTGACAGTATTGGGACTCTTTTGTCTCTTTCTGCATTGTCCTTTATTTTTTTTCTTTTTTATGTGCATATTGTGTGTTTTTAGATTGTCAGAAAGCTACAGTTTCACTCTTTTAATCATATTAACACTGATTCTGGTTCTGTACGCTCTGACTGTTGGACTTGGACTCTACAGTTTGAACTCTTTTTTTAAATAACTAATTTATGATTTTTCCAGGTTGTCTACCAAGCTGAAGGTGAGTCGTTTTAGATAAATAGTAGATATAGTAAGTCACCATGATGATGATGATGATGATGATGATGATGATGGTGTTGAAGAGTGTTTTTGTTTTCAGGCTCAGAATGAAGCAACCGGCACATATGCTTCTCTTCAGCTCTCTGCTCCACCCTCTGAATATGAGACTCTGAACATTAAGAGTGGTGTCACACAATAAATAACAAATAGACATTTTATCTCCTCCTTTGTCGTCCTTATTCAGCTGTGATTTCTAAATTTTTATATACTACATGTATTTCCTCATGAAAGACTTGACATGAAATTTGACCTGTTAAGAGTTTTCATTTATGTTTTCAAACTTGATGCATTACAAAAGATTGTATGTGGACATGGACCCTTGTTATTTGCTTGTTATCATTTCAGTGTCATTTTATGACAATATATTATCAGGTAGGCCTATTACTTGTTATACAATGTCTTTTGGACTTTTTGGAGCTTGAAAGTGTTGATTGTGTAAAAAAGAAGTAAGAGAATTGGAATGACCTGTCATGTGGTGCCCCCTATCTACAGTGCCCTTCAAGGGTGCACAGTGCCATTAGAATTCATCCATAGTCTCACAGCACTGGAACTTTTCTGTATTTGTATCACCCGCTTGTCTGTGTTTACACTTTCCAGGCTGTCGGTCTGTGCATAAATGGTGGGGATTGTCAGTGACTCTTTCTGCAGGCTTATACTGATAAGCCAGTCAGGACTGACAAATAACTGAATGAGTCATGAAATCATTCAGTCAACCAATTCATTCAAAAACATAGATCCATTTAAGAGTGCCAAAACTTGTGGTGGGGCAGAAACAGACGTACTGTAATAGGAGTACTGAATAGAATAGAAGTACTGTAACTAGCCATATTGTGCTTGAATTATAAGGTATAAATACTTACTAAACACCATGGTTACCTTTAGAACAACAACATTAATTTCTTCCACAGCACAACAGTAGGCGCGTTTCCATTACCCTTCAAGATGCGCAAATTTAAATTGCGAATTGAAAATACGCCTAATGGAAACGCGACAATTTCACAAAAACTCCCATATATCCCAAAAAAGTTTCTAGGCTCGCATTAGGTGGTTTTGCAGGCAATTCGAAAAAGGAATATTTGGCAAAACTGCAATGGAAACGGCTTTTCCGCATTTACAGGTCACATGGCACATGTAAAAAGTCATTCTTTAACGTACTATAAACTCCAAGAAACACTTCATACGTAGCCGTTCTCAGGTATAAGGGGCTTTCCCTGATATTAATGCTTAGACTGTGTACGCTGCACGCATCTGTGGCGTGTAACTTAACGACTCCGACGCGGTCACCGGAGCTGACGTTATTTTTATGCCAGCAGCGCCGCACACGTTTCTGAAGCGGCTCTCCGCGCTGCTTCTGTAAAGATACACCCATACGTCTCTTTCGATTAAATAAAGCCAAAATCCGCCCAGATCCCACCAAAATCCGTTGCCACGACTTATCGCGAGAGGAACAAATTACGTTTTAGTCGCATAACATCGGTTAATGGAAACGCTGTCATTTCGCAATACTTTTTTTTAATCGACATTTATAAAATATCGCCAAAGTTCTGCGCAAATCTGTAATGGAAACGCGCCTAGTGATCCCATTAGAGAGCAGGATCTAAGGCAGTGTGAAGCTCAAGAGGAATACATCAATAGCTCTTTGTAAAAGCTAAAATATATATAGATGCACACAGGTTCAAAAACTTGTTTATAATTGGAAGGGCTTAAGTCGTAGTCTTTTTTATGGGCTACCTAGGTAAATATAATGTATGTGCATGAATATTTTAGGTTTGAGCCTTTTTTTTATGAGGATATTTCTTTTATGGGAGCTATTTGCTATACAAAATTTGAGTTTTTACAGCAGAATGCTTTTGCTTTCCTATTTATTTCCTACCCCTCTAGAGATTTCCAAAAAGCTTTTGTAAATGGCTTCCTTTTGGCCCAGTATGGTGGCTTTTTGATTCTTGATTCTGGTGGCTTTTGATTTTTTCTTTTTTCTTTTCTTTTCTTTTTTTTTTTTTTTTGGTGATGTACATGTTCGTTATTTTTACATCTTGCATGATTCAGATCTTTTTCTCTCTGATTAAATATATTTCATTCAAATAAAAACGTTACCCAAAGGGGTAATAAACTGTACTGCTTCATCATTTGGGGGCAATAAACATAAGATTTCTAGAGCAATTTTTGAAGGGGACACAAATAAAACAGCCAAAATTGTACTTTCAAGAACAGATATGTGTACACAGCATGTGTACATAGCACGGAGACCGTGCCCAGCTAACATTGGTCCGACGGCAACGTCGTGTCCCTGGCCAAAAATAGTTGCGGTAGGACGGCATAAATCCGTACAAATATGTAACACAGAATACTTCCTAAAAATGCATTCAGATACGTTTGTACATATCTACAATTCTCTGTGGTTGCATGTATAATTGTTACTTTTATGTTTTAGCTTCGTGTATATACACTGTTGTGAACCAGTTGTGAGAGGACGTCCACAAGGTGACGTCCTTTACACGTGCATTTATAGTCCATCATGACCCTATATGAAATCAGTATGAAATATGCTAAAGAAATTGTGCTTACATCTTGATTATTACTGTAATAATTTATTTAAGTGGCCCAAGTAGTTTTAAGAGGCTGCGAATAGACGACCTCGTCTAGTCAAGCATTACCCATTAAAAATAAAAATTAAAAATAAAATGAGTAAGTAAGTAAATAAATAAAAATAGGAAATCGTAATGAAATACAAGTAATTTGTATTTACATCTTGTTTAATGAATATTCACAAAGTGCTGTGTGGTTAAGGTGATTACAAAGCCACTGAATTTTAGTCATAATTCTGCCCGTTTTCCTGAAATTGCAATACGATTTTATTATTTTAAGTTTATGCATATACATATAAAACAAATATCTCCAGTCACCATTTGAAGTCTGAGTTGGGTGTAGATTGCCAAAACTGTGCTGCCAAGATGTTGTAACAAATCTCGCGATAGGATGGATTATCTCGCGATAGGATAGATTATCTCGCGATGGGATAGATTAGCTGGCAATACAATACATTATCTCGCGAGAAAACTTTAACACGTTGTTGTCGTTCCATAACCAGGAGGAGAGCGCGTCCTTGTGTTGCAAAGCTTTACGAATTATTAAAAATCTACTGATGGGTAAGTACATTTTGTAGTTTTTTATTAATGTGGTCGAATTGTACTTGTTTGACACGAAGGAAAAGGAAGAAATAATGCGCACATTGTCAACTGAAACGTAGTTTGAGTTTGGCTAAAATTAGCTAGTGTGCTAAGTTTTTTTTTAAATAATGCTTGAACAACAAATACATAACTTAAGTGCCAAGGGTATGCACAAAATGTTTGTAAAGAATAACACAATCAAATGAAAGGACTTCCTAATCCACAATAACTTGAATGTACCGAATAAATACATCGATTTTATAGCTTTTTTGTTTGTAATCTCCTTTATGGTCCTCTTAGAAATATCTAATTCCTTAAGTGCCACAGAAAAAAAAAAAAAAAAGTTTTCTAATTGCTGAATTTTGCAACGATTAGTAAGTAAATAAGTAAATTAATCAAGTGATTGATAATGTAAGCCTCATTTTTCAACGGCTGAGCCACATATTACATGTTCGTATTGTAAAAGAAAGTTACACACCACTTTGTCATTTATAAATCCAGAAACCTCCCACTGTAACCTCTTTGTGTATTGACAGTGCCAGAAAATATGAGGTACCGTTTCTGGGTATAATGTACATAATGAACAATTTACATCTATATTTTCAATAAATCTGTTTACAAATTATCAGGGTAAAATTTGTACAGTATCTTAAATGAAACTTATTTTATTTTTTTGTTTGTAATGAGATATTTGTTAGGTAATACCCAAACTTTACTCCAACTAATATTTCAGATAAACTTAGGAGATAACACATTGTTTACTAATTTCTTTTAATTTTCACAGTGTGGTAATGTGTATATAACTTTAAGGGATTAAGGGATCTTTATAAACATCTTCAAAATTCCATAAAGTGGTCCTTTATTTCTATTGCTTTTATTTTTTCCAACAGTGTATGCACAACATGACACCATCAACGTCAACAACACTCGTGGACCCGTGGACACATGTTGAGGTGTAAGTGCTAATGTTTAAAAAAATTAATGATCCGAATGTGTACAACCACAAAGTTGCTTTTTTGCCCTGTTACAGGGCAAGACAAAAGCAGTCCTGTCAATTACAGAATAAATGTTAAAAGAACTCCATGTTGCCCTGAAATAACAGCTACAGCATCTAGAAAAATTTGAAGAATATGTTATGAATTTGAATGTCCAAGTGACACTTCTAAGATGTTGTAGTACTAATCAAATGATTACAGGTTAATGACACTTTATTGACACTCCAAGGGTGCAGTTCAGGTCACGATTCCGTTGTCATTGTAAGTAGTACATCAGACCTTAAGTAAACTTTCAGATGATCGTTCCCCTCGTCATTGTAGAGAAAACAAACACTGGGCAGTAGAAACAGTTTTGGTAGGCAGTTTGCTCTGGCTCAGATTTGCTCTGTTAAAGTCTCTAACCACAATGTAAGATTAACATTAGAAGACATTTCAAAAGATTAACTTCTGTGAAATTTTTAAATGCATTTTTATGTCTTTTGTGCTTCATTAATTTACATTAGAGTGCGATTTGTCTTGCAGGGTCACATAACGAACAGCCATCTGTCAGGCCATGTGCCACAACCGAACAAGGTATTGCAATTTTTGTCGTGTCTTTCACATAAAGAGGATGTCCTTTTTAAAAAAAAAAAAAAAAAAATGTAACTGCATTCAAATTCTTACTTTTCACACTTTTCTTTTTAATGTCTATATAGTATTGTCTCCAGTCCCAAATGCTTCATTGCCATCCCAGTCCCAGAGGACCCCCCAGTGTATGTGAGAACTTTGCTGTCGCATCTTATTTTATACACATTATACCTTAATACCAACACAGCCTAATGTATAAATACATACATTTCTCTGAATCAGAATTCATACAGTTAAAAATATAGAGGCTACAATGTCTGTCATTGCTCAACAAGAGCTAAAGTACAGCCAGCTAATTTGACAGTAACTAATGCAGTAAAATTGCACAGCAGCCTTATTACTTTACCTTCACTTATAGCCAATCCTGGTCCTCGAGAGCCACTGCACTGCTTGTTTTCCAGCTGTCCCTGCCCTTCCAGCTTCTGATTGACAACACACCTGATCCATTACTAATCAGCAGTGAGTAAGGCATGGATAGTTGGAAAACAAGCAGGTCAGTGGCTCTCGTATTTTAACATTGCCATGATGCACACTACTGTTAATTTGTAATATTGACCATATGTTAAAATGTTCATGAAGTGAAGTAATACTGAATTATTTTTTTTAGTATTTTTTTTTAGTCCTGTCAAATACTTAAAGGCCAAATGCAGGTGGCCAACTTTCAAAGCTACAGCTTTGTACTATGTAATTTAAGGTAATTTTGGCCTTATGACATTAAAAAAAAAAATTTCATGTTCCTTGTCCGTTATTTATTTAAGGGCCACCTGTCTTTATCAGAAATGTCCTGTTCATGTTCACACAGTTACACATCTACTTTATTTCAAGAGCACCATAGAGATATTGAAGCGGCAGTGGACTAATGCTGTTTTTATGTACACTAGCACACATCTAATGCAGAAAATATTTTATTGACATAAGATTATTCTAGACTAAAATAACATATACTTATTGTTTACTTGTTACTAATGCTTCTTTCATGAAACTGAAAAAGTCTTGTTCCATTGTATTTTAAATGTATTTGTATAACCTTGAAGGCATTTTCAAAATAAGTGCATGTCATTTAACTCAATTTTGCCATTTTGTTTCTTAAATATCTTAAAATATTCATGCTCTCTTCCCTCAGATGCTCTGAAGAGGTGGAGTCCAACTGCCACAGACTCTAAAATTGATGCATCAATGGTGGAACACCTAAAGCACGCTCCAGGAAGAGCTGAAATAAGCTGTTTTGAGAGACATTTACATGCGTGTTTACATTAATCCAGTATTTTTGTTTTGTACTTGTTTGATTTATAGCTGTTTAAAATTAATGCAAAACTGTTTCAATTAAAAAAAAATGAGTACTGCCACAATAATAATGCTTCTGGAAGAGCAGGTGCTTGTGGAGCAACAAAATGATAGTAAACATTTTGGAATAATGATAAATAAATAAAAGATTATAAATATACATATGTGTTCACTTTTATCCGTTACCTTGGTTATGTTCTTGTTTGAATAATGGCTACTTAAAATTAATGTAAAGCTTTGAGAAAATTGGTGCATGCTTAGAATTAACTACATTATACTATTTCTATTTTCATGTTTAAATAGTAGCTGTTTAACAAATGGAAGACCTTGAAAAAAATGTAATATGCACAAAATATGTTGTAGTAAATTAGAACGGTCTACTTCTTGCTTAAGTCCACAAAATGTTTTATTGTTTGTAATGTACACGTGATTAAAACGTTTTGTAGACGTTCAGGTCTGACTGGACCGACTTTGGACCGTTTTTGAACTTGTTAACTTAACTTAAACATCACGACATAACTGATTGCCTTTTCACGATGTTACAGAATGGGTGTGTGACTATTTTATATAGAGGCTTATATACTAAAATTATATTAACACATTAAATTAACACATAGTATAGAGATACAGAAGAAGACCCATTTAGACGTCCAGGGACGCACAGAAAAAGACGTGCAGTTCACGTCCAGATAACGTCAAAGACGTCGGTTCAATTTTCATTTTGGAACTATTTTTCAACCATGACGGGACGTGTCGGAGGGACGTCTTTTCAACGATCCTTACACGTCCAAATGTTTGCTGGGTGTTTATGAGTTCGCTTCATAGGTTCACCAAGGTGCATGACCACCTGGCAATAGATCTGTTGCGGGACATAGATGTAATTTGGCGGGACAACGTGGGACACGTGTGAGATAGATACATTTTTTACTGTTATGCTGTGTAAACACTGATTAAATCCGTTGTCATATGAGCGGATTAATGTTTCTGAGCGCACACATGCAAGCGAGAGAAAGCGCGTCTTTTTTTTACTGAGTGTTAAGAGAATCCCCCTGCGAGAGAAGAGATTTGTGCTTACGCATTTTGATTCGCTCCCGCATTCCCACATTTGTCACAACGCCATAGAAACCGCACCAACCGAACTATTTAAATAAGAAGAAAGTCGTGTCTGAAAGCTACCTCCATTTTTTAAATTGGTTAAAATCAATGGAGAATATGGTGGTTTTCCGTGTGCGCTTGACCATTTCCATCAGTGCTGCCAAATCACTTGATGAGGTCCACGCGTCTTTTGCGCGGAAACTACGCCGCAAAAAATAAACAAAAAGCTTTCTTAAAAGGGCAAAAGAACGCATGGACGTTTTCTTAATATAATGATTAAAAACCAACAGACTGATGAAAATGCGGGACATTTTCTCAATATGCGACGTGCGGGACAAGGGGTGAAAATGCTGTGCGGTACAACGCAAAGCGGGACAGGTGGTCACCCTAGGTTCACCACTCGGTCATATTGTAATCACTGAATTATTTTGCGCCCTCCACATAGGATTTTAGGTTTCGTCTGGGACTGAGGACGTCTCTTATGTGCAGGTAGATATTCAACCGCAGCAAGCCCACTGAGATCTGCCACTTATCATACTGAGCAAAACCCAACACATCGGTAGGTCTACAGTATTAGTCTAATCAGTTTACAGACAGGCTTATGGCCCTGTTAATTGTGACGTAGTGGGTGACAAGCTACGATTTTAAACAAACTAAGCTTGGTAACCTTGCTGTGTAATCGCTCATAGAAAAATACATTGGATATCATAATTTTTTGTCACGACTAATTTATTTATGATCGAGCATCATCTGTATTAAAAGAAAGAATCACTTCACCCGATGTTTAAAGTGAATAAAATAGCCTTACACATAACTACTTAAGAGCTTTCCTCTCTCTCACTCGTTTATGTAACCTTACAGGTAGGGGAAAAGCAGTGGAACAATCCACTGTTAGCCAAGGGAGGGGGGACTTTCTGAACGTAAAACGCTTTTTGCTTTTATATTGTTTTACTACTTACACAGTCATTTTACATATATTATTTACAACACACTGAGTCGCTCGTAATGATATCTTTAGGGGGGACAACCCTCAGATAAGGGGGTCCTGTCCCACCCGTCCCTCCCTTAATTTACGCAGTGGCGTACGGGACACCCCCGCGGTGCGTGGGGGCCCCGAACTTTTTGGGGGCCCCGTTGCAGGACATTTTAAAAGGCAGTGCTTCGAGACACTGCAAAGAATGCGAGACGTGAACGCAAAGGTAGTGCAGTGGAGCGGGATTAATATTCTAAAATAACAACCGGGGAAAATAAATTTTTCTCACATTTCACTTGTCATAAACACTACTTCTAAGACAACCGCGCCGTAATGAAAGAGGATATTTTTACGCTTAAAGTGGCTTACGGAGCCCCACACATGACAGGAAAAAAAATAAATCCTGGTTACGTCGTGTGCACGACTTAGTAAAATTAGGAAACGAATATTCGTGCGCCCAATTTAGTAAAATGAGAAAACGAATTCGTGCAGACGATTTAATTTTTTTTTGTATGCTTTAAGCAGGGCTTAAACCAGGGGTGCTCAACCCTGGTCCTGGAGATCGACTTTCCTGCAGAGTTCAGCTCCAACCCTAACCAAACACACCTGAACCAGCTAATTAGGATCTCAAGGAGCGCTTGATAATTACAGACAGGTGTGTTTGATTAGGGTTGGAACTAAACCAGTGGAAAAACAGAGCTCACAAGTGTTAAAGTTAACAATGTCAGTTAAAGGAGAAGTCCACTTCCAAAACAAATTTATATTATATTTACATATAATATCACCCCCTTGTCATCCAAGATGTTCATGTCTTTCTTTCTTCATTCTTAAAGAAATAGTTTTTCTCCATATAATGGACTGCTATGGTGCCCCGATTTTGAACTTTCAAAAGCCAGTTTAAATGCAGCTTCAAACGATCCCAAATGTGGTTGTAAACGATCCCAGACGAGGAGAAAAGGGTCTTATCTAGCAAAACGATCGGTTATTTTCATTTAAAAAATACAATCTAAATACTTTCTATTCTCAAACGCTCATCTTTTCTTGCCTTGCTCTCCTTGAACTCTGTGTTTTCTGGCTCAAGACAGTTAGGGTATGTCGAAAAAACTCCAATCGTATTTTCTTCCTCAACTTCAAAAATCATTTCAAAATCATCCTACATCGCTGCAGAAGTACCGACCCAGTCTTTGCAAAGTGCAGATACAAAGATGGTCAAACACCCTTAACAAATAAGGTAAAACAGCTGTATAGGATGATTTTGAAGCTGAGGGAGAACATGAGATGGGAATTTTTTGACATACCCTAACTCTCATGAACCGAAAAACAAAAAACGTTTACAGCCCCATTTTGGGATCGTTTGAAGCCGCACCATAGCAGTCCATTATATGGAGAAAAATGCTAAAATGTTTTCCTCAACAAATATAATTTCTTTACGACTGAAGAACGAAAGATATGAACATCTTGGATGACAAGAGGGTGAGTACATTAAATGTGAATCTTTGTTTTGGAAGTGGACTTCTCTTTAAGTCAGTTGGGTCCAAAAGCAACATTTATCATTGACAGGAGCAAAATGATTGCAGTTATTGTTTTTCTCATTTTAATACTTTCAGATGCCCCTAAAATCTCTCCATCCTCCAGCTGTACCAGAACTGATGTACCTGTGTGTTTCTGTGAGGTTGATGGGAATCCCTCTCCTGAACTGGAGTGGCATCTGTCTGGACGTCCTGTCACTAACTCTTCAAACACGTTCATCAGTGAAGAGCGACTGAGCAGCACAGGCTTGAGGAGCTCCATCACTCTACATCAGTCTCTCACACACACATCCGCTCTGGAGTGTGTCAGCAAAAACACTCATGGAACTGCAAGAAAACAACTTGAACTGCCTCTCTCTCATCTGCAGTTTACAGGTAAATCATTACAGGCACATCACAACATTGTGTCATCATGTCAGGAACTATAATGTTTTATGTCAAAACCTTAATATTTGTATTATGTTGAAACCGTTTTATACAATACATAAGGCACATAAGACTGCTATATTGTGAAAATGTACATAAAGCTGTCAGACTGTACAACACCTGTAATTGCCTCCAAAAATCACTGTACTTAATAAACAAGAAAAAAAGAAGAAGTATTCTATTCTATTCTATTCTGCAAAGTCAAGATACTGTGCTCCATGTAAATACTACTTTGGAAGTATTGTGACTCTTTCTTTTCTCTCTTTTCTATTGTGTCCTATATTTTTCATGTTTTTAAGATTGTCAACAGTCTACAGTTTTACTCTTGATCATATTAACACTGATTCTGGTTCTGTACGCTCTGACTCTGTTGGACTTGGACTCTACAAAATGAGACAGTAAGTCATTCAGACAGTAACAACACATTTCTCAAACAAGAGATAAATGTACTGATGTGCTGAGCTTGAACTCTTTTTAATATCTAGTCTACTATTTTTCCAGATTGACCATGAAGCTGAAGGTGAGTCTCCTTGGGTAAATAGTCGATATAGTTTTTGTTTTCAGGCTCAGAATGAGGCAGCCGGCACATATGCTTCTCTTCAGCTCTCTGCTCCACCCTCTGAATATGAGACTCTGAACATTAAGAGAGGTGACACACAATAAACAACAAATAGAAATTTTATCTCCTCCTTCGTCATCCTTATTCAGCTGTGCTTTCTGGATTTTTATATACTGCATATTTTTCCACATTAAAGACATGAGATTTGACCTGTTAAGAGTTTTCATTTCCATTCATAATCTAACAGAAAACAACTAACTGCACATGGATTCCTTAAGTTTTATAAGCACATGTACATGTTCGTTATTTTTACATCCTTCTGATTCTGATCTTTTTCTCTCTGGTTAAAAATATTTCATTAAAATAAAAACGTTACCCAGAGTGCTAATGAACTGTACTGGTGCTTCATCATGTGACCAGCAGAGAGCAGCATTATGAGCACATTATCCACAGAGATACTGTAGGCTGTTGCTCATGTAACACTGTAGTTGAATTTTAAGTGATTTTAGTTTTCCCCCCCATGCAATTATAATATTATTTATAATATTGTTTAATATTAACTTTTTTCCCTCTCCCTCATACATCTATAAAACCTGTGTACTGCATCTGAGGTTTCCTGAAGCCATACTATAGCTTTGTGTGACAACAGACTTAAATTAGACGAATGTACAAATTTATGCAAATTGTATAGTTTTTGTAGCAATAGACTTTATTAATAGAAATTAAATTAATTTATGTTAATGCTGATCCAGGAAGTACTGGTGTGATGTGATGAAAAAGGGAAGTTATAACAGATCTGATGCAAGTCACTAGATCATGCTTCAGATTCTGTTTCTGCAGCACAGCTTTAGTCCGTCTCTAATCAGCAGCAGGAGTTACAACCGGAAACTTGGGATCTAAACAGGATTTTCTCACACGTTCTGCTCTCAGAAAGGTCAGATTCAATTTTAGTTTTACAAATTCCCTCTGTCAGATTTTGGTAGCCTTTTTGCTGTTTTACATCTATTACATTAATCTAAAAATTAATATACTCATTAAACATAAACAGATGCTGTCATATCCAATATGTTAAATTACTTTTAAAAAGGATATATTATATGGACAGATTTGTCTTTATTTAAATAATAAGCATTATTACAAATACTGTACATTCTAAAAATGCACTAAATTATTTATTAATAATAGTGAATTTCTAATTATGCTTATTTTTAAATGGATGAAGCAAAATTAACTCATTGTTTAAATATCTAATTCCAAATTCATTGCTGTATTTATTCATCTTGATTGCATGTTGTCGGTACTATTGCAAACTTAAAGAAATGTCTCTTCATCACAGAAAGTATTATAACAGCTAATATGTAATAGAATTTGTGCATAAATAAGATGTATGGAGGGTGGCTCAGTTTACCCAGTACTGAATTTTTCTTTCTTCTATTTTTGGGGCAATTTGCTTTCCACCTATAGGTTGATGTTCTTTATTGAATGAAAATATGGACATCTGGACAGCAGAGAAAATAATTCTTCTCGGTTTTCTGTTGAAAGGTTTGAGTATATTTCTATTCATACACTGAATTAATGACAACAACAACAAAAACATTCCAGACCTCTTTTCTTGATATTTATAATAATTATTTCTCCCATTTCTATTATGTTTGTGTTGTAGGTGTTTGCTGTAGAGATTTCAGCATCAGTTTGCCACAGAAGATTGAAGCTCTCAGTGGATCATGTGTGATCATAAACTGCAGGTTTGAGATTAAGGGCACGCATGATCGAGACCTCACTGAAAGTGCAGCTACAGGAGTGTGGCTCAAAGATGGAACACGGGCGGTTAACGATCAAGTGTTTAATTCCAAAGGTCCCAAACCTAAGTTCAGTGGGAAAATAACTGGAAAACTACACGAGAAGAACTGCACCACTATCTTTTACAATGTTAGTTCAAATCACACTGGTTATTATCACTTCAGGATTGAGAGTGGTAATCTGAAATACACCTACACACAAGCCTTCTCCACTATAAATGTCATTGGTGAGTGATTTGAAACTTTATAACAGATGTGTTAAATGAGTGTTTAAAAAGGTTAATGTCATTATCATTTTACTTCCTTTGTTTTAGGCTCTTCCCACAAACCCACAGTGCAGCTGTATGTGGAGCAGAAGGAGGTGCAGGATCAGGAGGAGGTGTTGGAGGGGAGCTCTGTGAGTCTGCGCTGCTCTGCTGAGACTCTCTGCTCCTCTCCTCCACCAACTCTCACATGGAGCTCCACTCCCAGAATCCCCCTCAGTGAGAGCAGCAGACTACAGGAGCTCATCTCTGATCTGAACTTCACTGCTACTCACCGTCAACACAAAGTTACATTCACCTGCACTATAACCTACCAGCTACAGGACGAGAACAAAACAGCACAGAACAGCGTCACATTACATGTTCAGTGTAAGTAATGCTTTGTGACGCTTTTTAGTTTTCACTTCTAAATTATGTTATTGTGATTTGTATCATGCGGCCCGAAATTTGTTTTCCCTTTAGATTCGCCTAAAAACACATCAGTGTCTGTGATTCCCTCCAGCTCTGTGTTGGAGGGCAGTTCAGTGACTCTGATCTGCAGCAGTGATGCAAATCCAGCAGTGTTGAACTACACCTGGTCCAGAGAAAGTGAGGGACAGTTGGAGCAGCTGCAGACTGGAGACACTCTTACCTTCAATAGGACTGACTGGAAACACAGAGGCTTGTACCACTGTACAGCTCAGAACAAACATGGCAGCCAAAACTCATCAGTGATGCTGGACATTCAGTGTGAGTATTACATAACAATTTTATCTTGTCACATTCATTAGCACCTTAAAGTCAATTATAAAATGAACAGTTATAATAGTTACAAAGCTTCTAAGTTGTTCTGTTAGCATTTAAATTATCATTTAAATGTTGGGATTGATTCTCATTAGTGCTTGAGCATTTGCTGTTGAGTTCCAGACATTGTAGCTTGAGACTTTCAGACCAGTATATCTGGACACTAATGTGTTTTGCAAATACACACTGAAATGGCTGCTAAAGCATCAGCACAATCGTTCAGGGCTGTGTTTCCCAAAAGCTGCTATGGTCGCAAGTTCTGTCATTACCAACAGACGTCAATGGAACTTATCACCATAGTTAACTAACGGTGCTTTTGGGAGACACACCCAACTTTAACATTATTCACACATTAGTTTGTGACAAAATGTGCTTTTTGTTGCAGTTACAGTTACTTTTTAAACAATGTGAAGAGGGCAGAGCGAGTAGTAAAACAGAGATCAAAAGTGTTAAGAAAAGGCCTAATTCAACCAAAAATGAATATTCTGTCATGATTTAGTCTCTCTCATGTCTTTTCAAACCAGTATGAATACTGCAGAACACGAGAGACATTCTGATTTTGCCTAAACTATGGAAGTCTATAGGGTCCAAAAGAATATTATAAGCAAAATGGCATCAGTTTTTGCTTATTTTTTCTCAGATTCACCTAAAAACACATCAGTGTCTGTGATTCCCTCCAGCTCTGTGTTGGAGGGCAGTTCAGTGACTCTGATCTGCAGCAGTGATGCAAATCCAGCAGTGTTGAGCTACACCTGTTCCAGAGAGAGTGAAGGACAGTTGGAGCAGCTGCAGACTGGAGACACTCTTACCTTCAATAGGACCGACCTGAAACACAGAGGCTGGTACCACTGTACAGCTCAGAACCAACATGGCAGCCACAACTCATCAGTGATGCTGGACATTCAGTGTGAGTATTACATAACCCATTTTACTTGCTCAGATTCTTTAGCACCTTAAAGTCAATTATAAAATGGATTGTTTCAGTTCCGGATGCTGATTGTAGGCTTAGCCGATGTATTAGCACAACAGTTTGAATATATATTCTTCAAACATTCTTTCATGACAGTGTTTTTTTGCCATCAAATCTGTATGGATTTCTTTCTTCTGTAAAACACTAAAGAGGATATTTTGATTTTACTCATACAATGAAAGTCAGTGGGTTTTTTAGGAGAACTGTCTCTTTAAGACTAGGGCAGAAGTATATATCAAGGGGTGAGAACCAGAAGGGCGTAAGTGACATTTTGGGTGAAATGGAGATACATGTATATCAAATGAAAGCTCTTGATGAGCTCTTTCTACTGGCAAAAGGACACTAGTGAATGCTTAATCATTTTAAAATAAAGCCAGTTGGTGCCAAAAGTGCATAACTGCACTTATGCCACAAAATTAGTTGTTACAGTGTACACTTAATACTTTAAGTATACCAGTTTATAATATGTAAATAATATGTAAATGTGTTTGTAGTATACTTGGTATGAAAATAGGTATTTCAAATACATTTTTGTATATTTATTTTTCACTAGGGAAGGCATCTCTAAAGACTTTTTAAGTCACCCATTTGACCAAATTGCTAAATGCCTGGACTACTTACTATTTCAGTAAAGTTAATCGCATTCACCTCCGGTTTCACAGACAAGACTTAAACCTAATCCTAGACTAAAATGTAAATCTGAGCTGTTTCAGCTGAAAGAAACTTGCAATGACTGATCTTAAAATGTATCAGTGCCTTTGTTTTGTCTCAAGATATAAGATTAGATCCTTAGTATGTTTATAAAATGACTTAAATGTCCTAATTGAACTATGGCCTAATCCTGGTTTAGTCTAAGCCTTGTCTGTGAAACCGGGCCTCAGTTAACTAATTTGATATAAGGGCTTTTTGTGTGATATTTTTCTGTGATATCACAATGGATTATTTCTTTTAAACTCATTAAAGGAGAAGTTCACTACCAGAACAAATATTTACAGATAATGTTCACCCCGTTGTCATCCAAGATGTTCATGTCTTTCTTTCTTCAGTTGTAAAGAAATAGTTTTTTGAGGAAAACATTTCAGGAATTATCTCCATATAGTGGACTTCAATGGTGCCTGCGAGTTTGAACGTCCAAAATGCAGTTTCAATGCAGCTTCAAAGGACTCTAAATGATCCCAGCCAAGGAACAAGGGTCTTATCTAGCGTACTTTTTAGCTTCAAATGCTCGTCTTGTCTAGATGCCATGCGCATGTGTACTCTGTGTAATCCGGGTCAATACAGTTAGGGTATGTCAAAAAACTCCCATCTCATTTTCTCCTCCAACTTCAAAATCATCCTACATCGCTGTAGAAGTACCGACCCAGTGTTTACAAAGTGAACATGCAAAGAAGGTCAAACGCCCTTAACAAAAAAAGGTAAAACAGCAATGTAGGATGATTTTGAAGTTGGAGGAGAAAATGAGATGGGAGTTTTCCAACCTACCCTAAATGTATTGACCAGAATTACACAGAGTACGCATGCGCATGGCAGAACTAGACATGATGAGCATTTGAGGTTAGAAAGTACATAAATGTGCAGGGTGAGTACATTACCTGTAAATTTTTGTTCTGGAAGTGAACTACTCCTTTAATGTAATGCTTTGTTCATATTGTCATGCACCCATATTTTTATACATGAAATGGAATAAAACATTGGTGCCAAAAAGGCACATGTGACTTGACATGTAAAAAATTTTGTTTTGGCCCTCCTGAATGCAATTTTTTATGTAGAAACCAGGACTATTCTGCCATATTGCAAGTTGCACTTTCTCCCATTCATAAGTGATAGGAGTGCTTTGGATATACATCTTTGTATATCTAAAGTTTTTGGTTATTCCTTCCTAAATTAATCATTTATCTTCCTCAGACGGCCCCAAAAACATGTCAACTTTAGTGATTCCCTCCAGCTCTGTGTTGGAGGGCAGTTCAGTGACTCTGATCTGCAGCAGTGATGCAAATCCAGCAGTGTTGAACTACACCTGGTCCAGAGAGAGTGAAGGACAGTTGAAGCAGCTGCAGACTGGAGATACTCTTATTTTCAATAGGACCGACCCAACGGACAGTGGTTGGTACAACTGTACAGCTCAGAACCAACATGGCACCCAAAACTCATCAGTGATGCTGGTCATTCAGTGTGAGTAATACATAATAGCCAGTACCTTGTCACATTCATTAGCACCGTAACGTCAATTATAAAATTAACACTTAAAGGGGTCATCGGATGCGAAGTTCAGTTTTACATGTTGTTTAAACATTAATGTGTGTTGGCAGTGTATGTACACATCTACCCTATAATGATAAAAATCCATGTAGTGATTTTTAATTAATCTGTAAAATTAATATCCCCTTTTTCAAATCAAGCCATTCTCAGATGCCTGTCGGTGTGGCGTAACACCGACAGAGGCCACTCCCACGATAGTTGATTGACATGAGCGTCTTACCTTCAGACCCGCCCTAAATCAGCTGTAACAGTCCGACCTCCATTGTTTCGATGCTGGAATGTAAGTTAGACAAGAATGGTGTTGTGTTGTTGGATGTAATAATAAACATTATTTTTAAGAATTTTTAACCAAAGTATATTATAGACTTTTCATTTAGACCCTAAAGAATCATATCAACTTGTGGAAAATGGGCATCCGATGACCCCTTTAAGGTCATTGCACACTGAGTCCGAAATTTTCGTATGCGTTTTTTCTGGGGGGGTTTTCATATTCGTCATCCTTTTCCTATCAAAATGCTTGCTATGGATGTGAAAACACAGAAAATCGAAACTGATCTGAACCTTTTTATGACGGATGAAAGTTTCGGAGGCAGTGTGTAAAGGTGATTGACACGATGTGAGGTCGTATTTATTTTTTTTAATGTGCAAAAATTTCGGATGAGAATTTCGGACTCTAGTGTTCAAAGACCTTCATGACTCTATGAAGAATCTTTATCTTTACTATGTAAGGCCATAAAATATTTTAAAAGCCTTTAAGTTGTTTGGTTAACCTTACCACATATATGTTTATTTAATTTAAATGCACAGACAAATTTAATGCTTTAAGTTCACAAGCTCTTTGATTTTTAAATCCCAAATATTGTAGCTTCAGACCTTCAGACTAGTATATCAGGTTTCTAGTCAGTAAGACTAGAGGGTTTTCCAAATGCACTCTTCTGACTGTTGATGCATCAGCACTGTAGCTTAATGGTGATTCACACATTCGTTTGTGACAGTGTTTTTTGCAGCATGCTGATCTGACTAGTGCAAAGAGGACAGAGCTAGTCGAAAACAGTCTTGATAAGTGTTAAAATAACGATGACAGTTAAAGGGGTCATGATCAAAATTTAAAAGTAATAGGCTATTTTCTGTTTTGCTTTTATACTCCCTTCATCACAATGCTCTGTTTGAATAGTCGTGGCAGATTGTAGACTTGGAAGTAAACGGCCACTGCTAAGGTTGGCTACCAGCGTACATTCATTCCTCATAGATGGACACCGCTGTGATTTAGGTATAAAACACATAAGTAACTCATATCGGTGCTTATCTACAAGGACATAGGCTTGCTTTTGACATTGGTGGGGACAAGTAAAACCACCCACCCCCGACCACCCAATCATTTTTGCATTAATGATAGACCTTTGACCACAGTTTCATGTCACATAAAGTCTTTCTTTATAGTTTATGAAGGAATGAACGCAACTTTCATGCGCATCTGATTGACAGATAAACCGCACGCTCTTATTTCAGTGTTTTTTTATTCTGTGGATATTTCAGCTAACAGTTTGCAGCGCTGTGCTTCTCGTCTGGTGTGTGATGTGCCCATGTATTAAATGTGCGTCCTTGAAAGCGCACAGTTTTCTAATGTAGCCTATTTACTTTAACTTCTTAGGTAATATCAATGGTATCACGTTTCAGATTCATCCGAAATTACAAAAATGTATACATATATTTAATTGTTTGATTAAAATTATTGCTAGGGACAGTTTGCTGGATAATGGTAGGGACACGTCCCTTTATCACTGACAAGAGCAAAATCATTACAGTTATTCTGTTTTTCTCACTTTAATACTTTCAGATGCCCCTAAAATATCTCCATCCTCCAGCTGCTACAGAACTGATGTAACTGTGTGTTTCTGTGAGGTTGATGGGAATCCCTCTCCTGAACTGGAGTGGCATCTGTCTGGACGTCCTGTCACTAACTCTTCAAACATGTTCATCAGTGAAGAGCGATTGAGCAGCACAGGCTTGAAGAGCTCCATCACTCTACATCAGTCTCTCACAAACACATCCACTCTGCAGTGTGTCAGCAAAAACACTCATGGAGCTGCAAGTCAAGAGTTTCATTTGCTTCATGTCACTTATCAGGAGTCAGGTAATTTTTATAGACATTTACTGATTTTTAAGGTTTAATCTTTAAAGCATTTACATATGCATGATCTTAAATACCATTATTTATACATTTAATACAGTTTAATGGGTGGTGTTCATTTCCAGTTGTTACATTAAAGAAAAGACAAAGGATAAATGCTTTCTTCAATACTTCACATATCATGTGTAAATGTCTATAGAAACAAGCTGCAAAAGAGCCTTCTTTTTGCTTATAACACAAACCACTTTTGTTACTAACCACAATTCAAACTAGCTGCTAGAGGAGGAAGCAGAATCACTAGCCTCAGTAGAATTGGATGCTTTTTATTGCATATAGCTAGTAGATTCTCTTCGTGGTTCTCCAAAAACTTTTTTTTTTTTTCTTTTAATTATTATTAGGTTTCTCTTTTTGGGTTGGAGCAGCTGTTGGGGCTACTGTGACGATCTTGTGTGGCATTTTGCGTATCTTTGCAAGGTACATTCACTGTATTTTCTATTAAAAAAAAAAAAAAAAAAGAAAAAAAAAAAAAAAAAAAATATATATATATATATATATATATATATATAATTTTACTGTGGCATTTTGTGGAAAAAAGGTTCCCAACTTAAGCAATCATTAAATAATGTCTTAAACTTTAAAAATTCTTTGCCCCAGTCATATGTCTAAATCCATACTTGGCTGATGTTTATGTCAGTATTCTTTGATTATGTGCACATGGAATTATTTTTCAGAAGAGAAAGATGGCCCAGACGAGACGGTGATCCTGGACTCGTTCTGACTGACAGGGTGAGTTCCCTCAATGTATATTATTCATTTTGAAATATTGCAACTTCTGCTAAGTAAATATCAAAACACACTCATTTCATTGTTTTAAAAGCAGAATATACCACAGATCTCCTCTGCTGGAGATGAGAGTGACTCTGTTTATGCCAATAACGCCATGCTGTCACAATATGGAGCTGCCACCCAGAATCGTAAAGGACCCCTTCATTATGCCTCCATTGACTTCACAAAGATGCCACCACCAGAGTCAGATGAGATCAGGGGCGTCTCCTCATTGACAAATGACTACGCTGTGGTCCGATGTTATCCTGCTGGAGTATCAGAGGAAGAGAGCTCAACAGGAAGTGATCAGCCCAACAGCAGCATCTCAGCTGTGATGAAGGAAAATCAAACCATACTAGAGCAGGAGGCAAAGATCGAAGAAGTGTTCTCCCAGCCATCAGAAGATACAACATATGAAAGTATCACCATTTGAGCTCATATTTTCCCATGTATTACAATAAGTGTTGACTGGAGCTTTCAAGCTTGAAACAGAAGCTAAAAGAACTGTAAAAGTAAAAAAAAAAGGGATACAACTTATGGGTTATGTATATACAGTCATACAGTAACATTTTGGTGTGGACAAAAGATTGGCGTCTTAGTTATAGTTGTTATATTATATAGGTTATAGTGAGACATTTGCAATGGAAGTGATTGGTGAAAGTGTTTGAAGGAGCGAAGTAAGAAAATTGCGAGTGAAATGATGGGATTTTTTCCACCAGGAACCAACTGGTTCATTGTTGTTTCCTAATCTCATCTGCAAGTGACAGGTTGCTGCAACGTCACTGCAGCAAAGATGTAAAATGCTTACAACATTGACAAATCATGCGAAATATATGCATATTTTCTACATTTTGTGGCTATGCTCTTGAAATGGTATTTTAATGTTTACAGTTTGACCTCATTTACTTTGAGTGTAAGTACCACACTGTAACCCATGGTTTTATTATTATTATTATTTTAAATTCATTTTAATTTTGTTAATTTCAAAATTTTTTATGGAACCTTATTATAAAGTGTTACAAATATTTTGAATACCACATATCTTTGCATTTAACGTGAATTTAATGAAAACATTGTAAGTTACTAATTCTAACACTTTCATTGTATGGAAATAGAGGAACAAATATGTAGCCTTCATTATCAAAGAACATTATCATTAACTTCTATTAGGAGCTCAAGCACTCTCAAAATCTCCTGTTATAATCACTGAAGCTGTTTACATTTTGAAATGAATAGCTTTTTTAAATCGGAAGCACATTTAGACATTTGGTTTCTGGTGACAGAATTCACCAGAGAGCTTCAGTCAGTGAGCACTCGCTGAACAAAACACCGCGTTTCAGCATGACTCATCTGAATGCCTCTGATTGGCCAATGCGTTCATAATTTCAACAGAATCGTGTGTGATTGGTTATAATGCGCAGCGCGAACGCAGATTTGAATTTGGCAGCTGACGTGGCACTGAACGATCTAATTACACCGGCGTGATATTATATGAAATATAAAAAGTATTATTCAGCCATTTTTTATGTCTTTTGGAAGCTGCATTTAAAATTCAATTGGCTGAAAAATCTGAGGGGCACAAATTGTGTTCTGTGTTGTGGAACTCACTCAGCAACTGTAACTACACATGACAGACTGTTTTCTCATTTAAGCTGGTAAGCTTGTTTTAATTTTTCCTTTTTTGTTTCAAATGCTGGTTTAGGAATGCTAGTTTAGTAAGGCGGACCAGCTATTTTTGTACATATTTCTATGTCGTTGTTTGTATAAGTGTTTTCCCCTACTGACAACCTTCTTAAGGCCAATTCACACTGCATAGAGAGATGCTGACAAATGCTAACAGACAGTTGTGTTCGTCGGATGTCGTTGGATCAGCGTGTTACCCCGTCGACTGAACATGCTTAGTCTGTGTTTGTCGGGTCGTGGAAAGTTTGAGAAGTGACATGATCTAATCTGGTGATTGTCAGCCTCAGTGCATTGTGAATTGACTGTATAAAATACTTTTGGTCTGGAGAAAAAGTTTTCTTTATTAAAAGAGTGGATGAGAAACGCATTTGTTAATGTGTGAATGCTGAACAGGAAGCTGATAGTCCAGCCACATTTCTTTTTTTAAACTAAAACTAATGAAGCGACTGGCCTGTTAAAGTTAAAAAGCTGCAGTCACAGTTTACATTAGTTTTATTTTGTTGTTTAAATAGGCAGTAAAGATAGTTTGCGGTTTGATATTCGGATTTCTTTTGGCTATAAATGCACAATGCGCTGTCATAAACAAGCATATAGTCCTGAATGTCATTCTTCATAATTTGTGAATTCTGGTGATGCTGTCCTTTTGGCCGAAATCAGTTCTTTTTTTTTCGAAGCGACTCTTAATTTTATAATTCTTAAAGCTCCGAAAGTTGGAAACTTAGCAGACTGAAACCGGTGTCATCTTAAAGGGGTCATCGGATGCTAAGTTGACTTTTTCATTGTTGTTTGAACATTAATGTGTGTTGGCAGTGTATGTACAAATCTATCCTATAATGATAAAAATCCATGCAGTGGTTTTTAATTAATCTGTAAAAATAATATCCCCTTTTTCAAATCGAGCCGTTTTCAGATGCACCCACAGAGGCCGCTCCCACAATAGTTGATTGACATGAGCTCTCACCTCAGACCAGCTGTCACAGTCCAGTAACTTTCCATGTTTTGATGCTGGAGCAGGGATGTAAGTTAGACAAGAATATCTCCGATTGAGCGATTGGGGTGTTGTGCTGCTGGATGTAATAATGAACATAGTGGTCGTCATTTACTCCTGACATCTGAGCCGCTGAAGATGCAGTGGATTACGTTTGTTTGTGAATGGAATGCACCTCCCGATCTACATATATCCGTCTATGTTCACACAAATCATTCATGATCCAGCTTCACTTACAGCAGAAGTGAGTATAAGCATTTTTTAATGAATCTTTGCGATCGCCTTTCCTTATAACGTGGTAGTTAGCAAGTTTAGCGGCTAAACGCGGCTAAATGCGGCTAATGTAAACAAGACCGTCTTTCCACAGAGAGAAGAGAGGGGCGTGGCGCGCAGAGCTCATTTGCATTTAAAGGAACAACCCCTTAGAATGAAATGATTTTTGCAGAGCTGATTTTGACTAGGTAAAAAGGGTGTTGTTTTACAAAACCATTGAGAATTTTTAATCAAAGTATATTAGAGACTTTTCATTAAGACCCTAAAGAATCATATCAACTTGTGGAACATGGGCATCCGATGACCCCTTTAACCAGCTTGATCTGTGATTTTTTTTTTTTTTTTTTTTTTTTTTTTCACAGCAAAGCTTTTATCCGTAAACCCCTTGGTAAGTCCGCTATAGTAAGGAATGTGAAAAATATGCGCTCTTCATGTTTAACATGTTTTACCAATAAACACGCAGACTGCTCAAATACAAAAACATTGTTTTTAAGTCAAACTCGATTTGTGAAAACTTTGACAATTGCAGTTTATTGCGTATCAGTGTTTCTTTGTGCTCTGCTCTCTTTTTTTTCTATCATAATGTCACACGGTGCTGTTCCAGTGAATAACGGTTTTCCAAGCCCTTAGATAAATCATACACGTCTCTATTGTTATTTGTGGCATCTTTCACATTTAAGCTTTGGTTGTTCTAATTTTCTTAAGTCCTTGGCTTCAATTTGCTGATTTAAGGAAATGTTTCACGGTATATTTTTTGTCAGTTGATCCTTTCCTAAACCCTTAACTGTACTATTCTGATTTGTGAAAAGTTTCACAGTGCAGTTTTGGACAGTTAACCCTTCACTGATTCACTTACATCACAATTTTGATTTTTGAAATCTTTCACAGTTTAGTCCTGGTCAGCTGACCCTTCCCTGCGTCACTAACATCACTATTCTGATCTGTGAAAATTTTCACATGTCAGTACTGGTCAGCTGACCCTTCCCTGGGTCATATAGATCACTATTCTGGTCTGTGAAAACTTTAAGAGGTCAGTACTGGTCAGCTGATGTGAGTTTTCACAGATCAGAATAGTGATGTATATGATTTAGGGAAGGGTCAGCTGACCAGTACTGACCTGTGAAAGTTTTCACAGATCAGAATAGTGATGTTAGTGACTCAATTTTTAGATTTAAAGCACACTAAAATATGTAACAGATAACAAAAATTCTTTGGGTTTGCTTGCTTGCTTGAACAATGTGTCATATGTGCAATATTTTGTTGTTGTTAATAGGCCTACTTGCTTAATTTTTATGTAGTGTTTATGAAATTGTCTCATCAACATCATGCAAACATTCTTGAATAGATTTCACCTTTTAGCAAGGGGAATAGTGTATGCAAGATAAAAACAAAAGAAAAACCCATAAAGCATTAAACTGCACACTTGTATGTCTTCAGTTTGTAAAAGGTATTTTCCAGCTATATGACCGTTTTAAAGTTTCTCTCACATATACCAGGATTTAACTGTCAAAATATTAAAAATACCATGTTGTTGTCAGATGTCAGAGTTCAGTTGCATGTTGGTTATATTATATGGTCATATGCATATATAAAATACTGGCTTTGTTCCCGAACGTACATTCATCTTTATTTATCTTTGCAAATTTACATGAGTGATAATGTACTATATTTAAACTTAAAGATAAAGTTCTGCATGTATACAGTTGAAGACAAAAGTTTACATACACCTTGCAGAATCTGCAAAATGTACATTTTTTTTTTTTTTCCAAAATAAGAGGGATCATACAAAATGCATGTTCATTTTTTTTAGTACTGACCTGAATAAGATATTTCACGTAAAAGGCGTTTACATATAGTCCACAAGAGAAAAAATTATTTGAACTTATAAAAATGACCCCATTCAAAAGTTTACATACCCTTGATTCTTGTTACTGTGCTATAAATGCTATTTAATTATTGTTCATGTTAACTAATATAACGTTAGTTGGATATACAATAGTTAGTTGGTTAACAATTGGAACCTTATTGTAAGTATTACCATATATTCTGAATCTTTATGAATCACTTATATGTTTTTCAAATTCAAAAAGCCGAAATTTTGAAGTAGTTAAACATTTCCATCGTGAACAGTTAGTAGATATTAAAAGTTCAGCTACAGTTAATTACACCTTACCAGTCGCACTCTTTGACCGGTAATGTTAACAGTAACATGCGCATTAATTGCTTTAAATGGCCGTCAAGATGAGGATGATGACCCAGTTCGTTCTCATTAAAAAATTGACGGTTGTGTTTCAGTGCCCACTATTCACAAGACAATCTTAGATCATTCTTTGTTTCGTTATTGTTATGGTGTAGTAATGCGGCTGAATTCTTTATAAACGGCTCTGGGTGCGTCCTAGAGGCGTCATTTTTAGAACGTTCGCGCGGCATATATGAACACGTACAAGATTCGAATCCTTTATGTGGGGTTCTGGAGTACTCGAGTTCCACTACAGTGATTTCTTCTGATAGTGTGAACACAGCAAACGGTAAAATTTGTAAAAACAAACAAACAAACAAACAAACAAACAAAAAAACTGCTAAAATGAAAAGCGGCAGGAGTTTGAGGAATGGTATGGGAGGTTCAAAAGACATGAGAACTTCCTTCGAAGAGAGTTTGTTATAATGCCAGGCTACCAGGCAGACTGGAGGGAAGATATTAGGGGCAAAACCGAGACCCGAGTCGCATTGCGTGGGAAAAAGAGCATATTTAAATGGAAGAACTTTAAAGGTTTATTCCAAAAAAAAAGCAGCGTGAGTGGTGGGACATGCTACCCCCAAAAGTACCACCACGTGAATATCGGATCTCGTATTTTGATATCCCAAAGAAGTGGCCTGGAAGAAGTCTGCTTCTCGAAAAACCAGATGAGCCCGAAAACTACCTCATCCAGAGCCACATAACTGAAATACATTTAGTGAAGCCTGTGATGATCGATTTACTCACAGTCGTATGGCAGTCATTAGAAAAGAGCGAGGCTGGGCCATCTGAGACTGGTGAAGACCAGAGATCTGCTGCAGCTTCTGACGATGAGGAAGAATATTTCTCATCAGAAGAGTGAAGCGCAGCACATAAGAAAGTGCATATTTATTTATTTTCCCTCAGAGATCTCATCAGAAATGCATCAGGTGTGTTCAGGTAAATTAGGGCATTTTTTTTCCAGTGAGGTGACTGGAAAAAAATGTCCTAGATAACCTGGACTTAACCCAAAATAAGGTCTTTATGCCCACTCTAAACAAGTGGAAGAAAAGAGGAGCTCTTACTTCCTCCTTTTCTTTATAAATATGCACTTTCTATGTATAAATTTCCATAAAAAACAAAACAAAAAATAATAATAATTGTAAAAAATCTTTAGTGTACTTGTGTGTGGAAAAAATATGCATTTCGTTCTTTATAAATTGTTTTGTTTTTTTTTTTTTTTTTTTTTTTTTTAAATAAATAGAAGATTATTGTTTTATGATTGATAATTCTGAAATGATTATGAATTATTATTATGAAAAATTATAATTATTTATTTGAAATTATAACAATGTCTTGTTTCTGTATTTGGTCAATATACAATTCAGCTGTTTATTTTCTTACACAAACACTAAAATAGCTATTTATCGCCATCTTGTGTGAACATGGAGCACTTTAATATTAATTTTAACATATACAGTGAATTAAACATTCAAGTGTTCATTTCTTGTTCATTCGTTTTGGAACTGTTTTTTCTCTTCGCAGAACCTTAATTACAAGTGAGTATATGCTGTATGGTGTGTGTGTAGTGTGTGTAGGCTACATAAAGCTCCTGCCACCTGCCGTTTTAGGTGAGTTTACAGATATATATACAGATGCATCCTGACTCTGCAAGGAAACAAAGAGTGTTTGTGTAAAAAATCAAACAAAAAATATGCTTTCGGATATGCCTGTTCTTTACTAAGTGGTTAAATCTGTGGGATATTATGTGGTTGTCTATGGGTTATTCATATATACATATCAGATATGATCTATAAAATCAGAAAATATTTCTATGTAATTAAATATACCAATATAATGTATACAATGTAGTTTTTCATAATGATGATAATAGATAAATGATAATGTAAATGTACTATAGTCTGATCTAGTTGTGTAGAGGCAAATGCAAAATAACCATATTTATTTCTAGGATGAAAATGAGATCAATTAAATCTGTGAAAATGCACATTATGTAATATGAGTGCACTGCATACTTCTCAAGATATGCTATTTACCAACTGTTAGTATTTATTTAAGACACAACAGAGCGTGTTTACATGAATACTTGCGACGAAAGCCATTTTTTCCCAATAATTTAGTGTTTATTTACCATTTAAGTGCTATAAGCTATGGAAAAAAAACTTAATTTGTCACCCTGACAGCTCTGTGTGCACGCACTTTAGGCGTTTTCGTCAATTATAGTGTTTACTCTTTTTAACACAGCCAATCAGAAATTAGATTTTTGTTGTTACTAGGTGAACATGGATGCATGTACATACAGAGTGGAAGTTGGAAGTGCAAAATACAACAAATGTGGTGGGTATTAATAGAGGTATGCAATATATCGTCTACGATAATATCATAATTCTTGTTTAAAAGATATGCAATTTGACATTATCCAGTATATCACAAAAAACAAACAAAAACACACGCAAAGAGCGCATGCATACACTATGAGATGATAGCAGGACACTACATTTCAGACACAAGTTCCTGTTTTTGCTCATTTCAAACAAAGCCACAGCAAACTGTTTTGCGTCTTTGAGCAACACACAACCGTGTTTCATTACTGAATGAAGCAGCCTTTGAATGAATCGGTTGAATGAATGACTCAGTGATTCACTCATGCAGTGACTTTCCGCCGCCTACTGGCAATTTTTGGTTTCTATTTAAAGAAATTTTCCCCATTTTTCCCCCAAATCATTTCAAATATTAGTATCTGAATTTATTGATTAAATGTAAGAATTTGACACAAAAGATGATGCATACATATAATTAGGTTAGAAAATAAATTGGTCTTATAAAGGTAAAAATGCCTAGAAAAGGTAAAAATCAATTTAAACTTGAAAGTTAATTTCTGTTACTCCTGCAAACTAACCATCTATAAAAACAATCGTTTTGCTAGATAAGACCCTTATTCCTCAGCTGAGATCATGTAGAGAGGCCTTTGGAGCTGCATTTAAACTACATAATCAGGGCACCAATGAAGTCCATTATATGGAGAAAAATCCTGAAACGTTTTCCTCAAAAAACAATTTCTTTACGACTGAAGAAAGAAAAACATGAACATCTTGGATGACAAGGGGGCAAGTAAATTATTTGTGAATTGTTGTTCTGGGAGTGGAGTTCTCTTGTAACTAGTTTAAGAGATAAACTTACTAGTAAATCAACTATTTTAAGTGCTGAACAGTGTTTAGTCTGCATACATCAAACTATATAGTTTTACTTTTAAAACTTTAAAACTGTAAAACTTTTAATTCAGATAGTGAAAAAATGTTTTCTGAAGTTTGGGATCTCATTCAAAATAGACAGTTTTACAGTTATTATTAAATACATTAATAATTAATATAATTGGGTTTGAGGTAGATTTCACTGTTGCTGTTTTTCTGCTTATGTTCACCTCTTACAAAAATGATCCTTTAATGCAACTGATGCAAAATGAATGAAAAAAAAAAACAAAACATCAATTTTGTTTATAACACATTGGAAATGTGTTGGTGTGTCTGAATACTTCAGTGTTTGTTTCTGCTTGTGTGTGTTGTACAGTAGGTGTTTGCTGTAGATATTTCAGTATCAGTCTGCCACAGAATATTGAAGCTCCATGATCCAGTTCTGATGCTCACATGCCCATTGTAGGTGTTTTCGGTAGTGGACGGGGTCATCTTGGGCACTTTGCCCGGTTTGTCGATTTTCAGAAAAAAAAAAAAAAAGGTACAAAAGCTGTAACGGGCGGTACTCACCCTCAAGTCGTTCCAAACCCGCAAGACCTTCGTTCATCTTCGGAACACAAATTTTGCCATCATGGAAAGTGTAACAAAATCCAGGGCAATTTGCTTGAATGTATGTTTGCATAGATTGCTCTGTTTGTGCGCAGCATGATGTTTATAGATACAGCCACAGCTGAGTAAAAGAGGAAGGTGTAATTAGTAAAATATGTCATGCATTGTGTTATCTTCACACAGCACAGCACCTTCCAGTCTAAAGAAGTTTGTGTCGCAACAGTCAGCTTTACTTTTTACCAGTTCTCAGAGGATTCCTCAAACGTTATCAACCTTCTCTGGTAAGTAGTTTAATATCAGTAGGACCTAAATGACAGTTTTAATATTTTCAGGTGTGTTGATTCTGATGTTTAGATTGTTTTGTTCTGTTCATTCGTCTCTCCAAGACAGATGTTTGTAATTTATTAATTTGAGTTTATAGAGCTTTAGTTCAGCTCAGGATTTTCAAACACTTTTTATTAATTAAGGGACTACATATTTAATTATTTAAAAACAGGTCCAACCTTTGATATCCAAATATTTAATAACCTAAACCATTCTTAACCATATTTATTCTTACTTTTTGTTCTGTACACAAATTGAGGGCTCATGTTGACGTGGAGGGGTATGGGCGAGTTAATCATTAGTTCCCTTTGTTTGTTCTGTGCACATAAACCCTTGTCCTTTTTCCTCTGTTCGTCCTACTTTGCATTAGTGCTACTCTCCTCTGTTTTTTATTAAAGTTCATTCTGGTAATCATCATCATCTTCGTTGTGCGCTTTCATTCACACAGCCATTCCGTACCATAAACCTTATATGTGAGAATTTTCCTGTGTCGCAACTAGCCACGGTCTCACTGAAGGAGCAATGATGTGGTCAGAATAACTGACTTTGTTTGCTAGAGAAAACATTACACTGTTGTTTTCTCACTGAATATGCAGTCAGTTGCATAAAAGACAATCCAGTAGGTTTAGCTGCTTTTACTTCTGTAAAAAATATAATACACCTTGCAGAATCTGCTAAATATAATTGTTTTATCAAAATAAGAGGGTTCATACAAAATGCATCTTATTTTTTAAATTACATTTTAATTCACAAAAATATATATTTTTTGGTATTTTTTAAAACTACTCCATTCAAAAGTTTACATACACTTGATTCTTTTTTTTCTTTTTTTCTTTTTAGAGTTCCCTTGCCTGCTGTTCTTCAGAAAAATCCTTCAGGTTTGGTTTTTCAGCATTTTTGTGTATTTGAATCCTTTCCAACAATGACTGTATGGTTTTGAGATCCATCTTTTCACACTGAGGAAAACTGAGGGACTCATATGCAACTATTACAGAAGGTTAAAAAATGCTCACTGATGATAAACTTTTGAACAAAATGATCTGTACATTTTTCTTATTTTGCCTAAATATCATATTTTTTTCATTTAGTACTGCCCTTAAGAAGCTACAGAAGATACTTACATGTTTCCCTGAAGTCAAAAGTTAAATTTACCATGATATTTAAATTTAAAAAATTTCAGATGACTAGTGATTTTGAAAATAATATTTGTTTGCCTAAAATCATTCCACAACAACAATGTTGAATGTGTGTTTGTATGTTGTTCATGTTTGTTATTTTTGTGATGTGACTGTATATATGATCTCTGTTTAGGTTCGACTATCTTTTAATAGCAAGATGAGTGTAGCTGAGAAAATCAGCATTTTTGTCTTTCTCTTACAAGGTGTGTGTATCTCTCCTTTACCTTTACCAAAAGATTAAAATTTTCTTTTATTTAAAGAGCTGATTAATTTTATTTTATTAGTGTATTCCATCATAGTCATAGTGTTTGCATCAAAAAATCTAAAATAATAAAAAACCTCTGAACTGTCTCTTAGATTTTAAAAGTCAGTGTAAAAGGAAAAAGTATTTACTTTTATGTAAAATTAATTGTGGATTTTTAAAAATTAAATGTATTTATTTATTTATTTATTTGACTAGGTACTAGGTACTCATGCTGTAAAATTTTTGACATAATATTTCTGTACTTTACCTTATATACAGTTTCTGATTACCTTAATATTAAGGTTTGATTATTTCAGAAATATTTTAATACAGCAGAACAATAATGCACTAAAGACCAAATGCATAATTGAAATGTAAATGAGGTCTTTGTCAGTTAAAAATCTTAGTCAATTAGGGGTGTGTGTTACTTTACATGTTTGTGTTGTGTGTGTTGTAGGTGTTTGCTGTAGAAATTTTGGCGTCAATCTGTCAGAGAAAATTGAAGCTCTCAGTGGATCTTGTGTGATCATAAAGTGCACTTTTGAGATTAATGAAGAAAATGACCAATATCTCACTGAGAGTGATGCTACAGGATTGTGGCTCAAAGATGGAACGCAGGTGTTTAGTTCCAGAGATAGCAAATCCAAGTTCAGTGGGATAATAATTGGAAAACTACACAAGAAGAACTGCACCACTATCTTTTATGATGTTAGTTCAAAACACAATGGTAATTATTACTTCAGGATCATGAGTGGCACTCTGAAATACACCTACAAACAAGCCTTCTCCACTATAAATGTCATTGGTGAGTGATTTGAGCCATTTATTTAAAAACAAATATGTTGAATGAGTGTTTTAAAAGTTGCCTTCATTGTCATTTTACTTTATTTCAGAGTCTCCCCACAAACCCACAGTTCAGCTGTATGTGGAGCAGAAGGAGGTGCAGGATCAGGAGGAGGTGTTGGAGGGGAGCTCTGTGAGTCTGCGCTGCTCTGCTGAGACTCTCTGCTCCTCTCCTCCACCAACTCTCACATGGAGCTCCACTCCCAGAATCCCCTTCAGTGAGAGCAGCAGACTACAGGAGCTCATCTCTGATCTGAACTTCACTGCTACTCACTGTCAGCATAAAGTCACTTTCACCTGCACTATAACCTACCAGCTACAGGATGAGAACAAAACAGCACAGAATAACATCACATTACATGTTCAGTGTAAGTTTGTGATGCTTTTTAGTTTCGACTTGTTAATCATATTATTGTGATTTTAATTGCGAGGCCCTCAATTTGTTTTCCCTTTAGATTCGCCTAAAAACACATCAGTGTCTGTGATTCCCTCTGCCTCTGTGTTGAAGGGCAGTTCATTGACTTTGATCTGCAGCAGTGATGCAAATCCAGCAGTGTTGAGCTACACCTGGTCCAGAGAGAGTGAAGGACAGTTGGAGCAGCTGCAGACTGGACACACTCTTACCTTCAGTAGGACTGACTGGAAACACAGAGGCTTGTACCACTGTACAGCTCAGAACCAACATGGCATCCAAAACTCTTCAGTGTTGCTGGACATTCAGTGTGAGTTATATAGAAATAGAGATAGTCTTTTGACCAAGTGATTGTAAGCAATGTGAACTGCATAGAAAAGTTACTACGAAAAGATACTTTCTCTCTATTAGATGCTCCTCAGATCTCTGCTTCCTCCAGCTGTTCCAGAACTGATGTAACTGTGTGTTTCTGTGAGGCTGATGGGAATCCCTCTCCTGAACTGGAGTGGCATCTGTCTGGATGTTCTGTCACTAACTCGTTCATCAGCGAAGAGCGATTGAGCAGCACAGGCTTGAGGAGCTCCATCACTCTTCATCAGTCTCTCACAAACACATCCACTCTGCAGTGTGTCAGCAACAACACTCATGGAACTGATCAACAACTGTTTCATCTGGTTTTCTTCACTCAGAAAGCTCCATGTAAATTTAAATTTAACAGTTTCAGTGATTTTTGTTGCCATGGCAAAAATTTAATTAGTTATATCAGTACAGTTGCTCTCTAGAATAAAGAACGTTTCCATGAACTGTCACTTATGTTTAATAGGGTTTAACGTTTATTCCCTCCTGGTTGGAGTCGCAGCTGGAACTTCATTTATGGCAATCGTATGGGTCACAACACTGCTGTACAAGTAAGTAGACCACCTCACCATTTTCTAGATTCCCTCAATCTTTTAACAATATTATGTAATTATTTCTGTAGATATAGCTTCAGGCCTCAAAGGGGAGATGAAGCTGGACTGATTCTGAATGATGCAGTATGTTACAAAATAACAAACACGCATGCCATTCATTCATAAATATGTCAAACTCATAAACTCTTGTGCATAGAAGTACTCTACTGATGACTCTCCATTTTTGCTCATAACAATAGGCTGACTTGGTGGACAGTGGGGGAGAGCCTTTTTATAGTAATAAAGTTACGATGTCATCAGCTGAAGACCCCACACCGAACCACCAAGAACCCCTACATTATTCAACAATTAACTTTACAAACACCAAACCGGAGTCAAACGACATTAGAGGCATCTCTGCACTTACTGCCGATTATGCTGTGGTCCGATATTGTGGTCAAAATGCAGTAGATAGTAAGGCAGAGATCGGGAATTATCCCTCAATGCCTGATGGAGAAGCCATTTACCAGGTTCCTCCCAAAGCAGCAACCAAACAGGAGAAGATATGGACGTAAATCAAGGTGAATCTACAAAAGCATACAATATTTCTTCAAAAACAAATTTAATTCATTTGATTAGATTTAAAGCACACTAAAATATGTAACTGCTGTTATTGTGGTAGATAACAAACATTCTTTGGGTTTGCTTGCTTGCTTGAACAGTGTGTCATATGTGCAATATTTTGTTGCCTACTTACTTAAAAATGCTTAATTATGAAGTGTTTATAAAATTGTCTCAACATTATACAAACATTCTTAAATAGATTTTAGCTCTTAGCAAGGGGAATAATGTGTGCAAGATAAAAACTAAAGAAAAAAGCAATAAAGTATTAAATTGCTCACTTAAGGCTTCATTTTGTGAAAGTTATTTTCCAGCAATATGACAGTTTTTCTCACACATACCAGGATTTAACTGTCAAAATATTCAAAACATCATATGTTGTTGTCAGATGTCAGAGTTCAGTTGCATATTGGTTATGTTATATGGTTTTATGCATATGGTTTTATTATAACAGATACTGGCTTTGTTTTCGAAGGTACATTTATCTTTACTTATCTTTGCAAATTTGTTGCAAAATTGAGAGTTAATGTACTATATTTAAACCTCAACCAAGTTCTGCATGCATACAGTTGAAGTCAAAAGTTTACATACACCTTGCAGAATCTGCAAAATGTTAATTTTTTTTTTTAACCAAAATAAGAGGGATCATGCAAAATGCATATTCATTTTTAATAAGATATTTCACATATAAGATGTTTACATATAGTCCACAAGAGAAAATAAATAGTTGAATTTATAAAAATGACCCTATTCAGAAGTTTACATATCCTTGATTCTTATTACTGTGCTATAAATGCTATTTAAATATAGTTCATGTAAACTAATATAACGTTAGTTGGACATGTTAACAATTGGAACCTTATTGTAAGTATTACTCTATATTCTGAATCTTTCTGAATCACTTGTATGTTTTTCAAAATCAAAAAGCCGAAATTTTAAAGTAGTTAAACATTTCCATCGTGAAACAGTTGTTAGATATTACAAGTAAAGCAGTTAATTACATCTTACCAGTCGCACTTTTTGACTGTTAATGGAAACAGGTTGTTTTCACACCTGCCTCATTTAGTTCGGTTGAATCGCACCAGAGTTCGTTTTCCCTCTTGGTGCGGTTCGTTTGGGCAGGTGTGAATGTAGCATTCGCACTCGAGTGCGCACCAAAAGTGGACCAAAAAAGTGTACCGAGACCTCCTTGAAGAGGTGGTCTCGGTACGCTTTCAAACGAACACTGGAGCGGCTCGTTTGTGGTGAGAACATGATCCGAACTCGAACAGACCCAACTGCAAAAAGTACTGCACCTTTTTGGACTAATTCAGCTGCCGTAATCAGCTGCGCTGTGCATTATGTGATGAAGACAAGTATTTGTTGACAGTTTGTGCTTTAACAACATAGCCCCATGGCAGCTCGCGGACAAACTTGGAGTTGTGAGAAGGTGCGGAGCCTCATAGAAATTACAATCATAGAAATTACAGGTTTACAATCTGCCAGCACAGTCGTCTCTCCATACTAAAAAGCGGCGTGTTGTCTGCCAACTTTTTCTCCTCTCTTTGTAGCGGCGTGTTGTCTGCCGGCTTTTTCTCCTCTCTTTGTTTACTTCCAGGAGTTCCATTGGAATTTTCCCGCACGTTAATTCTGACCAATCGAAAAGCAGTTTAGGAAATACGTTCAATGACACATCTGGCCGACGAGTAATGTGGATGTTGTCACATGACTGCATTTTGGTTCGTTTCAACTGGTTCGGACAAGAGCAATCAGTGTAAGACGGGAGAAAAATGCTACAGTGTATCATTTGTTGCCATTGGTCCGGACCAAATGAACCGAACCACAGATGTGAAAGCACCCTAAGACGCGCATTATGCATACACTATAAGATGATAGTTAGACTACTGCAAGACACTACATTTTAGACCATTATGAGTTCCTGTTTTTGCTCTATTTGGCAACAAAAATAATTTCAAACAAAGCCACAGCAAACTGTTTTGCATCTTTGAGCAACACACAACAGTGTTTCCTTACTGAATGAAGCAGCCTTTGAATGAATTGGTTGAATGAATGACTCAGTGATTCACTCATGCAACGACTTTCCGCCACCTACTGGCAATTTTTGGTTTATATTTAAAGTATATTTTCCCTTAACAGTTAATTTCTGTTACCCCTGCAAACTAATCATCTCTCAAAAACAAACGTTTTGCTAGATAAGACCCTTATTCCTTAGCTGGGATCATGTAGAGAGGCCTCTGAAGCTGCACTGAAACTGCACCTTCAACCCACTGACCACCACTGAAGTCTACTATATGGAGAAAAATCCTGGATGTTTTCCTCAAAATCTTGGATAACATGGGGGTGAGTAAATTTATCAGGAAATTTTCATTCTGGAAAAGAACAACTTTATTAAAGAGCACCAGTGTAGTACAAAGGAAATGAAAAAGACTTAACTGAAGTGATATTTAGGATAATATATTTTCATCACAGAATTCTGTGACTTCCACGGTAGCGAATATATGGAAACGCTACAGTGTGTTTCCTTTCAATGGTCTGGAGGGCTGTGTGACTCGCATTCTGCGACAGTATGAACAACTCACCAGCTACTTTTAAGTCATTTTGCGTATTTCATTGACACTAATGCATGATTATTACAAGAGAATGAAATGTAAACTTATGTAGTATGCACAACTTGTACTTTGTTATTCACAGATGAGAAACAGCCAAGGCTCCGATGGCTGGTGGATGCAATTTCCAACCCACTAACAGAGGTGTACCTCCTCTTTTTATCAAACTACATTGCAAGCCTTCTCCATCTTGAACCTCCTCCTGCAACAAGAGAGGTCATCCATCTTTCTTCTCCATGATAAAATGGGAAGGTCAGCCCATGCTTCTGCCAATAATGTGTAAAGTTTGTTCTTTCTTTGAGTAGCCAATATGTCTTTGTTCAGATGGTATTTGAAAATCTTTTCTGAAATACAACTTTGTAGATCACAGTTTGTTCGCTAGTTGTGCTCGAGGTTTCTAAAGCCAGTAGCACTACAGAGTTGAGAATTGCATGACATCCACTACAAGCACCCAGCAAGCCAACTGCCAGGTAATGCAGGTAAAGTTTCACATAAGCAGATACACATAATCCATCCTATTCAAGTTAGCAATTGTGGTTGTTCTCAGTTATTAATGAACTCTGTAAAGAAACTCATGGAAGAAAAAAAAATATTCTTATTAACTTATCTTATTAACTTACCAGTTCCCACTTCCTACTGCTTTATCTCTTTGGTTGGAAAAAAGCTGAATGTTGGATTTACAACTCAGGCTATGCTCAGTCGGTTCCTTGTTCCAGGAGAAATAACACCTCAGCATGTGCAGAGGTTCCTGCTGATCCAGCTACAGGACGAGAACAAAACAGCAGAACCAACATGTCTTTTGACCAGCAGAGAGCAGCATTATGAACACATTATCCACAGAGACTGTAGCTCTCACACTGTAGTTGAAATTTAAGTGATTTTGGTTTTTTCATGCATTGATAGTATTGTTTATTATTTACTACATTATCACCTGACTTTTTTCCCTCTCCCTTCTCATACATCTATAAAACCTGTGCACTACATCTGAGGTTTCCTGAAGCCATACTAAAGTTTTGTGTGACAACAGACTTAAATTAGACAAATGTACAAATTTATGCAAGTTGTATAATTTTTGTAGCAATAGACTTTATTAATAGAAATTAAATTAAAGTCTTTGTCTGTGTGAACAATGCATATTAATGCTGATCCAGGAAGTACTGGTGTGATGTGATGATAAAGGGAAGTTATAATAGATCTGATGCAAGTCAGTAGATTATGCTTCAGATTCTGTTTCTGCAGCACAGCTTCAGTCCGTAACAGTTCAGTGTAACAGCTGGAAACTTGCGATCTAAACAGGAGTTTCTCACACTTTCTGCTAGGAAGGTCAGATTCAGTTTCTTTTACAGATTCCCTCTGTCAGATTTTGATAGCCTTTTTGCTGTTTTACATCTATTACATGAATCTAAAATGAATATACTCAGTGAACATAAACAGATGCTGTCATATCCAATGTTAAATTACTTTTAAAAATGATATATTATATGGGCATTTTTAAATGTCTGTGGTAGATTTCTTTATTTAATTAATGATGAGCATTATTACAAATACTGTACATTATTAAAAGAAAATTATTAAATTATTTGTTTTTAATAATTAATTTCTAATTATGCTTATTTTTAAATGGATAAAGCAAAATTGACAAGTTAAATTCAAATTCACTGCACTATTTATTCATCTTGACTGCATGTTGTCAGTGCTATCGCTTTAAGAAATGTCTCTTAATCACAGAAAGTGAGAAATAAGCCATTCTTAAATATATAACAGACTTTGTGCATAAATGAAGTGTATAAATGAGGTGTAAAAAAAAAATCCAGACCCTTTTTTTGATGTTTATAATAATCTTTACAATAATTTCTCACATTTCTATTATGTTTGTGTTGTAGGTGTTTGCTGTAGAGATTTCAGCATCAGTCTGTCACAGTGGATCCTGTGTGATCATAAAGTGCAGGTTTAAGATTGAGGACAAGTATGATGGGAATTTCACTGAGAGTGATGCTACAGGAGTGTGGCTCAAAGATGGAACACATGCGGTTAACAATCAAGTGTTTAATTCCAAAGATCCCAAATCTAATCACTTCAGTGGAAAAATAACTGGAAAACTACACGAAAAGAACTGCACCACCGTCTTTTACAATATTAATTCAAATCATAATGGTAAATATTACTTCAGGATTGAGAGGGAAAGTAATCTAAAAATGGACCTGTAATAAAGAGTCAACTTCAATAAATGTGATTGGTGAGTGACTTAAAGACTGGAAATATTATTACAAGATATGATCTAATACAGTAAAATAATATCAGTATCACCATCATTATCTGAAATGATGAAGTGACAAAACAACATAATATAATTGTGTTTTATTCAGACTCTTCTCCCAAACCCACAGTGCAGCTGTATGTGGAGCAGAAGGAGGTGCAGGATCAGGAGGAGGTGTTGGAGGGGAGCTCTGTGAGTCTGCGCTGCTCTGCTGAGACTCTCTGCTCCTCTCCTCCACCAACTCTCACATGGAGCTCCACTCCCAGAATCCCCTTCAGTGAGAGCAGCAGACTACAGGAGCTCATCTCTGATCTGAACTTCACTGCTACTCACTGTCAGCACAGAGTCACTTTCCCCTGCACTATACCCTACCAGCTGCAGGATGAGAACAAAACAGCACAGAACAACATCACATTACATGTTCAGTGTAAGTGATGCTTTGTGATGCTTTTTAGTTTTGTTTTGAATTATATTAGTTTGATTTTTTTTTTTTTAATTTTTTTTTTTATTATTATTGTGAGGATATTATTATTATTATTATTATTATTATTATTATTATTATTATTATTATTATTATTATTATTATTATTTTGTTCATCAGATTCCCCTAAAAACACATCAGTGTCTGTGATTCCCTCCAGCTCTGTGTTGGAGGGCAGTTCAGTGACTCTGATCTGCAGCAGTGATGCAGATCCAGCAGTGTTGAACTACACCTGGTCCAGAGAGAGTGAAGGACAGTTGGAGCAGCTGCAGACTGGAGACACTCTTACCTTCAATTGGACCGACCTGAAACACAGAGGCCGGTACCACTGTACAGCTCAGAACCAACATGGCAGCCGAAACTCATCAGTGATGCTGGACATTCAGTGTGAGTATTACATAACAGTTAATTTCACCTTGTCACACTCATTAGCACCTTCAGGTCAATTATAAAATGAACAGCTAGGACACTGTTATTGTGTTTTGACATAATAATAGCTGCTATAAAAAGAAAGTTTGTCCTTATTAAATTCAATTCCAAATAATAATTTAAAAAGCTTCTAATTTGTTCATAATTCATTCTGATTAGTGCTTCAGTTATTTGCTGTTGTGTTCCAGAAATTGCATCTTCAGTATATCTGGACACTAATGTGTTTTGCAAATACACACTGAAATGGCTACTGGTGAATCAGCACAATCACTCAGTTCAACATTATTCACACATTCGTTTATGACAACATGTGTTTTTGATGCAGTTACAGTCACGCTTTTTTAAACAGTGTGAAGAGGACAGAGCCAGTAGTACAACAGAGATCATAGATGCTAATAAAAGGCATGGTTCACACAAAAATAAATATTCTTTCATGATTTAGTCTCCCTCATGTCATTCCAAAAATGTATTTATTCTGCAGAGCGCAAAAGATATTTTAATATTGCTTAAACAATGAAAGTCTATAGAGTTCAAAAGATTTTTTTTTTTTTTTTTTGTTCAGTTTACATTATCACATTGCTGTTTATTTCATTTAAATGCAGGAGCAAATTTTATGCTTTAAGTTCATAACTCTTTGAATTTTGAGTCCGATATATTGTAACCTTCAGACTTTCAGATCTGGATTCTAGTCAGTAAGACTAAAGTGTTTTGCAAATGCACTCTTCTGACTATTGATGCATCAGCACTGTCGCTTATTTAGCCATGATTCACATAGTGTTGTGTGAAGTGTGAAATAGTGTGAAGAGGACAGAGCCAGTCAAAAAACAAAGATCACAAGTGTTAAAGTTAACAAAGTCAGTTGGGTCCAAAGCAACATTTATCTTTGACAGAAGCAGAATGATTACAGTTTTTGTTTTTCTCATTGTAATACTTGAGGAGCTCCATCACTCTACATCAGTCACTCACACACACATCCACTCTGCAGTGTGTCAGCAAAAACACTCATGGAACTGCAAGAAAACAACTTCATCTGCCTCTCTTTCATCTGCATTGGGCAGGTAAATCATTACAGGCACATCACCTTGTGTCATCAAGTCAGGAACTATATATTCTGTTGAAATGATGTCTGCCAGTTAGCTTGGTAAAATAATGTTTCATATCAAATCCTTTGTTATTTATAAAGTGAAACTTTTATACAATGCACTTAACTTTTATAAAGCACTTAGGACTGCTGTATTATAAAAAAAAATAGACACTGATAAAGCAGTTTTCACAATATGGCCTCTTGTGGCTTATTGCTTTGAATCATACCACTCATATGCAAGTCTTTTTTTTATAAAGTCTTGCTGAATTGTACAGCTGTCAGGTTGTACAACACCTGTGAATTCCTCAAAATCACTGTACAAGAAAAAAACTTTTGCTTCTATTTTACTACAAAGTCAAGATACTCCATGTAAGTTACTCCATGTTTCATGTGCATATTATGTGTGTTTAGACTGTAATCAGGCTACAGTTTCACTCTTGATCATATTAACACTAATTCTGGGTCTGTACGCTCTGACTGTTGGACTTGGACTCTATTTTTTCAGATTGACCACAAAGCTGAAGGTGAGTCTCCTTCGGTAAATAGTAGATATAGTAAGTCACCATGATGATGATGATGATGATGATGGTGTTGAAGAGTGTTTTTGTTTTCAGGCTCAGAATGAGGCAGCCGGCACATATGCTTCTCTTCAGCTCTCTGCTCCACCCTCTGAATATGAAACTCTGAACATTAAGAGAGGTGACACACAATAAACAACAAATAGACATTTTATCTCCTCCTTTCTTTTCCTTAGTCAGCTGTATTTTCAGGATTTTTACAATACATATCTTTCCACATGAAAGACTTGAGATTTGATCTGATAAAAGTTTTAATTTGCATTCATGATCTAATAGAAAACAACTAACTGCACATGGATTCTTTACGGTTTTTAAGCCTGATGCATTGCAAAACATTTTATGTGCACATGGACTCTAGTTATTTGTTTGTCATAGTTTCTGTCTCATTTTATGTACTATTTCTTGGGTGATGTTCATTATTTTTATATCTTGCATGATTCTAATGATTCTGATCTTTTCGTCTCTACTTGAATATTTCAATCAAATAAAAAAGAAAACTTTATCCAATAGTGCTATTGAACTGTACTTGTGGTTCATCTTTTTACTTCATCATTTGACCACCAGAGGGCAGCATTATGAGCACATTATGCACCGAGACTTTAGGTCATTGCTCATGTAACACCGTATTTGAAATTTAAGTGATTTAGTTTTTTTTTTCATACATTGATAATATTATTTATTATTAACTGCATTATCTCCTGACTTTTTTCCCTCTCCCTTCTCTTACAGTACATCTGTAAAACCTGTGGTCTACATTAGAGGTTTCCTGAAGCCATACTGTAGCTTTGTGTGACAGCAGACTTAAATTAGATAGATTTTCGAAAATTTATGCATGTTTTATAATTTTTGTAGCAATAGACTTTATTAATAGAAATTAAATTAAAGTATTTGTGTGAATAATGCATGTTAATGCTGATCCAGGAAGTACTGGTGTGATGTGATGAAAAAGGGAAGTTATAATAGATCTGATGCAAGTCACTAGATTATGCTTCAGATTTTGTTTCTGCAGCACAGCTTTAGTCCGTCTCTAATCAGCAGCAGGAGTTACAACCGGAAACTTGGGATCTAAACAGGAGTTTCTCACACTTTCTTCTCTCAGGAAGGTCAGATTCAATTTTTTTTTTTCAAACTCCATCGGTCAGATTTTGGTAGCCTTTTTGCTGTTTTACATCTATTACATTAATCTAAAATTAATATACTCATTGAACATAAACAGATGCTGTCATATTCAATAATTGTTTGAATATGTTTGAATTGTTATTAATTAATTAATAAACATTACAAATACTGTACATTATAAAAAAAAAACCTCACTAAATTATTTATTATTAATAATTAATTTATAATTATGCTTATTTTTATATGGATGAAGCAAAATGAACTTAAATTGTTATATATATCTAATTCCAAATTCATTGCTGTATTTATTCATCTTGATTGCATGTTGTCAGGGCTATTGTAAACTCAAAGAAATGTCTCTTAATTACAGAAAGTATTTTGACAGATTTAATTTGTGCATAAATGAGGTGTTCAGGGGGTGGCTCAGTTTACCCAGTGTTGCATTTATCTTTTTTCCTTCCTTTTTTTGGAGGGGGCAATTTGTTTTTTACCTATAGGTTGATGTTCCTTATTGAATGAAAATATGGACATCTGGACAGCAGAGAAAATAATTCTTCTCGGTTTTCTGTTGAAAGGTTGGAATATATTTCCATTTATAAACTAAATTAACAAAAAAAAAAAATAAATAAATAAATAAATAAAACATTCCAGACCTCTCTTCTTGATATTTATAATAATTTTTACAATTATTTCTCACATTTCTGTTATGTTTGTGTTGTAGGTGTTTGCTGTAGAGATTTCAGCATCAGTTTGCCACAAAATATTGAAGCTCTCAATGGATCCTGTGTGGTCATAAAGTGCACTTTTGAAATTCAGGACATATATGACAAAAACCTCAATGAGAGTGATGCTACAGGATTGTGGCTCAAAGATGGAACACATGGGGTTGACAATCAAGTGTTTAATTCCAGAGATCCCAAACCTAAGTTCAGTGGGAAAATAACTGGAAAACTACATGAAAAGAACTGCACCACCGTCTTTTACAATATTACTTCATATCATAAGGGTAAATATTACTTCAGGATTGAAGGCAACGGTGGACTGAAATGGAACTATAATATAAATTCAGCTTCAATAAATGTGATTGGTGAGTGACTTATATTATAAATATTATGACAAGTTGTGATCTAATACAGTAAAATAATATCAGTATCACCGTCATTATCTGAAATAATGAAGTGACAAAACAACATGATATAATTGTGTTTTTTTTTCAGACTCACCCCCCAAACCCACAGTGCAGCTGTATGTGGAGCAGAAGGAGGTGCAGGACCAGGAGGAGGTGTTGGAGGGGAGCTCTGTGAGTCTGCGCTGCTCTGCTGAGACTCTCTGCTCCTCTCCTCCACCAACTCTCACATGGAGCTCCACTCCCAGAATCCCCTTCAATGAGAGCAGCAGACTACAGGAGCTCATCTCTGATCTGAACTTCACTGCCACTCGCCGTCAACATGGACTCACTCTCATCTGCACTATAACCTACCAGCTACAGGATGAGAACAAAACAGCACAGAACAACATCACATTACATGTTCAGTGTAAATGATGCTTTGTGATGCTTTTTAGTTTTGACTTGTAAATTATATTATTGTGATTTTTATCATGAGGCCCTAAATTTGTTTTCCCTTCAGATTCGCCTAAAAACACATCAGTGTCTGTGATTCCCTCCAGCTCTGTGTTGGAGGGCAGTTTACTGACTCTGATCTGCAGCAGTGATGCAAATCCAGCAGTGTTGAGCTACACCTGGTCCAGAGAGAGTGAAGGACAGTTGGAGCAGCTGCAGACTGGACACACTCTTACCTTCAATAGGACCGACTGGAAACACAGAGGCTGGTACCACTGTACAGCTCAGAACAAACATGGCAGCCAAAACTCATCAGTGATGCTGGACATTCAGTGTGAGTATTACATCACAATTTTACCTTGTCACATTCATTAGCACCTTAAAGTCAATTATAAAATTAACAGTCATAATAATTACAAAGCTTCTAAGTTGTTCTGTTAGCATTTAAATGATCATTTAAATGTTGGGATTGATTCTCATTAGTGCTTCAGTCATTTGCTGTTGAGTTCTAGACATTGTAGCTTGAGACCTTCAGGCCAGTATATCTGGTCACTAATGTGTTTTGTAAATGCACACTGAAATGGCTGCTAAAGCATCAGCACAATCGTTCAGGGCTGTGTTTCCCAAAAGCTACTATGGTCACAAGTTCTGTCGTTACCAACAGACATCAATGGAACTTATCACCATAGTTAACTAACGATGCTTTTGGGAGACACACCCAACTTTAACATTATTCACACATTAGTTTGTGACAAAATGTGCTTTTTGTTGCAATTACAGTCACTTTTTTAAACAATGTGAAGAGGGCAGAGCCAGTAGTAAAACAGAGATCAAAAGTGTTAAGAAAAGGCCTAATTCAACCAAAAATGAATATTCTGTCATGATTTAGTCTCGCTCATGTCTTTTCAAACCAGTATGAATACTGCAGAACACGAGAGACATTCTGATTTTGCCTAAACTATGGAAGTCTATAGGGTCCAAAAGAATATTCTTTTTTGTTTTTGGAAGAACTGTCTCTTTACGACTAAAAAAAGTACATATACAGTGGCCCCAAATATTTTCTGAATATTGCCACATTAGATAAAATTTTAAGGAAAATGGCATCAGTTTTTGCTTATTTTTTCTCAGATTCCCCTAAAAACACATCAGTGTCTGTGATTCCCTCCAGCTCTGTGTTGGAGGGCAGTTCAGTGAATCTGACCTGCAGCAGTGATGCAAATCCAGCAGTGTTGAACTACACCTGGTCCAGAGAGAGTGAAGGACAGTTGGAGCAGCTGCAGACTGGAGACACTCTTACCTTCAATAGGACCGACCTGAAACACAGAGGCCGGTACCACTGTACAGCTCAGAACCAACATGGCAGCCAAAACTCATCAGTGATGCTGGACATTCAGTGTGAGTATTACATAACAGACAATTTTACCTTGTCACATTCATTAGCACCTTAAAGTCAATTATAAAATGGATTGTTTTCTGTCCTGGATGCTGATTGTAGGTTAAGCCGATGTATCAGCACAATAAGTTTGGATGTATATTCTTCAGACATTCTTTCATGACAGTGTTTTTTTTTTTTTTTTTTTTTCCCCATTTCAAATCTGTATGGATTTCTTTCTTCTTTAAAACACTAAAGAAGATATTTTGTTTTTACTCATACAATGGAAGTCAGTGGTTTTTTTTTTAGGAGAACTGTCTCTTTAAGACTACAGCAGAAGTATATATCGAGGGGTGAGAACCAGAAGGGCGTAAATGACATTTTGGGTGAAATGGAGATACATGTATATCAAATGAAAGCTCTTAATGAGCTCTTTCTACTGCCAAAAAGACACTAGTGAATTCTTAATCATTTTGAAGTTATTCATTAGAAACCAAAAGACTTAACACTGAAAATACAGCTAGTTGGTGCCAAAAGGGTGTAACTGCACTTATGCCACTTTGGCATTGAGATATGCATGTAATTCAATGTCATTGAGGTGTAGCTAGCTATCAGGTAGCAAGTAACCAATAACTTATTTATTATCATATTAACACTCAGTTGCTACTTAGCCTAGAGAGAGAATGCAGAGAAGGGATATTTATTATTATAATATGGATTATTATTATTATTATTATTATTATGTAGTAATAGCCACTATAAAAATGTTTATCTTGATTTAATTTAATCCCAAATAATAATTAAAAAGCCTCTAAGCTGTTCTGTTACCATTTAAATGATCACTGTAGCTTGAGACCTTCAGAGCAGTATATCTGGTCACTAATGTGTTCACTGAAATAGCTGCTGATGCATCTACACAATTGTTCGGTTCAACAGTATTCACACATTCATTTGTGACAAAATGTGTTTTTTGTTGCAGTTACTGTCATGCTTTTCTAGCCAGTGTAATGAGGACAGAGCCAGTAGTAAAACAGAGATCATAAATGTTAAAGGAGAAGTCCACTTCCAGAACAACAATTCACAAATAATTTACTCACCCCCTTGTCATCCAAGATGTTCATGTCTTTCTGTCTTCAGTCGTGAAGAAATTATGGTTTTTGAGGAAAGCATTTCACGATTTTTCTCCATATAATGGACCTCAATTGTGCCCCCAATTTTGAACTTCCAAAATATAGTTTAAATGCGGCTTCAAAGGGCTCCAAACGATCCCAGCCGAGGAAGAAGGGTCTTATCTAGTCATCAGACCCATAAGATCAATCATTTTTTTTGGAAAATAAAAATTTGTATACTTTTTAAGCACAAAAGCTCATGTAGCACAGGCTCTGCGATGCGTGTTCACGTACTGTTGAATAACATTGAAAGGT